>CM019148.1:124005097-124420291 GCA_009733165.1 Naja naja | reverse complement strand
TCAACCTTCTTTCTGTTTGTTTGTACAAATCTATCTGATTTATGTGATGAAGCCTCTGATATTAATTGAGTTAGTTTTGTACCTGGAGTGAGCTCCACTCTCCTCACATAGTTCTAGCAAAGTGATCCTACTAGTTGAGTAATTGTCATCCTTTTTAATCCTTAGCGTTGTTTAGCTTAATAGTCTGATGATGTCAGCAGAGGCTGACGAAAACTTGGTAAGTATAATAAATGTAATTTTAGTTCCAGAGATCTCAGGATGTCTGTTTCTTCTCTTACAAGTATACCTGGTATCGTATTTTTAGAATAGTTTGCATATATATATATATATATATATATAATATTATATCTATATATGTAGGTCTTGGTGTATTCGGTCTTGTCCCGTGTAAGTTGAGAATACCTTGGCAACGTTTCGACGAAATCTCATCCGTCATCTTCAGGCTGGTGTCTTCAGCTTCGTTCTCCTGGGAGAAGTGTGTGATTGTAGCTGTTTTCCCCTTTTAAACTCTAGAGTTGGCTGTGTTGTTACTTCTTGATTGGTTTGTGGAGTTGATGTATGCAGATTGGATGGCTTTTTCCTGAGACCCTGTGTGGCTGAGGTGCTGGCTGTGTGTCTCTCAGCCTTTTGTGTTGTAACGACCTGGGTAATGGGCTGTGTGATGACCTTCTGAGTTCTATTGTTGTGATGTCCTGGGTGTGGTGCTGTAATCTCCTGGGTCGTTGTCTGTGCTGCAACCTCCTGATGTTTTGTGTTGTGATCTCCTGAGTTCTGTGATGTAGTATCCTGGGTGGAAGGCTGTGATGTGGCATTCTGGGCCTTGGTTTGGCTCCGAGTTTGAGGTCTGGCTATGTGTTTTAGCGTGTGTCAGTTTGCTTAGTTTGGGGGTTGGAGGGGGGTGTAGCAGCTGGTGTTGCAGCCATGGTCTGGTTTCTGGATGGTGGTTGCCTTTCATCTGTGGCGTGGGCTTGGGTTTGAGTCTGGTGAAGGAGATTGGTGGTGGCATCATGTGTTATTTTGGGTCCGGTGTTGGTTTTTGTGGCTGGGACTCGTTTGTTGATTAGGGCTAGTTTCCAGATGTCTGGTAGGCGGAAGTATCATCCCGTTTATTCATGTTATGGGGGTGTTTCTCTATTTCGATGGCTTCCCTAATTATTCTCTTGTTGAAGTGTTCAGTATTGGAGATAAGTTTGGATCCCTCAAAATCAATTTCATGTCCTGTGGCTTTAAGGTGCTGGAAAAGGGAGGAAGTTTTTTCTTCTTTTCTGACTGCGTTCTTGTGTTCTGCGATGCGTGCATTTATTCTCCTGTTGGTTTGTCCAATGTGTGGCTGCTGGGCAAATTTTGCATGGTATTTTATAAACTCCTTGTTTTCTAGCTGGATCTTGTCTTTGGGGTTTCTTAGATGTTGGCTATTTTTTGATCAGTGCCAAAGGCTGTCCTGATATTGTGTTTGTGGAGAATTTTGCTGATTTTATCTGTGGTGCCTTTGATGTAAGGGAGGAGGGCGATGCCATTGTCCTGTTCTGTGTCTTGGTTTTTTGGGGGAGTCTCCCTTCGGATTAGGTTGGTGATTGTGCTTCTTGGAATCCATTGGACATTAATACGTTAGTGAGGGTGTGTAATTCTGTTCTCAAGTGGTCTTTGTCAGCTAGGCGTTTGGTTCTGGAGATGAGGGTCTTGGCTACGGAGTTGATCTGTGCAGGGTGGTGATGGGATTGTGCATTTAAGTAGCGGTTAGTGTGTGTCTTTTTCTGGTAGATGGTGTGTCCTAGGGAGCCGTTGGGTTTTTTGTAAATTAGGACGTCCAGGAACGGAAGTTGATTGTTGGTTTCTGTTTCCATGGTAAATTGTATTTGGGGTGTAGGCTGTTGAGATGTGTGAGGAAGTTGTCCAGTTTTTCTTTCCCGTGTGGCCAAATTACGAAAGTGTCATCTACATATCTAAGCCAGAGTTTGGTTTGTATTCGGATTTGTCTAGAGCATTGGTTTCAAAATGTTCCATGTATAGGTTAGCGATGACGGGTGAGAGGGGTGATCCCATAGGTGCTCCTTCTATCTGTTTATATCTTTGTCCATTGTGGATGAAGTACGTGTTGGAAAGGCAATGGTTGGTCAGATCTAGGATGTGCTTAGGGGGGTTGTATTTGTTTTGGATAGCTGTCAAGGCTTCTTTAATAGGTACTTGAGTGAAGAGGGATATGACATCGAAGCTCACAACTCCGTAGCCAAGACCCTCATCTCCAGAACCAAACGCCTAGCTGACAAAGACCACTTGAGAACAGAATTACACACCCTCACTAACGTATTAATGTCCAATGGATTCCAAAGAAGCACAATCACCAACCTAATCCGAAGGGAGACTCCCCCCAAAAACCAAGACACAGAACAGGACAATGGCATCGCCCTCCTCCCTTACATCAAAGGCACCACAGATAAAATCAGCAAAATTCTCCACAAACACAATATCAGGACAGCCTTTGGCACTGATCAAAAAATAGCCAACATCTTAAGAAACCCCAAAGACAAGATCCAGCTAGAAAACCAAGGAGTTTATAAAATACCATGCAAAATTTGCCCAGCCACATACATTGGACAAACCAACAGGAGAATAAATGCACGCATCGCAGAACACAAGAACGCAGTCAGAAAAGAAAAAAACTTCCTCCCTTTTCCAGCACCTTAAAGCCACAGGACATGAAATTGATTTGAGGGATCCAACTTATCTCCAATACTGAACACTTCAACAAGAGAATAATTAGGGAAGCCATCGAATAGAGAAACACCCCCATAACATGAATAAACGGGATGATACTTCCCGCCTACCAGACATCTGGAACTAGCCCTAACAACAAACGAGTCCCAGCCACAAAAAACCAACACCGGACCCAAAATAACACATGATGCCACCACCAATCTCCTTCACCAGACTCAAACCCAAGCCGCCACAGATGAAAGGCAACCACCATCCAGAAACCAGACCATGGCTGCAACACCAGCTGCTACACCCCTCCAACCCCCAAACTAAGCAAACTGACACACGCTATAAACACATAGCCAGACCTCAAACTCGGAGCCAAACCAAGGCCCAGAATGCCACATCACAGCCTTCCACCCAGGATACTATCACAGAACTCAGGAGATCACAACACAAAACATCAGGAGGTTGCAGCACAGACAACGACCCAGGAGATTACAGCACCACACCCAGGACATCACAACAATAGAACTCAGAAGGTCATCACACAGCCCATTACCCAGGTCGTTACAACACAAAAGGCTGAGAGACACAGAGCCAGCACCTCAGCCACACAGGGTCTCAGGAAAAGCCATCCAATCTGCATACATCAACTCCACAAACCAATCAAGAAGTAACAACACAGCCAACTCTAGAGTTTAAAAGGGGAAAACAGCTACAATCACACACTTCTCCCAGGAGAACGAAGCTGAAGACACCAGCCTGAAGATGACGGATGAGATTTCGTCGAAACGTTGCCAAGGTATTCTCAACCTTACATGGGACAAGACCCGAATACACCAAGACCTACATACCTTTACCCGTGAAAATCTACGAAAACATATATATATATATATATATATGTAGGTCTTGGTGTATTCGGGTCTTGTCCCGTGTAAGATTGAGACCTTACAACTTTCGACAAAATCTCATCCGTCATCTTCAGGCTGGTGTCTTCAGCTTCGTTCTTCTTCGTTCTCCCAGAAGACACCAGCCTGAAGATGACGGATGAGATTTCGTCGAAACGTTGCCAAGGTATTCTCAATCTTACACGGGACAAGACCCGAATACACCAAGACCTACATACCTTTACCCGTGAAAATCTATGAAAACATATATATATATATATATACACAATATATGTAGGTCTTGGTGTGTTCGGGTCTTGTCCCGTGTAAGATTGAGGGCGCAGATGACAATGGCGCCATTGACCAAGATGGTGAGGATGGGGGCGGTGGATCGGTGAATGGCCTCACTGGGCCTAGAGGTGAAGGTGGTGTTGGCCCGAGGTTGCAGCCGGTCTTGGTCCCCTTGTACCATCAATTTTACCAGCTTTCCCACCACCTGGTGTGTGAGCAGTCCTTCCTGGCATTTTTGGGAACGGGCCGGAGGCTTTGTCCGCCCTTCCTTCCCCCCCCATTCCCTTATTCTTTCTGCCTTGTCTTCTTTGGCCTGTTACATCTTTGCCTGGCCACCGACTATGAACTGTGCCTCCCCTTCCCCCTCTTCACCTGATGGATGCTGGCCTGCGGTTTCTGGGTATTCCCTGCCAATTTGCTGTGGTGAGTGGGCAGCATGGTGGGGATGCCTTTTCCCCATTAATACGGCCTGGCTTGTGTCATCTGTCCTGATCGACTTTCCGGAGAGCCCTGTGGTGAGAGCGCGGTGGCTGCAGGCCCAAGCATGGGATTGTACCATTGACCCACAGGACTTTGGCGAGAGGGCAGTCCTGATATATGTCTTTGGTCCTCCCGGTAGCCGGTTAATTGGACTCCATTGGGTGCTGCTATTACCATTTTTAACATCTTTAACACCTGTAATGGCCGGACTTTTCTTCCAACCACGAACTATTCCCCCAGATACTCCATCACTACAAGATCCGACCTATTCTTGACAGAGCTGCAGGTTTTAAGGGCCCTCTCTCCTGGGTTTGGCCCTTTGGACTCTCGATGGTCTATCTCGAGAACAGGTTATGGAACCCTGAGAGATGGCACAGCGCGGGGAAGGGTTGGGGTCTTGGGAGGGGCAATAAGAGGGCTAGTGGGGGTTTGTTGATTCGGTTTTTAGACCGTTTCTTAAGGGGTTAGGGAGGGGGTGGGTCATAAGGAGGGGACTCAGCGCAGTCCAGATCGGGGTCGTGGTGGTGGGGTTCTGGGGGGTGCCGGTGGGGCCCTGGAGGACAGGGTGGGAGTGACAATTTCCAGGGTGGTTGGGTTCGGCAGACAACGACGAGGCGCGGGGCCAGATCAAGTTAAGGGAGCACGCCCCCGATGTCTTTATGCAGTGGCGTGCTCTGACCCCGATGCCTCTTCCCAATGTCCTGGGGACCCAGGATCTAGGGCTCCTGGACTCCGGCTGGTGTACTTAATGCCAGGTCCGTGGCTAATAAAGCAACCCTCCTTCGTGAGGTAATCGAGGAGGAGGCCGCGGATCTGGCCTGTATCACTGAGACCTGGGTGGGCCCAGAGGGGGGAGTCCCTCTAGTTGATCTATGCCCCCCAGGTTTTCGGGTGTTGCACTGGCCACGGGCCCAGGGAAGGGGTGGGGGGTAGCTGTTGTTATTCGAGAAGCCCTGATTCCAAGGGAGGTCTCTGTTCTGGAGATAGGCGGGTGTGAAGTCCTCCTTTTGAGATGCGGGTCTGAGAGTTGGATGGGCTTGCTGCTCACATACATTTCCCCCAGCTGTGTGGCAGCTGCCCTGCCTGGGCTGCTTGATGCCATCCCAGGTTTGGCGGTGGAGTTCCCAGGACTTATTGTCCTGGGTGACTTCAACTTGCCCTCTCTTGGGCTGGCGTCGGCCTTGGCCCAGGAATTCATGGCCTCCATGGTGGCCATGGATCTGTCTCAAGTGATTGATGGCCTGACTCACGAAGGGAGCAACATGCTCGACCTGGTTTTTGTCTTGGAGCAGTGGCGTAATGATCTGGGGAGTGGTGATCTTATTATCCACCCCATTCCATGGTCAGATCATTATCTCCTACGGCTGGTTTTTCGAAAAGCTGCCCCACACTGCTGGGATGAGGAGCCCCTTAGGTGGTTCCGCCCCAGGCGCCTGATGGACCCGGAAAGGTTCCAGGCAGAGCTGGGGTTTTTTCCTACATCCCTGGTCCACAGCTCTGCTGAGACCCTGACGGCCGCTTGGCAATGGGTGGCCGCGGGGGCTCTTGACAGAGTTGTTCCCATGCATCCCCTTACTCGTCGCAGATCCCGTGTGGCTCCCTGGTATACCGGGGAGCTCCAGGAGATGAAGCGATGGAGAAGGGGTCTAGAGAGCAGGTGGAGGTCGACCCACTCCGAATCTGACCGAGCCCAGTGGAGAGCCTATATCAGGACCTATCTGGTAGCTGTGAGAGCGGCGAGAAGGGTTTATTTCTCCGCTCTCATAGCATCCGCAGGAAACTGCCCAGCCGCCCTGTTTGGGGTCGCCCGCTCCCTCCTCCATCCGGGGGCTGTGGCGGATCCCCTGTGGGGTCGAGCTGAGGAATTTGGCCAGTTCCTGCAGGAGAAGATCACTTGGATTCAGGGGGGGCTGAACTCCAATTTGCCATGGTCTGATGCCGAGGGTGCAAGTGATCTAGCTAATGTAATCTGGACTGAGTTCGATCCTGTTTCTGAGGATGAAGTGGAGAGGATTATGCGACGACTGAGTTCCACCACATGTTTGTTGGACCCATGCCCTTCCTGGTTGGTCTATGCCTCCAGGGAGGTGACATGCAGCTGGCTCCGGGCAGTGGTCAATGCTTCTCTGGGGGAGGGTACCTTTCCCGCTGCCTTGAAGGAGGTGGTGGTTAGGCCTCTCCTGAAGAAGTCTGCCCTGGACCCAGCCGAATTGAACAACTTTCGTCGGGTCTCCAACCTTCGCTTTCTAGCGAAAATTCTAGCGAAGGTTGTTGAAAGTGTGGTGGCTCAGCAATTTTCGCTTTTCCTGGATGAAACAGACTACCTGGATCCGTACCAATCGGGCTTTCGACCCGGGTATAGCATGGAGACGGCATTGGTCGCGCTGATGGATGATCTCCTGGGGGCTCGGGACAGGGGTTTTTCCTCTGTCCTGGTCCTGTTAGATTTCTCAGCGGCTTTCGATACCATCGACCATGGTATCTTATTGCGGCATCTTGGGGGGTTGGGAGTGGGAGGCACTGTGTTGCAGTGGTTCGCCTCCTTCCTCTCGGGACGCCGCAATCAGTGTTGGCAGGAGGCAGAGGTCGACTCCAAGGGCTCTCACTTGTGGGGTCCCTCAGGGGTCTGTCCTCTCACCCCTTCTGTTCAACATTTATATGAAACCGCTGGGTGAGCTCATCCGTGGCTTTGGGGTGAAGTATCATCAGTATGCTGATGATACGCAGTTATACATCTCCACCCCAGGCCACATCAGTGATGCCCTCTCTGTGATGTCCCATTGTTTGGATGCGGTATGGATCTGGATGGACAGTAACATGCTTTGGCTCAATCCGGCTAAGACAGAGTGGCTGTGCATACAGACATCTCGACCAAGTCAGGAGATTCCATCTTTGGTCATGGGGGGAGAGGTGTTGCCCCCCACGGAACCTGGGGGTCCTCCTGGACTCATGGCTCAGGCTGGAGGAGCAGGTGGGAGCCGTGGCCAGGGGGGCCTTTGCCCAGGTCCGGCTGGTTCACCAGTTACGCCCATATCTGGACCGAGATGCCCTGCGCATGGTCACTCAGGCACTTGTAACCTCGTGGCTCGACTACTGCAACGCTCTCTATCTAGGACTGCCCTTGCATACCATCTGGAGGCTTCAGCTGGTGCAAAATGCTGCCGCGCGGGTTGTGATGGGAGCTTCCTGGTTCTCCCATGTTACGCCCCTCCTGCATGGTTTGCATTGGTTGCCGGTTGCCCTCCGAATGAGATTCAAGGTTTTGGTATTGACATTCAAAGTCCTACGAGACATGGGTGTGGGCTATCTACGGGAACGTCTACTGCCGGCATCGAATACCAACCGCCCTGTATGAGCGCACAGGCAGGGACTCCTCGGCGTGCTTTCTGCGACTCAATGTCGCTTGGCGGTGACGCAGGGGAGGGCCTACTCTGTGGTGGCTCCCGCCCTATGGAATCAGCTACCTCTGGGACTCCGCCTGGCCCCCGACCTTCGCACCTTCCACCACGACCTGAAAACTTGGCTTTTTGAGCAGGCTGCTCTGTGCTGACTCCTCTTGGGGGGCGTTGTTTTACAAGCTGTTTTAGTAATTTGGCTTGTTGGGTTTAATTCTATTTTAGGTAATTATTTATTGTGTTGGTTTTAATTGTGAGCTGCCCCGAGTCCGTTCGGGAGAGGGGCGGCATACAAGTCAAATAAATAAATAAATAAATAAATAAATAAATAAATAAATAAATAAATAAGGTATTCTTAATCTTACACGGGACAAGACCCGAATACACCAAGACCTACATATATATATATATATATATATATATATATATACACACACATATATGTATATATATGCTGTATATATATATATATATATATATATGTTTTCGTAGATTTTCACGGGTAAAGGTATGTAGGTCTTGGTGTATTCGGGTCTTGTCCCGTGTAAGATTGAGAATACCTTGGCAACGTTTCAACGAAATCTCATCCGTCATCTTCAGGCTGGTGTCTTCAGCTTCGTTCTCCTGGGAGAAGTGTGTGATCGTGGCTGTTTTTCCCTTTAAATATACAGTGCTGTATATATATATATATATATATTGTATATGTTTTCGTAGATTTTCACGGGTAAAGGTATGTAGGTCTTGGTGTATTCGGGTCTTGACACACACACACACACACATACATATAGGCTGTCATTTTCCCAATCTCCCAAGTTCTATTATATTCAACATTAAGCAGGGTGAATGGGATTTTGACTTTGTGAATGAGCTCTATAAACTAGCCCCTCTAGAATCAAAGGACTATAGGACCTTTGAGATTTATATGCCATTTATTAAGGTAGTAATACAAAAACATTTTGTCTCTTGACAGAAAAAGGGTGGCTATGTGAAACAACAGGAAAAAATGTGCTATCTCTAAATCCATGTCTATACACAAATAATAAATTCTGTGAAATGAAATCATATGATTTTTCAGTTACTTATTATGTCAATATCAAGCATTTAAAGTATCTTTGATGTGTTATTTTAGTAGTTATTATCCACACAATTAATGGAACGGATCTAATGTCATTTTTTATACATGCATCCATGCTTGCATTTGGCAGCAAAAGAGACCCGTGTCCTACAGTGTCATCTTTTATATCAAAGAAAGAAGCAATTAGTCAACCATTATTCCATTAGGACTCCTTGTCATTCAAGGACAATATGTTGCCAAAGCAGCTGCAGCTGTTTCAATGCAACATCTGCCAGCATCTCAAAACAAGAAATGTCATGTTTTACATAATTTCCGTTCAAAACCAGCTCCTAGATATGTTGGAAGCTCATACAAATATAATTTTTAATTCTTCTTTTGTAGCAAACTTCAATAGGATACTCTAAAGGTAAACAAAAGAGTAACTCAGGTATTCTTGCTGTATTTACTTAATCACTCTTTCTTCATTAGGCATCACATTGTCATTTGAATGGCCTTGCCACTTTCATTGTACTTCCTATTACCATCATGCTGGTCTTGTCTGATCATCAGCCTATGATTTAGGAACCCTTATCCTGATCCCGCCCCCCCTGCACCACAAAATACACAACAGGTGCAAAACTCTGAATAGAATGGAAGCAATACAGAAGTGCATCTTCTAGCAGCTCTTTCTTCAGAACGAAAGCACACTGAGTCACCCCTCCAATAAAATCCCTCCACAACACTATAGTCCAACTGTATATATATATACTGTACATTGTGGTGGTCTGGGGTTCTTGTAGAAAAGAGATCTTGATGTTATAATAAATAGCTGAGTAAAGAAAATAAGTTTAGTTGGCAACTGAAGTGTGAAAAAGAAAATACCATGCAAGGGATGTATGGGGAAGAGCCTGAAGATAAAACTGCCAATGGTAGTACATCTCTGGAATATTGTATAGAAGTCTGGTTGCCACCTTTGAGAAATACAGAGCAGAATCAGGAAAAGAACAAAAGGAGGCAACCGAAATGCTCAGGAGGCTGAAGCATCTTTCTTGTAGAAAAATACCTGTTGCTGAAAGGCAATGAAGGGAAAGAGGCATGTCTCCATCTCCCGCAGACCAGCATCTCAGAGACATTTGGTTGGTGAGTAAGGATATGGGTGGTAGCAATGGCTGATGGGAAAAATGGAGGAAGGGAAAGCGCTAAGAAATTGAGCACTAAGAAACTGAGTCCTTGGTGGCTCAGGCTGTTAAATGCCTGCACTTAAGATCCAGCTGCCTGCAATTACTGCAGGCTCGAATCCCACCAGGCTCAAGGTTGACTCAGCCTTCCATCCTCTCGGGGTAGGTAAATTGAGGACCCAAGATGGTTGGGGGCAATTAGCTGACCTTGTAAAAATGCCGCTTAGTAATAAGCAGGCATATACAATGGAATGAAGGCTATTGCTGAGCGCATTGGGTTGCGCTCCAAAAATTGTAAGCCGCCCTGAGTCTTCGGAGAAGGGCGGCATATAAATGTAATTTAAAAAAAAAATTGGGGCAAACAGATTGTCTTAGCCTTCCATCCTTCTGAGGTTGGTAAAATGAGGACCCAGATTGTTGGGGTGGGGGCAATATGCTGACTCTGTAAACTGCTCAGAGAATGCCATATAAAGCTCTATGAAGCATTGCCATTGCTGAACTGCACTGGACATTGATCACAGCAGCAAATGATAGCTGGAGGAAAGGGAGGCAGTTCCTAATCAGGGATAGGGAAGAAGTAAATGGGATATTCAATGCTGGGTGTAGCTGAGAAGAGAGGGAGTGACAGATCCAGCCCTTGCTCTACTCATCTTTTCTGGCTATTGATTGATTTGGAACCCCCAAACAGAATAACAGAGTTGGAAGGAACTGTGGAGGTCTTCTAGTCCAACCCCCTGCTCAGGCAGAAACTCTATACCATTTCAGACAAATGGTTGTCCAATATCTTCTTAAAAACTTCGTGTTGGAGCGTTCACAACTTCTGTTCTGTTCTGTTGATTAATTGTTCTAACTGTCAACCAAGATGTTCTGAGTTTCAGTTTTGCCTAATTATGGATGACCTTGAAATAGTTCAGCAGAACTTATAGAATGTGACGGTATATTCTAAGTTTACAACCACCCTTTAAAAAGAAGTGCGATGCACAACCCTTTTCCAATTGTTACAGCTGGCCGCATGGGATTGGCTTGTAAATGTAAGATACATTGCTGGAAGAAATGAGTTGTAAAAGAGATTCATATGTAATTCCCCTGTAATTTGGAAGTTGCAGAATCTGTGGCTGAATAAGGTGGCTCAAAAGTACTCAAAAAAGGAGCAACTGATAAAAAAAAACACCTCCCCCTTCCAACAGAATCACTGTATCTGCAAACATTAGGAATATTCATTGCTGATTAAGACTTAATTAAAGTAGATAATGGTCAAGAATTGATGTAATTGTCCAAAATTTGGGGAGGTCGCCATGTTTTAAGTATGCCACCCTAAACTCTTTGGAGGAAGAATGGAACATTGAACTACATACATAAATAAATATGTAATGAAATCATTATAACCATGTTGGTGTACATAAAAATGAAACAGCACAAAGGAAATTATGGGACTGTGGGAATAAGGGCAGCATCAGCCTGCAGAAGGATAAAGTAGATCGAGGGCATCTGCAGGACGTGTGGCCATTTTCTTGGCTTTTTTTTTAAACCCCCATTTCCCCTACTTGGCCAGTAATATAATTCATCTCTTGATGCTATGATTACATACCTCTGAAAGTGTGAGGATTTCAATTCCCAGCTGTTATGAGCACTTTTTTTTTAAAAAAAGCAGCACCGAATAAAAAGCTATTTAAATGAACACATAAACCCTCCAGCTGGTAATAGCTGTTGGCCAGACTGCCTAGGGATTCTGAAAGTTGGTTAAGAAGGATATTACCTAGTGCCATTTAAGACTGACCAACCCTTCCTAACTGCTCCTGTGATTTAGGGAAAGGGAAATTTATTATGGCGTTTTGAAAGGGGAGTGGGTTACAGGTGGCCTTAACTGAAACTCAGCATTCATAAACGGATAAGCACATAAGGTTTTATAAATCTCAATTAAAGCAGTTGGCTACTCCTTTTTATTTAATTGGTGACTCATCACTGTAGCTCCCAAAAAGGCACAGCTGACTACATTTAAAAAAAAACAGTGATGACTTCTTTTATCACGATTTGTAGTTAATTACACTTGCTTGGCACCTAACATCTGGAAACCTCTCATGAATGTGGGGGACATACATTTGGCCGATTCTAGCAAGCAGATAACATATTGTGGTGTGTGTGTGTGTGAGAGAGAGAGAGAGAGACAGAGAGAGAGAAAGAGTGAGAGTGAGTAAAGTGATGATTTCTTTTTTTAAAGACCAAGCAATGGTGGGTTGAGAATGACAACAGCACTTTGTGTCCACCAACGCAGGAAACGTGTGCAGGCACCTCATCTGTCTGTAATGCTGTCTCACTGCACCACAATGTGCAAGAGATCATGATTCTATCTATGTCCTTTTGCACTCCATGAGGGTTTTACATATTTCTTAAAGCAAGCAGGAAATTCCTGATTATTTACCTCCTAGTTCTTGCTTGCTTGCTTGCTGTAGACCACCAGAATCTAAAAGGATTCTAAAAGTACAATTACAGAGTCAACAGCAAATAATTGGAGAAGTGCAGAGTATATATTTTTCTTGCATGATTTATATCCTCTCCTAATACAATAGACTCAAGTCTGCTTACATTAAGTGTTCACTTCATTAAAAATAATTTTAAAAGAGGAAATAACCAAAGTGGCTCTTGTAAAAACAGCCTAAGCCCTTAATTCTTGATGTTAAGCATGGACTTCACTGCCTTTTAAAATACTAAAATGGAGGGCACCTGGATCCAGGGGTGGCATTCTACCGGTTTGGATTGGTTCAGGTGAACTGGTAGTTCCGGTGATCATTTGGCCCCGATGCTCTTTCCTATTATTTATTTCCTTGTTTTGGAGCACAGCTGATTCACGTGGCATAGTGGTTTTGCCACATCTCAGCTGTTTTACTTGCCAGGGCTGCAGTAGAAGGTAAGTATTATAGCTGAAAATGGGCTTTTAAAAATGGTGTGCATGTGTGAGGCACACGATCACCAAACCGGTTGTTATACCAATTGAAGCACATCACTGCCTGGATCCCATGAGGAGCCACCCAATGAGAAGACTTTCTTCTGGACTCCTGCTTCCCTGCTATCCTGGTGGGAAGGAATCTGGACATTTCCTTCAAGACTACTTGCACAGATTGGTAGGTGTTAAGAGCACCGTAAGAATCACGGACCTAAGTTGTACAGGGTTTTTCAGGTCAATCCCAACACTTTGAAATGATTTTGAAAACATTTTTATAACCAATGTAATGCCTGCAATGTAAATTTCACAGTGCCAAACTAGCTATCACTCACTAGCAAGTAGGCTGCTGCATTCTGCACCTGATGGGATTTTCAGGTACAGTAGTTTTCAAAAGCAGACTTGGATATATTACTGGTATATTGTAGAAACACGATCTCAAGGTGATGACAGCATAAGTAATCTTCCAAGACAGTTACAATTGACAGACCAGTTGAAACTGGGTAAAGGCACCCCTGGGCAGAAATTCAACCTGCTGATCAAGAAAGTTCACAACCCCCCACTCCCCCATTCCTCAGTTTGCTAATCCCCACCCCCAGCTTGCAGCTTCATCCAGCTCTTTCTTGACTCCAGGCACTGGGTGAGCGCTCAAGTACATTGCTTGTTTGGCTCAGAAGAGATATAGAGTGGGGCATCATAAGCTTACCTGTAAGAGATGAGACCTCATTCTGAAGTGACAAATATTCCCAGCAGTATCACAGGATATCACTAAGAGTCCATAGATGCATATCCACTTACTATACTCATTCCAGGAGGGATCATCTATCCCATGAGAGTAAAGACCTTGTAATCTGTCCCTAACTTAAACACAATAATGTATCTTAAAGTTCTACACAAGAGGAAGCTCTTTTTACAAAAGATGATATAGTATCTTTGGAAGTCATCAAAAGAAGTGACAACTGGACAATTCTAAGAAAAAGCATAGTAGGTAATGGGCAGTGAGTCAGAGAAGGCCTTCCACAGCCAAGGCCTTTAATCTCTGTGTCAATGATAAAGGTAATAGTATAACCCTGGATCTGTTAGACCAGTGGTGATATGCTACTGGTTCGTCCTGGTTTGGTCGAACCAGTAATGAAAAAAGCCTCCCAAGATCAGCTGAGAGGAGGAAAAAAGGCTTCCCACAATCAGCTGACAGGAGAAAGGAGAAAAGCGCAGGATTGTCCCTCCCACCCACTTTTCTCTTCTTTATCCTCTCAGCTGATTGGTGCTGCAGGCGTCAGCTGGTGTGTTAGGTGTGTGCGTGCACGATCACTGAACCGGTAGTGGAACAGGTAGGATCCCACTGCTGTGTTAGACTCTATCAGTTAATAAGGCAACAGGTATCTTCCTTTTTCAAATAACAGCAGATGTGGTCAATGATAGTGACAGGCAGCAGTAGCTTTTATACTTGCACAGCCAACCACAGGCAATGGCAACCCATTATCAAGCAGAAACCTATCTAGAATAGAATAGAAACCCACCAGAATAGAGGAAAGTGACTCCCAGTAAGATATTTGGCATCCCTTCCTGAGTTTTCTGTGATTCTTTCTCCTCTCTTTCCCTGTCACTCCTTTCATTCCTTTCCTTCCCTGCCTTTTTTTAAAAATTACATTTATATGCCGCCCTTCTCCGGAGACTCAGGGCGGCTTACAATTTTTGGAGCGCAACCCAATGCTCTCAGCAACAGCCTTCATTCCATTGTATATGCCTGCTTATTACTAAGTGGCATTTTTACAAAGTCAGCTTATTGCCCCCAACAATCTTGGGTCCTCAATTTACCTACCCCGAGAGGATGGAAGGCTGAGTCAGCCTTGAGCCTGGTGGGATTCGAGCCTGCAGTAATTGTAGGCAGCTCGAACTTAAATGCAGGAATTTAACAGCCTGAGCCACCAAGGCCCCCAACATCTGTGACAGCTAGTCTCTTAAACTCTGTTGAATTCCAGAGATGACAGAAAGTCACTTGACTCCAATTTCAAAAGGAAAATTCTCAGGTACTCCGCCTTATGTGCTTGATATGTCAAGATGCTCATCTGGTTCTAGGGGGATATTGCTCTTCACATCCCATGATGGAAAAATGTAAATGATCCGCCCTGTCATAATAGTTCTGGGATCAGTCCCACTGAATCAGAACAAAAGTCCATCCAGTCCAGCTTCCTGCTTCCCATAACAGCCGATCAAGAAGCCCAGAAATGGTATGAAAGTGACAGTCTTTCAAGCTTTTGTCTCTTGTTCTTGAAGTATTTTTGGAGCCATCTCTGATTTGCTCTCCTTTTCATGATTCAGAAACTTTCTTTTTTCTAATTCAGAGCACGTATCTCCTTCTATCTTATTTTCTCTGATGAAAAGCCACACCCCCCCTTGACCCTTGCTACCTTATTGGCATTGTTTTTATATCAGGATCTTCTACCGTGCTTCTTCTGGAGGGAATTTCTCCCATATTTCCGTGCCTCTTCTGCTCCTAAATAATGTCATTTCTCTGTGCAACCAGAGAAGACAGAGCTTCTTAATCAATCTCTTCTCTCATCCATCATCTGAAGTTTAGTGTCTTGTTTATGGAAATTCCCAATATTTTGATGTTTGTATATGTATTGTTTATGACTGATTATCTTTTACTCCCTCCTCATACCACATTTCAAAGTATTAGCATAATTCTTCCCCATTTCCTTTCTTCAAGTCAGCAGCTGTTAGGGAGAGTTACCCTGGGAAGTGTATTGCTCTGCTGTAGTGGTGGAATTCAACATTTTTTACTACCGGTTCTGTGGGCATGGGTTGGTGGATGTGGCAGGGGAAGGTTACTGCAAAATCACTCATTCCCTCCCCACCTCACTAACCTGCTTTCCAGCTCCCCTCTCCTGTGCAGGGCAACAAAAGAAGACCCAGCCAATCAGCTGGGACTCGGGAGGCAGAGAAGAGATGGGGGCGGGGCCAGTCAGAGGTGGTATTTGATGGTTCTCTGAACTACTCTAAATTTCTGCTACCGGTTCTCCAGAACTGGTCAGAACCTGCTGAATACCACCTCTGCCCTGCTGCCATCATTATAGTAACTGAGAAAGGCTTCTGCATGCAGGCCCCTTGCTCTGTCATCTTGATTACAGAGAGATGGTGTCCACAGAAATTCATTTACTTTTTTTTTTTACTATTAATTTCCCGTCACCACCATCACCAGTTGATCCAGTAGCCTCTCAGAAAGATTCCCCACTTTTTTTCTTTTTGGCAAGGTATCTGGTAAGTACAGAAAATAAACAGATGGAGACAAACTATAGGGCTGATAGGTCGGGATCAAGGGATATCCTCAAGGTATTTTATTTTAGTGGAGAAACTAATTACTTTGCAATTTAACAATCACTGAAAATATAGGTGCACCTATCTTGTACCTGAACGTCAGCATAGATTTGGGGGGGGGGGAAGGAAAATCAGTTTGGCAATATTCCAAATGTATTTAAATGAGCATTGTAAAAGCTTTAGAAATGGATCTGTTGGGGATTTGGGAAACCTGTATTTTGCAACCTGAGCTTTCATATAGACATCCAACTTAATATCTGCTGATGGTTTTGCCCGCAAGGAATTCCTCTAATCCCCTCTCAAGCCCACTAAGCCACTCTTCACTGCAATCTCTTTGTAACAAAGCATTCCATGAATGCAGCAGGCATTTAGTCTTGATAATGGAGCCTGTGATTATTTACAAATACAGCATACACACAAAGGCTTCATCAGGACCCTGCAAATCTTTGCCAGGGGAGAAGTAGTTCATCTTCATCCTTTCAGTCAAATGAATGGGGTAGCCCAGTGGTACAAGAGCTTTGTTGCTTTATTAATGTATGTGGGTTTTGGGGGGGAAGAAAGAATGGTCCTTTCTTAGTTTAATCTTTGGTAAAAGGCATTTGTCCTCAATCTAGAGCAGGGGTCCTCAAACTTTTTAAACAGGGGGCCAATTCACGTTCCCTCAGACTGTTGGGGGGCCAGACTATATTTGATCTGCCTAATGACTGGCTGGGTGGGCATGGCTAGGTAGTCATGTGACTGGGTGGGCATGGTCAATTTAGCAGTCCATTTGTCCTTCCTAAGCTGTACTTGCTCATCCCAAGGCATCTATTTATTTAATAAGACCCCTCTCCCTGAAGGGTGCAAAAGAGTGCACACTTTTTTGCCACTTGCCTAACTTCATTACAACAGCAGGTTCAGGTTTCTTAAAATAGGCCATTAAAAAAGAATAAAACAAACAGGATTTCCTTCAAAATAACTCCTGATCATATGTTTCAAATGACCACACAATAAACCAGACTGAGAACTGCACCAATTAAGACTGTAACTAAAAGAGAGAGAGGGAGGGAGGGAGGGAGGGAGGGAGGGAGAGCTGGCAGCTAGAGGCAAAACACACCCTCTCTCTTTTTAACAATGTCTCTGGTGATTTTAATGGAGACCGAGGGAGGAACGAATGTAGAAAGTTTTGCAATTTGTTGCACAAAAAAGGGGGTGCTTAATTCATGGCTTTGGTTTTAATTGGGTTGATTCATCAAGATTTCTCACGTACAAAAAAAGAGGGAGACGAAGAAAGAGAGCAACAACAACACACACACACAACGCCCCCCAGCTCACTTCAGAGTCTCCTCCAATCCCTCCCCCCAAGCCAGTCCTGTCACTGTTTCAAAATAATGTTGACTACAAAGATTTGGATTCAGGCAAAGGAGAAGCGCAACACACTTGGGGCAAGGCACTTTCCCCTCCCCTTTTCCCCTTCTCAGTCTCTGTGGGTTTGACCTCCTATGACAGCCTTTCAAATATTGGAAGACTGTACCATGTTGTCCTTCTGTTCATTAGACTAGACCAGGGGTGTCAAACTCAAGGCCTGTGGGCCTGTCTCAACCCACAGGGTACTTAAATCTGGCCCACTGGGTAGACCTGGAAATAGCAAAGAACTAGCCCATGGTGCCTCTGGCAGCCAAAATGGGGCATGGGGAGTCATGCACAGCCCTCCCACACCCTGTTTTGGCTGGCATAGTGCTGCAGGAGGTCTCCCCCGCCCGGCCAGCCCGTGGAGGAGAAGTACAATGCTGATCTGGCCCTCAAAGAAATCCAGTGTGACACCCCTGGACTAGACATATCCAGTTCCTGCAACCATTCATCGTAAGTTTTAGCCTCCAGCCCACAATAAACCTTATTGTTCTTCTCTGCACCATTTTTAGGGCCTTGACATTTTTTTTTCGCATCATAAATGCTTAACTGGTCATGAAAGGAAAATAGATTATTGCTGGATAATGATATATCAAGTCAATATACTGTATTTGCCATAAAGTTGTATTTATAAGCTTTGATGAATCTTGGCAAGGAAAAGTGAATTTAGTAAATGAGACAGCGGTGGATATATGTGGAAAAGGCATATAGTATTAAACTGAAACGTTTGATTAATCATAATGAGCAGGTATATTTCAAGAAGCGTTTAGTATGCTTAAATTAAATGCAAATCAAAACATCTATATTGCCTTATGCAATATGCCTATATTTAAGAATAGACTTTGAACTATTACAAAAGACCAGAAAATCATGTTAAAAACAATGCAGTTAATTTGTTGGAATGTCTGCAATCTAAAGCAAATATAATAGTTCCATGCATACATACACGCATGCTATAGTTCTAAAGAATAGCATAAAGATTTGGTCACAGATATGAGTGTGTTAATAAGAAAATAAAAGATGAGGGATTTGCAGTTGGAGTTATTGTTAGTCTTTGCAAAAAGAAAGGGAATCAAAGTGCAAGAATTGTTTAAAAGCAAGAGGAAAAAGGAACATTTTTCATGGCCTTGAATGCATACAGATAATCCTCCAGTTACGTCAGAAATTGGAAATTGCTGTCATTAAGCAATCTGGTTGTAAAGTACAATGTCACCTGATTTGGTTGCTAAATGACAGCAGTACTTTATTTTATTTATTTATTTTGTCAATCGCTTACAAGATAATAAGTATAAAGATAAACATAGTTGTGAATACATGAAATGAATACATATAAGAAAAATAAAAGAAACAATAGGACAGGGATGGTAGGCACGTTGGTGCACTTATGCACGCCCCCTACAGACCTCTTAAGAAAGGGGTGAGGTCAATAGTAGACAGTCTAAGGTTAAAGTTTTTGGGGTTTGGGGAAGAAACCACAGATTTGCCACCACAAGTCCAGATCCATGTGGGTCATTAAATGAGCAGTGATGGGAGTCCAAAGGAGGAATGTGGAGTAGAGTTTGTGCATCATGGGTGGTAGTGGGTGCCTAGAGCAGGCACTATATAGCACAGGTGGATTGGTGGAGCTGTGGGCAGACACAGTGGGGGCCGTGGATGGGGGAGCTGGGACTGTGGGTAGGCACTACAAAATGAAGGTGGCTGGGGTGTGTGGTGTGGGGAATGTATGCTGTGTAGCATGGACAGGCAGTGGGGTGCTACAGAGTACAAGAACCTTGGGATCTTGTAGCAATAACAATAACACTTAGTCTTATATACCACTTCACAGTTCTTCATAGCCCGCTCTAAGCCAGGGATGTCAAACTAGATTTCTTAGAAGGTTGGATCAGCATTGTAGTTCTCCTCTGTGGGCCAGTTGGGGTGGGGGGAGATGGGACAGATGCCTCCTGCAGCACCCTGCTAGCCAAAATGGGGCAGGAGGGCTGCCCACGGATCCCTCTGCATCTTGTTTTCAGTCTGGGCAGCCTCCTGCAGCACTTTGCTCGCCAAAACTGTTTTGGCTACCAGAGGCACCACAGCTGGTCCTTTGCTATTTTCAGGCTGGCCCCACAGGTTAGATTTAAGCATCCTGCAGGTTGAATCTGGCCTGCTGGCCTTGAGTTTGACACCCCTGCTCTAAGCAGTTTACAGACTCAGCGTATTGCCCCCAACAATTTGGCTCCTCATTTTACCGACCTTGGAAGGATGGAAGGTTGTGTTAACCTTGAGCCTGGTGAGATTCAAACTGCCAAATTGCAGGCAGCCAGCAGTCAGCAGAAGCAGCCTGCAGTACTTCACTCTAGCCACTGCACCACCACGGCTTTTATCACACACCATAGTGAGGTTCCTCAGGAAACAAAGCAATGGGAGCAACTTATGGGTGCAACTTATGATCTTCCCTGCTGACTTCCCCATTGACCTTGCTTATGAGATGAAAATGGAGATCAGATGACAATGGCATGCTGCAACTACCATCAGTGTGAATTGGTTACCAAGTGCCCAAATCGCAATAAGGTGACCATGGGGGTGATGCATCAACTCGAACTTTGAGGACTGGTCATAAGCACCACTTGTTCAGTGCAGTTGTAACTTTGAACAAGTGGTTGTAACCCAAGGACTACCTGAATGAGTTGGCCAACTATTGGAATGTATGTTTTCAGACATTAATGATCATATACCAATCCGAATGAACAGTGGGAAAAATATTTTTCATTTTTCATAGACAGTCACTCAAATATACATCTCCTAACCAATAAGCATGAGTTACTCTGATGTGCTTAGAACACAAGTTGAATTAATAAAGTGATTCAGGTTGGATAACAGGGGTGGGGGACAATATTGCAAGCAGAAATGTGAGAATATCTGAACAATAAAGACGTCCACATGAAAAAACAAAGCCCTGCAGAAAATGGATTACAGAAAGAAAGATTCAAAGCCTGTTAATCATAGTAAGATGTCTTCTGCTTGAAGCAAGGTTACTGGATGATCTTTGGGGAGAAACCTTTAACAGGGCTACTTATCTGCAAAAGTGTATACCAACAACATGGGAGGAAATCCAATTTGACACAGCTGAAGATATTTGAACAAAAAGCTTAATCATATATCCCCAAATTAACAAGGAACACATTGAAATTGCAAAACCAATTAGGGATAATATTGGCTATGGGGTTTTGGACTTCAGAAGTGAGAAAGTATATACATGCAGTGTTGCTGATTTTAATGGAAAAGGATAACCCCAAATGAGCTGCAATGTCTAGATACTAGTGCAAATCAGCATTAACATTAACCCTTGAATCTATCCAGGAAGCACATAAAAGGATAACAAGAACAAACAATAGCACATTGGAGAGTTAGAAGGAGTAACTGCAAATGAGCCTGAAAAATCTGAAATAGCACCAAATTCAGAATAGGCTGCTGACACACAAAACCAGAATCAGAATTAAAGACATCTCAAAGATCTAATAAAGGGTTAGGGCTGGCAGTATATGCTGTTTAGCTAGAGCAAGGAATGCTGCCACAGAGAGAAGGGGGTGAAGCTATTTTCCAAAGCACCCAAAGGCCAGACAAGGAATAATGGAAGGAAACTGATCAAGGAGAGATTCAACCTAAAAAGTAAGGAGAAATTTTCTGACAGTGAGAACAATCAACCAATGGAACAGGTAATTCAGAAGTTGTGGGAGCTTCATCACTGGAGGCTTTCAAGAAGCGATTGAACTGCCATTTGTCAGAAATGGTGTAAGGTCTCCGACTTGGGTGGGGGGTTGGACTAGATGACCTACAAGATCCTTCCAACTCTGTTAATCTGTAAATCTGTGTCTGATCTGATCCATGGAAATAGAGGCACAGCCAGCAACAATGGAGAGAAGTTGGAAAGGAAACAAAAAATGAAATTCTTGCTCAAGAAGGAAATAAAAATTCAAAAAGGCTACCACAGGGAAAATGCACACAGTAATTTTCAAGGAAATGTACTATGGAAAATATGACAAACATTTTGCACTTGTAATTAAATATGCAAGCATTGGGATGCTACTAAGTACAGCAGCATTCAGGAAATTGCTCATGAAGCACCTAGTTATCAAGACAGATGGTAATCTGAAAGTCAAAATTTGCCAAGTTTTGAAGAACCAGGTAAAATGATTTGTAAAGTCATAAAATCCTTAAATGAGATAAATACAAACAGTCAAAGCAGGTTTAGAATGGAGATCTTCTAATCCAATCCCACTGCGGGAGATGTTATACCAGTGGTCAGCAACCTTAAACACTCAAAAAGCCATTTGAACCTGTTTCCCACAGAAAAGAAAACACCGGGAGCCACAAAACCCTTCCCGTGCCTGACTATTTCCTAAGCGGCCACAAAACTAGCATATGTAGTTGAATTAAATGTTCTGTTTTCTTCTGAAACTTTCCCTTTCTTGGATTTACCTATGGTTGGTCTACCAGGAGTCGAAAAACTCAATAAATCAGGTGCTGGCAGGTGTCACATACATTGGCAGTTGAGACACATATTTTGAGTGACAGGGAGCTGCAGCAGAGGGATGAAAGAGCCACATGCAGCTCCAGAGCTGTGGGTTGCTGACGTCTGCATTATATCATTGTGGATAAATAGTTGTCCAATCTCTCCTTAAAAACCTCCACTGATGGAGCAGCCACAAATTCTGAAGGCAAACTGTTTCATTGATGAATTATTCTCAGTGTCAGGACATTTCTCCTTAGTTCTAGGTTGCTTCTCTATTTGATTAGTTTCCATCCATTGTTTCTTGTCCTACTCTCAAGTTCTTTGGAGAATAGGTTGACTCCTTCTTCTTTTTGGCAGCCCCTCAAATATCAGAAGGCTGCTATGATGTCAATTGAATCAAGTCCTTCAAAACATGGGATGCCAACAGGGGAATGCAAATCCATACTTAAATATCAGAGTTAACAATGGAAGATGTAGGTGCATTCTCTGTTCCATTGGTGATCTCGCTGTATGTGTGAAGGATAAAAGAGACAGCTTGGAGACAGTGAACAATTCTGTTAAGGTATTAAGATTTAAGAACTGACCAGAAGTGAGTAGCTGCACGACGCTGTGAAGCTGATGTAAGTCCGGCTGATGTAACAAGTGTGATTCAGCAGAGTATGGGTATTTCCGTTTAAGACTGGAGAGTAAAGATCCCCTTAAGAGGTGTGTATACACAAGGCAGCTCTTAGAGGGCATGGTTCTCTTTCTTTGTGGCCAGTGTTCAGTGCATAAGCTCTCTGTGTGTTAGAAAGAAGAAAGCTTGCTTGTAAAGGTATATTGCTACCACGTGTATATTGTCTGTATATACCTGCTGTATATTAAACCACTCTTAATGTATAAGTCTCTGTGTGCTGTGTGTTACTCCTGGGTTATCTCATAAAGGTAGTCACGCTGCCAAATGCTCTGACAAATTCCAATAAAGAAATGGAAGTAAAATGTCTTAGGCAGTGGTGGGTAGCAAGTGGTTTAACAACCGATTCTGTGAGCGCACGCATGAAAGCAAAGCAAGTTGACAAGCACTGTAAGACAGTTGTGGGAAAACTATTACTCTATAATTTGCACATATGAATGGACCTGACATAGCCATTACAGTTGGACCACTAAGGAGAAAAGTCAGTGAATCAAGCCAAGAGTAAATGATGTGCAATAAAAATATTAGGAGGGCACTTATAAGGAGCTTTAAAACTGTCTTTAACTAATCACCCAATGCTTATCGGATATACAGATTTGGATTAAGCTGGAGAGGAACCTGATAGGAAATCCACTACAGAAGAGACCTGTTCTTTCTCCTGGATTCGCCCATTGCCAGATGCAGCAGGAAGCAAATCAAAATGGCCCTCCCCTTGACTGAGGCTGTGGAACAAGCATGCTGCGAATGGCAGAGACAAGGCAGGCCAGGCTGACATGCTAAACTGCACTGGGGGAAGGACATGCAAGAAGGAAAAAAAGGTCAAATAAAACTGAAACGTTGCCTGACGGATGATAATGGTGGCAGATGCACTTATCAAGTCCATGTTCAGGGATTCTTTGCTCTGATCTGGAGATAGGGGTTGTCTGGGAGTGTGCTGAGTGTAAATGATACTGAAAATTATCTGCAGCAGTTTATCAACAGAATCGTATTGCTATAGCTGAAGAAGCAAACCACAAGCCCGGAGCTGCCCCACACTGCCCTGTTCTTTTCACAATTTCCCTGGTTTGGATCCAGCCTGCAATTTGGGAAATAGCAGATCGGAACTTAATTGATTAAGAAAAAAAAAGCCAGTAACTATATTTCTCAGTGGCTGGAAACCCTTTACTGCACCGTACCTTTACTGACAACAGAAAAAAAATTGGACTTGAGATTTATGGATTTGATAATTAGAAAGTGTAGCTTATGGAAAAATGGAAACTATGATGTAATCTTTGACAAAGAGGGTAAAATGCATTTATAACTGCTGTAAAGGAGATTGAAAGCTGTTTCTTTGTATCTCTTCTTTATTTGTTTAGGGTTTTTTTTTTGGCTTATTAACTTCTGAAAATTTATATTGTTTTTACTTTGTAAAATAAATCTCTTCAATAATAATAACAAAAGTTAATAAGGGGAACAGCAAATAGGTGTCAAAGCCAGCTCCTGAACTATCATTTATTGTATACATGCATGCATGCACACCAGAGATTTAATTTAATTCATTCATTCATTCATTTCCATAACTGCCCAGTTCAACCAAGGGACTCTGGGTAGCTTACAATTCTAAAGTTATAAAAACAATTTAAAAAGCATTTAAACAAGAAAAGCTTCCATTAAATAAATATAAGCAGCAGGTGTGTTGATTAAAGCCAAGTAACGGGACCTTTAACATGTTCTGAACCCATTCTGGGTACATTAGCCTTCCATTTATTAAAAAAAAAGGTGATCTTTAAAAACAAAAACAAAACTTCTGAATATTGTTTTACAAGCCAAAGAAGTGTTCTTGATGCTCTCTGAGCTTGTTTTCTTGCAGAAGTTTCATTACTCCACCAGATAACATCTTCAGTGCTAGAAGAAAGTGGGGTTTGTTCTCTTTTTATATACTAGTGGCTTGCCCTATTGGTTTTTCAGGGTGAGTTCTTGGTGGTTCTTTGATTAGTCTTTTGTTGATTGTCTGAGTTGGTAATTCTTTGATTGGATACGATTACCATATTCTATGGTAATTACACAAGCTGTTTGTATAATATAAACAGAGCAAACTCCACTTCCTTCTAGCCCTGATGATGTTATCTAGTTGGGTAATAACCTAATCTGCAAGAAAACACCCACACTCTGAGAGCACCAAGGACCCCATTATTCAACCATGATCTACAAATATTCCCTTCTATTGAAACCGAGGGAGCACCAGAACAAAAGAGAAAAGACTAAACCTATTTCAGCAGTGATTTAAAGAAATAAAATTATAACAAAGCAACTAGTGTCAAACAAAGCCAAACAAAGCAAAGATTCATAGCAGAAACAGGTTGTGCTATCCACCAACAAGGCTATTCAGAATGAGCATTATACCTAACATGCTTTCTGTGCACATCTTTTGTAAGTTGGAACTGAAAACTCTTCACTTTGCTAAGCTTCCCAGGTGTCTGGACTAAAGAGCCCAAGTCTTTCTTTTTGTGCCCATGCCCTCTGATCCATAAGCATAGCCTTCAAATAAAATATTGTCTGACTTTATGAATGCCTTGCATTTTGAAAACATTTTGGACTGTTTTCACATGAGTAGTCCTTTAAACTTTTATGTATTGTGACCTTGTAAATTATCTGCTACTCTCTTTCCCTCATATGTTGACATTCGCAACAGCCTAGACAGATGTTTTTAAATTTATTTCCTGATTTCAGCCCCTGGTTTCAATCTAGCCCCTATCAGTAATCACTGTAGTCTGTAAATCACATGAATGTCATATGTTTCTATGGTGAAATTTGGAAAGCACATCAGCATTGGTTCTATATTATCACTAGCATATGTTCTTGAAAAGAAAAGAAAAATGTTTGGAAAATGTTGCAATTGAAAAAGCAGTCTTTCTGATGCTGGAGAAAATAATACATTGTAGGTCCAAGTACCTTGTTTGTTGTTGTGAATTTTGTCATGGGGTAAAGAAAGTTAAACAGTTAGTGTGTTCTTTCTCCCCTGTTTGTCTTTCTTTCCAATTACTCATGATCTCCTTTACCTCTTCAGAGATCTGGTAATCCTAAATTTGCAAAATCATATTTCCTTCCTTCCTCCCTCCCTCCCTCCCTCCTGTATTTAATCCCATTCTATAAAGCAGGACTTGAAACCAGAATTAAACCTATTTATTTATATGAGGAATGCCAGCTTACTTGTGATTTGAATATTCTGGCTAATGCAGAAGGAAAAAGGAAGAAAGTGCTCACAGGGTAAAATTTATTCTTGGTTTATATACTGTGTTTATTAGAACAAGATTGTTATATCAGAAACCAGGCTATTGGGCATTTCATAAGGGAACTGTCCTAGACCTTGATGTATGAAGCTTCTATATTTATAAGGATCATAACTTTCTTTGTCACATGTGGGATCAAAGAACAATTTCTATTTTTCTTCTCTTGCCATGTTACCAGCACAAGTGCCGTTTTGAAATTTCCATTTTTCATGTTATACTTTTCGTTTTCAGTAAAATTGGGGAAGGAAAGACAGGATATCTGCAACTCACAGATGGGGAGAGATTGAGGAGGATGTTTGCATATGGCAGGAAGAGAAAAAGGATGTTTTCCATTTACAGGTTCTTCCTTAAAGGTTTTCTTTTCTCCATGTTTCTTGTATTTAAAAACAAAATTTAAAAAAGCAATTTTATATAGTTTAATATATGCTGGCAATTGCATACAGCTTTTCCCCCAGCTTTTCTCTTGGTGAAGGTGAAAGCAGCAAGTCAATTTTTTTTAAAAAACACCATTTCATTTGGTTTCTTTTAATTTCAATCTCAGCTCTTGATGTGAAGTCACATTACACCCTGTTGTGCTCACAGAATGCACAATTACCAGCTTGACCGGTGTAAGTCTGAAGTGTCTTGAAGGAAAGGAATGAAATTAGTCGTTTCCAGAGATGAGATGCAATTGTGTTCTTCAGCTTGGTTTGGCTGTCCAGATTCGGGGAAATGCCCTGCACTGTTATAGATAGACCCCTTTGCTTCAAAACAAATTCGAAGTAAATTTGTTCATAGGGACGAAAGTACATGGAATCTACAGGTGACAAACATACCCTTATGGAAGAATCCATAGAATCATGTCTGGGATTGACCTGCATTTTTAATTAACATCTAGAAGAGAGGCTGTTTACCCAATCTAGCTTTTCTTATTTCCTGCAGCTGCAAGAAACTTCCAGCTGCAACCCCAATTAGGTATTTTCCCCTCTTTTGCCTTAGCAGGTGTCCAATAGCTGCTAGACATTTTATTCTTATTAATAAATCTTCTTTGCTAAAAGAGCATAAACTTTGGTGAAGGGGGACCAAGAGGTTGAACTGAGCCCCTTTGTGAGTCGTGTCTGTGGATTAGCAATAGCAATAGCACTTAGACTTATATACAGCTTCACAGTACTTTACAGTCAGTGGTGGGATTCAAAATTTTTACTACCAGTTCTGTGGGCTTGGCTTGATGGACGTGGCAGGGGAAGGATACTGTAAAATCTCCAGTCAGAGGTGGTATTTGCCGGTTGTCTGAACTATTCAAAATTTCTGCTACCAGTTCTCCAGAACTGGTCAGAACCTGCTGAATACCACCCTCTGTTTACAGCCCTTTCTCAGCAGTTTACAGACTCAGCATATTGCCCCCAACAATCTAACTCCTCATTTTACCAACGTTAGAAGGATGGAAGGCTGAGTCAACCTTGAGCCTGGTGAGAATCGAACTGCCAAACTTCAGGCAGCCAGCAGTCAGCAGAAGTAGCCTGCAGTACTGCATTCTAACCACTGCACCATCATGGCTCATAATTATATTCCTCGCTACAATCCAGACTCAACACAGTGTGCTGACGGGGTGAGTCTTCAGTGTTGCTAATATAGGGGCCATTTTTTATAAATCTGTATTAATTGTGAGTGTACTGGTCATCTTTTGGCACCACACTAACCCGTCTGTTATGAAGTCTTCCCTTATGACAGCAGCTGACACAATACTCTCACTGCCTACCCTGTATCGTAAATGCGCCAGCAACAAATATGGGCATGACAGTCTTGCTTTGAGCCATTTCAGATGCTTATCCAGATGTATTTCCTTTGGAAAGAGGTCAGTGAAAGCTTAGGGGCATTTTGTAGTGCTTGCATTTACTTACAAATTAGACAAAGTAAGCCAAGGATTTAATACAGGGGAAGGCCATATTAAACTATTAAAATATATTCCAGGAATTGGGAACTGATCAGTTTATGAAGAAGTTTGGCTAAATCATGCTGGGACAGTTGCAAGAAGGTGACAGAGTACTTCTTCTGTTAGTGTATCAGATTCTAAACATTGATTCAATGAATCTTGTGAATCTTTAGCCTTTGAATTAGCTTGGCTTTAATGGAGAGGCAGAATTAGTTAATGTGATTTCTGTTTATTCTTTGTTGAACTAATTTAAATAGCAGTGACTGTTTATACAGGCAGCCCTCTACTTATTGACCATTTGTTTAGCAAGTGTTTGAAGTTACAGTGATGCTGAAAAAGGTCCAGTCCTCTCACTTATGACCATTGTATTACCCCCATTGTCACACGATCACAATTGGCCCTTGGCAACTGGCACACATTTATGACTGGTTGCAGGGTCCTCATGTCATGTCATCTCAGTTTGAGACTTTTTTTTTGTCGATTTCTAGCAAGAACAAAAACAATAACAAAACAAAAACCCACCCATTCAGAAGAACGGGTTTGCCCTTATAAACTAAATTAAGTGGGTTTGTCCTTAGAAACCACATAAGCCAGTTGCATCCCTATCTGGACCGAGATGCCTTACGTACGGTTACTCATGCGCTTGTTACCTCCCGTATAGACTACTGCAATGCTCTCTACATGGGGCTGCCCTTGAGGACCACTCGGAGGCTTCAACTGGTACAGAATGCAGCTGCACGGGTTGAGATGGGAGTATCCTGATACTCCCATATTACACCCCTCCTGCGTGAACTGTATTGGTTGCTGGTTGCCCTCCGGGTGAGATGCTGGTAATTACCTATAAAGCCTTACATGGTTTAGGGCCGGGGTATTTGGGGGAGCACCTGCTGCCAGCAACAACGGCCCATCGCCCCGTGCGCTCCCACAGACAGGGCCTCCTCAGGGTGCCATCTGCCAGACAGTGTTGACTGGCGACCCCCAGGGGGAGAACCTTCTCTGTGGGTGCACCCGCCCTTTGGAATCAGCTGCCCTTGGAGCTTCAGATGGCTCCTGACCTTCGATCCTTCCGTCGTGACCTGAAAACATGGCTTTTTCAACTAGCTGACCTGGACTGATGGTTTTTTTTTTATCAGTTTGTTTGTTAGTTTTAATTAGGTTATTGGGATGTCCATTTAATACTTTTTTAAATTTTGTATTGTATGTTTTTATTGTTGTGAGCCGCCCTGAGTCCTTCAGGAGATAGGGCTGCATAGAAATCCCAATATAAAATAAAATAAAATAAATAAATAAATAATGGTTGTTAAGTAAACATTTACCAACTGTGAAGTATTTACTTAACAACCATTGTAAAAATGGCCATAAAATCAGGTCTGACTTGGCTTATGGCTGCAAGGACTTACAAAAGCCATTCAGGTCCCAAATGTGGTTGTACGTTGAGAAGTGAATTTCACTTCATTTACAGTGAAGAAAAGTAGAGAATTGCCACACTCTTAGATACCTTTATGTTTTGTTTTCCTTTGCTTTTGCTTCCCTTGATATATATTTTCTTTTCTTTTTTGCATGTAATACTTCTTCTAATCGTGTTATGTATTTGGTAATAATAATATTAGGTAAGATATGTCTATAATATATTAGCATTTGTGATGTCATTGCAAAACCCTAAAACTAAATTTAAAAAAAAGCAAATAGAAGAATGAAATATATACAACATTTGAGGTTCAGTGATTAAGGCATCTGTCTGGGATCTTGGAGAGACAGTTACAAGTCTCCATTCGAACATGTAGCTTTTTGGGTGAACTCTGGACCAGCTGCTCTCTCCATCATATTGCTATGAAAATAAAATCGGAGGTACAGTACTTTGTACATTACCTGGAACTCTTGTAGAAAAAGCAGGATATAAATGCAACAAATTAAGTAAACAAATGAAAATAAGATGGCAGATAGTTATGTATGATTATAGGCAGGAGTACTTGTAGGTGCAACAGCAGATGCTCCTCAATAATTTTTACTGGCTTTCCTTCTGTGCAGTAGAGACATCAATAGTCATGAATAATGTAGACACCCCATGTCTACCCCCATAAAATCTATAATAGATGTCGTTCTGCATATTCTTTTACATTTTATATTCATTCTGCACATTGTTCCTAAGCAGCTAGTGTCTTGCATTAATATGTCTTAATTGATTCAGATCTGCTTTAGAATACCTACCTCAATCAATATCAATTTAACTGAGTTTCCCTGGAAAGCAAATCTATTTGAGGAAAGTATTGAACCAGTATAATGGTCAATGGAGGCCAGATGGTGCTGGAAGGCTATGCTGACGAAAAGTCTTGGTTCAATACCACCCGTACAAGAACAACAGCAAAAAAATCAAACTCTAAATCAAAGTAGAAAGTGGGAAAATTAAAATATAAACCCTGAAGACTGCAATATTCAGTTTAAAAATCTGAAACATCCAGTTGCTGCGCTCTTAAGATTTGCCCATAGGATACTCATTTATGGTAACCAAATACTAGGAGAAATTCATCAAATTTTAAAGTGGGAAAACCACTTAAGGGAATAAGAATTCAATTATCAAGAAAACAAGTGATTTTCCACCCTGAAAAATCAATTTATTTAATTTGTTGTATCTGTACATTTTCTATTATATACACATGAAATTAAAAATAAAGTTTTATTGAGCAAGGATATGAGGGCTAGAAAACCAGTACTAGAAAGCTGGGTAAATTTAAAAGACTTGATATCTATGTTGGTCATGAACTTCTGTCATTCCCAATTTAGCATATCAAGCTGTGATATCTGTGGGGGTGATGGGAGTCATATTCTAACACATCTGCAGGGAAAGATGTGGTAGCTTAATAACTGTTTATGCAGAATGTCAGCATTGATGGTGCAGTCATTAACAACCACTGGCAGTTATCCATATAGTCCAGATTGCTTCCACATGATCTATCAGAACATGTCAGCATTTCAGCTCAAGAACCTATTCATACATAATAAATGGAGGTAAGAACATGTTGTGAAGCAGGAATCCTGATATGAGATGACTGCTTGCTGCTCCTTCCTGCTTTTTGAAAGTATGCATGTGAATATGAAAATAAAAATCAGGGATTTTCCAGATGACCGGTCTTTCTCTCTCCCAGCTCTTCTTAAGACAGAGAGATCGGTGCTGTGCTGACTATTTTCAGGTCTCTTCAGACATTCAGAGTACGGTCACAGATATGTAACTCTGTGCCTTAATATTAATCCTTTCTTCCCCTGTGCAGATATAAAAGTATATCAATCACTACATTTTGTTGCTACTTTGCCATTGACAGCAAACCTCCATAATCTTCTAAATGCCTAATACGGATGTCCACCAGGAAGATTTTTTCAAAAAAAGTCACGTTGGTGTATGTGACTATGTGATTGAAGGCCTCCCCCTTTTAACTTTCAGGCAACATCTTGATACACATAGAAAAAGAGCAGGGCTTTCCTCATGGCTGCCATTTTGATTTTCTTGACAGACTGTCCCACTGACAGCTGCTCTATCTTTCTTCCTTAATAGATTTTTTTTCAGTACTAGCCAAAGAAAGGTGGGAGATGGAAGAACAACGGAAGTTGATCGATGGAAGAGAAATTTGTGTTGACCTCCATGCAATTCCTTGAAGGCATTGTATGAATTATGCAAAAAAGACCTAATTTGGGTACTGTGACCAAAAAAGAAAAAATGGTGATGGAATTTTAAGTAGAGACTCAGTGAGATTCCCCATAAATGATTTGAAATGCCTTCTGCAGTGCTTCTACTATATGATATAAACATAGCAGCAATGTGAGCCTCACCTCAACAATAATTGGGTGATACTATACATCACTGGAGGGGAAATGGCTTCCAAGTAGAAGTAACTGGTGTATCTCATCTAAGTATGATATATAAAGCAAGTACAATAAAATGCAAAGCAGAAATGGTGGTTGATTCTCTACTGTATCTCATATGTAAACCACAATTTAATGCAATATGTGAACTTTTGTCAGTCAATTCTGCGTAGTTCTGTAACTAAAGAAACAGATAGGCAGACTCTATGGGACCAAGAAATATATACCTTTGATATAAGAGACTAAACTTCACATTCTTGCCTGAAGAAATTGACATAGAAGAGAATATATGCAGCTCATGGTTGAATTGTGAAGACCTTGGTGTTCTCCAAGCTCAGAGAGCATCAGGGCTTCATGAAATTGACATACTTTGAGTATGGGTCAACACAGCTGGGCCCTTTGGAAGGGTTGGTGTTAGTGACTGAATCGATCTTCTCCACTAGATCCAGATGATTGCTCTGAATTTCTGCAAAGGTGTTAAGAAAATGGTTTAGTAGAGACATTTTATAGGAGTTATTAATTCCACTATTGGACCTCCACAGTATAAGAGAAAGGTATTAAATCTATCTGGAGAATTATGGAAAATCAGTCATGCTAATTTCATGCTTTGATTCTAATGCTAAAAATAATATACAGAATCCATTTAGTAAGGAAAGTAATCTTTCAAAGAGCCTGCAAATGCGAGGAAATAAGGTATATTTGATCTCAGCTCTGCAGCTGTAAGCTGGAGAATGAGGGGAACATACATACCCTTAGAGCCTTCTTAATTTTCTTCAGGCAGCTATAGAGTTTACTGAGTTGGCCAAATTGTGCTCAGCATCAAAAAAATGTTATAAATGCATATTTATAAAGAGTGCTGCTGCATTCTGAAATCAAAGCGTTCCATCTAAAGAAGCTAAAATATATTTACAGAACTCCATCCTAATTTTAGGCAGAGCTCATTCTGTCTGATACTGATGCTCTAGTTATGATGGCTTCTTAAGAAAGGCTGTTTATCAGCTTGTTTTGCTTATGCAATATAGCACTGCATATGTCATTTCCCATCAGCTATAAGGAGGCAGACTGGTATCTTTCAGTCCTTTGGAGCTATAGGTGGTATTCAGCAGGTTCTGACCAGTTCTGGAGAAGTGGTAGCAGAAATTTTGAGTAGTTCAGAGAACCAGCAAATACCATCTCTGACTGGAGATTTTACAGTATCCTTCCCCTGCCACACCCACCAAGCCAAGCCCACAGAACCAGTAGTAAAAATGTTTGAATCCCACCACTGAACTATATGTAGTCCTGCTAAAATGTTTGGAGAGCAGCAACTGCTTACTCTGTTGCCATAGGCTATTTTATATTTTATTTCCTTGAAGGCAATCATTTATTAGCTATGGGTGAAGGATGTTTTTGCTGTCACTTTCATCACCAACTAAAATAGGCTGACAGGGTTTGTAGGTTCTTGCTATATTCTCTTTTATTTGATCTCTCTCTCTCTCTCTCTCTCTCTCTCTCCCTCCCTCCCTCCCTCCTCCCCCCTCTCATTTCATCTACCTTTGAGTAACGGACATCCAGTATTATAAATTGTAACATTAATGCTTAACTTTCTTGACAATTTTTTTTTGGGGGGGGGGGACTTTATTGGTGCTTAAAACTTAGGACCTTTTAGAAATTGTCTCCTGTTCTATTCCCAATAAATAGTTTATTAGATTGACAAGATTGCAGTAATGACTTCTAGTGTCCTAGTTCATAATTCATAATTCTGTGTTTCTATTCCAAAAGATACATCTGGTTGACTAATCAAAATACTTGGCACATTAAGATGGTCTATAAAACCATCTCCCGAGTATACATGCCAGCACTACATCTTAAATTTAACCACTGCGGTAGTGATTAGAATAAATCTATTCAAAAGCAAGCTGCACATTTTTGCCAAAATGGCCAATTTGGAAAGTTAAGAAAAGTTTTTTTGTAAGATCTTTTTTTTTGCATTTTGTAAAAATAAGTTCCTTATGTATCCATTTACCTTTCTTGATTGTATAAAGTGTGCGTAGAGTAGCCTTGATCTCAGAAAACAGGAATCTGCATTCTAGTATTTGTGATTACAAGTATGGCTATCAGGAGAAATAAGATTCCATTCACAAATACATCATCCATGTTGAAATCTCACAACAAGGAAATACTTCATTCTGCCAGGAAGAAGGCTAATCTATATAGGGTGCTACAAATTCTTATAATTTTAGTGCAGGAATCTTATTCTGTGATTCTTCCCACCTCATGGCTGGAAGTAAGTGGTACAATAGAAAAATGAATGAAAATTAGGGGAATGTTGTTTTTGCAGCCATAAAGGCTGAATCACATATAATATTCTGAGACAAGTCAGCTGCCAAAGAACCATAAGAAGGCAACATCAGAATCAAAGAACAAATCAAGTTAAATAAACAAATCTGGAGAGATCAGTACTGTAGGAAAAATACAGACATAGAAGTCAAAAGAAAAAAAATAACCAAGTGTGAAGCTCTTTTGTATTCCTTCCTGTCCAGGATGATCCAGTGAAACGATCATATTAACAATATTTAATTTACTTTTAATCAAATCATGTTTTATTTTTGCCCTACTTCCAACCATCAGGAGATTATCTGTATTATGTAAATCAAATGTTGCAGAGACTTTGATCTAAAATGATCTGTCCCAACATATGAAGATTGTTAACTACCAATATGATTCACAGTTTATTTATTTTTTCTTCAAAAGGCATTTGGGGGGGGGGCACAGTATATATTTTGATTTGCTAAAAGTAGATTAACTAAGGTTTGTTAGTTCATGTCCTTCATGGAAACTTTCAGGTTCAACCTGTGGTTGCGTCCTGGATCTTGTCTGTCTCCCAGCAGTTAGTTGATGATCTGGAGAGGAAGGAGGCTTCTATGATCACAATGCTATGGGCAAGAAAAGAATAGAAGTACTTTTATTTCCACATGGAGACCACTTCTGAACTTTGTGCTTGAAGTGGGAAAGAATAAAACGTTGATTTGGGGTATTGCTGATTAGATTGATAAATCTTTATAGAAATGGCTTGTTCATATTATTATGAAAAAAAACAAAAAGTTGTGATTTGATGACAATGCCTTCTTCTACTGCAGGGGTCCCCAAACTTGGCAACTTTAAGACTTGTGGACTTCAACTCCCAGAATGGGAGTTGAAGTCCACAAGTCTTAAAGTTGCCAAATTTGGAGATGCCTGTTCTACTGCAACAAAGAGTGTCGGAAGTCAATGTTTCTTTTTCTTTTTCTTTTCTTATCCTCCCTCACTTCTCTTCCCTCTCTTCCTCCCCATCATTTTCCTATTTATTTTCCTATTTTGTATCTCATTTTATGTTATAACCCCATAAAAAAGTTAAACCCAAAAAACAATGCCATGGGCAAATATTCCCTGATCTGGTCGTGATAAAGAGACACCTGCAACTTCTGTAGAGTGGTAGAATCCATTCCAATGGTCCGGTCTAATGCCTAATGAATCCAGTTTCCCAGGTGTCTGATGGGCAGTCTGTCCCTGTCTGGTACACAACAAGAAACATGCCAGGCACTGGACAGTATTGCCAATGAGTGGCCTCTTCCTGAAACCATTCCAAATTGGCACCTGGGTTTTCCAATGCCCTTCTGGAAATGAAGCAACAGAAGCAAAGCCTGGAGCATCATTGAGGAAAACAAGAAGCAAATCTGACCAAGCAAGGGGATGTTCCCACGGTCAGCCCTACTGTGTGGTGATAAGGAAGAAAACACGTTTATTCCTCCCTTATTGCATCAATAGGCTCTTGTCTAGGGTAGTAAACTTCCAACCTGAGCAGAACAAAATGAAGATCTGGCCATAGATTCAACATAACTTTAGCTAAGAAGGAAAGTATGCTTTTATACACCTTGCAACATAATTGGGAAACGGGTCTGTGATCACAGAAGAAGTAGATGAAATGCTGGCTAGGTCATATAATCTGCTACCAACTTCTTGGAATCCTGCCTACACTGGTTGCTGTGAGAAGCACATAGACAATCAGCCAATATCAAACTAATCCATTAGAACTGGTACAGAACAATTGGTAATAGTTCCACACTTAGAGAGGGGAGAAGACCTAGGCGAGTTAGTATTGCTTTTCTGTATTGCTTTCAAATGGCTTCGGCTTAAAGATCAGACTCTGCCCATCTCCGCTGGCCTTTAGGAAATTATAAAAACTGAAGTGTTCCTGAGGGCATTTCCTAGATTTTCCTGGTTTCATGTGTTGCGCCCTTTTTATTATTTATTATTTTACTTAGCTTTTATTTTTATCATTTTTTTTATGTTGGTATTCTATCATGGATGTTTTAATGGTTACTGTTGTGGTTACAATATTAACTAAGACAAGATAAAAATCCAAATAAATAAAAAAACTAAAAAAAAAATAAACACACTTGTTAACCTTTATCTTCTGACAGCTGTGACAGCTGCAGGAAAATATAACTTTTTGTTAAATAGTGTTGCTTTTGGCAGTTTTGACCTATGGGGAATCTTCAAAACCCCACCGTTCTTAAACTCTGCCTCTGATAGAAATAGCATAGCAGCAGTTTATTCAGCTGAATAAAGACGGGTCCATCCTAAGAAGGAGGGTGTTATGTATGTAGGTTTGAATGTTAAATGGTATTGGTTTAAATAGTGCGGGAAGAAACCCTGCACTCCCGTTGGCTGGCAACTACGGCTGCTGGCTATAAGAAGCAGCCGTAGCCCAGCCAAGTCGGGTCCATTCGAGCTGTAGTCACTTAATAAACTCTTCACTGAAGCTCTTCGCGTCTGACTCTTCATGCAAACATAACAGAGGGGACCCTGGATCCAGACTGAGGCAGATATTTAGACATTTCTTTGCTTTCACTTAGTTATATAAGAGGAAACTGGCATACAACAGATAAGGTATAGAAATACAGAAATTATAAAAATAGTCAAACATGCCTTCTATGGTTTTGGTTCACATGCCTAAACCACAGGCTAGTGGTTTTCTTAGAGACTTTCCATGACCCCAAGGACTGCTGAGGCCTGAACTTTAGCCTCACCATCTTAACATAGGAGCAACCACCAAATTCATCAGATTGCTGATCAACACATTCTTGTCTTATATAGAAGTGGGCAGCTTAGACTTTACATGGACCACTGTTATTTCATTGTTACCTGCTGAGGCCAACCCATCAGTTTGAACCTATGGCCAGCTGGCTCATGTGAGAGAATTACTATTTCCCCACCATGACTAGCAAAAGTTAATCAACAATTGATTTCCCATTGATTAGCCACTTTATTCTGGTCAGCAGATCAGCTAGCCAACAAGAAAAAACAAGAGTGGAAGATGAACCTCATCTTCTGTTCCACCAAGAGCCGTGGTGGCGCAGTGGTTAGAATCCAGTCCTTCAGGCTACTTCTGCTGACTGCCGGCTGCCTGCAATTCAGCAGTTCAAATCACATCAGGCTCAAGGTTGACTCAGCCTTCCATCCTTCCAAGATTGGTAAATTGAGGACCCAGATTGTTCGGAGCAATATACTGACTCTGTAAACCGCTTAGGGAGGGCTGTAAAGCAATGTGAAGTGGTATATAAGTCTAAGTGCTATTGCTAATTCCCCCTTCCTTCCAGAAAATAATATTACTTAATTTGTACTGCTAGTTTCAGTGGCAACCTATCAGAACGAGGGTGGGCTTTCTTCCCAGCAGCCCTGGAAAAGATGATTGAAATTCCTAGTGCCAGAATTGCTAGGAAATATAGAAAACAATGCATAGTTTCTCCTTCCGTTGCCTTGGAGCAATACTGCTTGTATTAGCAGTGCAAAATCAGATGTTCTGTGGGATCCCTTCTGGGGTGAGGAACTTTGCCCTAGTCCTCCCAGGGACAGTGGAAGAAAACTATAGTTTTATTTCCTTAACAATGTTTTGCAGAGGTGTGCAGGTAGGGAAGTAATACATATAGAAGTATGTGTGTGCGTATAAATGAACGTGGGGTTGCCAGGAGAGAGTCAGATTACATCTGGATCTGCTTCCTTCATGCATAGCAACAGGCGCATTGCCAACACTGATGGAGCTTGCTTCATTTTCCTGTGGGAAAATTAAACTCTGGCGGGCACCATTGATCACGTCTGAGATTATACAAAGTTCACAAATTCCATCTTTTCTTTTTGTTTTAACCTTTGCGATTTATGGATTGTAAAGTATTATACTTCGTCTGACATTTGATGTTTTGAAGTATTTTCAGTTCCTGATTTTTCTAAAGCGATTGGTATAATGTACCAATACTCAAAGGCAAAACACAAAAAAGCAAAGGAAGGAAGAAAGAATCTACATGCACACAAACCAAATTAAATAAAAATGTAAAAAAAAATCTGAACATTGGTTTCCTTAAGGGACAGCATCTTCTGCAAAACAGAGTTAAGGTTAAGTTAAAAAAAAAGAATAAAGACTGGAGATGTGTCCATGTGTGCCCCTCCATTTGCATCTCCTTCAAGGATATTGCTGACAGAACTTTAATCTTCTGCTGGTCCTTCCAAGTGTTCTGGTAGAAAAGGTTTAATAACTACATGCCCTTAATTATTTCTAGGTATAGTTATATTACCAGATAATGAAAACATTAATAGAACTGACTTCCGGTGGTGACTAGGGGATGACATAACAGCAGTATTCAAGTATTTGAAGGGCTGCCACAAAGAAGAGGATGGGTCAACTTATTTTCCAAAGCACCAGAAGGCAAGATGAGAAACAATGGATGGAACTCAATAAAGGAGAGAAGCAACCTGGAATTAAACAAAACTTTCCTAACAGTGAGAACAATAAACCAATGGAATAGCTTGCCTTCAGAAGTTGTGGGTGCTTCATCATTGGAGGTTTTAAAGAAGAGACTGGACAACTGCTTGTATGAAATTGTATAGGATCTCCTGCTTGAGCAGGGGCTGGACTAGAAGACCTCCAAGGTCCCTTCCAGCTCAATTCTGATTGAAAATTATAATATATATAGACCATTATACATCATCCTAATATAACTATTTTTGTGCAGTGTTTTTTTTAATCACTGTCATTATCCCTTCCGCCATTTATTTCTCCATTGACATATTCAGATCACGACTAATCCTGTTTAGGTGGTACAACCTCCACTTGAAGAGCAGGGGGCAGCCCCTTCTCAACCTAAGTCATGCTGTCGGTCTCCTCTTGTTTGCTGTGAGGCAACCTTTGTATTTGAAGGTGTGTGGCTGGAGGCTTCCATGGGAGGATAGCATGCATTAGTACTGGAATTGGAAGCACATGGAAGGATTTACATCTGCTGCAGACCACTGAGAATTGGTCACTGACATCACAAAGGAGAGGGTAGGGCTACTCACGTAGTCAATCCTATACTTGTATCTCTGAATAGGGCCACAGCGCTGTTAATGCCATTCAACTAATAGTTAGGCACTGTTATTTTGAAATGGCACCCACTGCAGATAGTATTAAGGTCACATTGCTTTCTTCTTTGACATACATACATACATACATACATACATACATACATACATACATACAATAAAATAAAATAAAATAAAATAAAAATAAATTAGGACTGCAGAAAAAAACAATTACTACCAACCTGCCTTCCATCGAGGACCTGTATACTGCACGAGTCAAAAAGAGGGCTGTGAGAATATTTACAGACCCCTCACATCCTGGACATAAACTGTTTCAACTCCTTCCCTCAAAACTACGCTATAGAGCACTGCACACCAGAATAACCAGACACAAGGACAGTTTTTCTCCGAATACATCACTCTGCTAAACAAATAATTCCCTCAACATTGTCAAACTATTTACTAAATCTGCATTACTATTACTATTAATCTTCCTATCCTTCCTTTCACCCATCTCCTCCCACTTATGACTGTATGACTCTAATTTTGTTGCTTATATCCTTACGATTGTTTTAAAATTGACTGTTTCCTAGTATGATTTGATTACTTATTGTACCCTATGACTATTATTAAGTGTTGAACCTTATGATTCTTGATGAATGTATCTTTTCTTTTATGTACGCTGAGAGCATATGCACCAAGACAAATTCCTTGTGTGTCCAATCACACTTGGCCAATAAAGAATTCTATTCTATTCTATTCTATTCTATTCTATTCTATTCTATTCTATTCTAGCTGTATACTGCTACTTAAAAAAGGGAAAAGATATTTGTAAATTCTTGGGACAAAGTAAATTCTCATTCGATCATGATGCACCGAGGAAGAGTTGTCTTTAATGAGAAACAACAGAATAAACGAATGTTTATTCATACAGTATGATGAATAAAAATTAAGACTGAATTTTTGGGATCAATTTGCCTCTGAGTAAACAGGAGACAGAAAATAGTACTCTCCTTGATGTCAAAGTTGATATCACACGATCAGGTGAAGAACATTTAAGAGAAGTAATAACATCAATGGAGATTTGAACTTCAGTAAAATAACTCATTTATGATTTTGAAAAGATAGGAATAGTATAGTAAATATAACTATTTCCAAAATAGAGTGGGAGCAACTTATGCCACTTCTGTGGTTTCTTTGCAATTACCATAAATCAAAACTGCACCAAAACATTATTAGAAAAATTGTTAGAAAAACAACATAAGATAGATTGCATAATGACTTTACAATGGAGTTCTATTTGGTTTCTCATTGAGAGCATTAAGAACAATGAATTAATCAGTGGAACAACTTGTCTCTAGAGTTATGGATGCTCCAACACTAGAAGTTTTTAAAAAGAGATTGGACAACCATTTGTCTGAAGTGGTATACAGTTTCCTGCCTGAGCAGGGGGTTGGACTAGAAGACCTCCAAGGTCCCTTCCAACTCTGTTATTCTGTTAGATATGTAGGAAATCAATGCAAAGCTTTCTCTTATTTCTATATTTGCTTCTCAGTGTATACTATATCTAATCAATTTTATTTTGCTTCTCAATACACACTAGATGTACAATTGGTTTTTTTTCAGTAGATTTCTTTATGTTCAAAGACCACTAAAAGTTTTGCTTTTGAGACTTGAAAACTTGTAGTCCATCCTAATGCAACTTTTACAACAAGTTCTCTCTCTCCCGCTTCCTTCATCTGATTCATAAACTACTACATATCAGAGATTCTATTAGAGTACAATCACTTTCTGAAGGCTTCCAGTTTAGGAGTTCATAAAGGGCAGGAGAAGTTTATGCACCCATTTAGATGCCCTGGTAGATGTGGCTACCAAGACATCTAAATGGGTGGCTTATCAAAAAGCATTTATCAGGTGTCAGCCAGACTACCTTTCAACTTAGGTTTTCCATTTTTTATTCCTGAGCAAGTGGATATGCTACTAAGAAGACACTGGATTGAAGGTAATCATCATCATTTGCAGCACGGCAGCCTCCCATTTGACTTAAATCCTTTTAAATGTCAGGCAAGACAGGGCAAACTCTGTGGGTTGAAGAGAGGTCTCCAGGTCTGCGTTCGTGCCTCAGGTACTATGCTTTCTTTTATTAAGCTATATGGGCATTGTGGAGTATTGATTCCTCATATATTCTACCTGAATCAAACCTTTAAAGAATGTTTAAAGCATCTGTGTAGATGCTATTGAATTTACAAGGATTGCAAAGAAACCTGCCACTAGTTTTATGGGATAGATTTATATGATATACTGAATACAGTAATTATACTTGTTAAAGTAATTTGCAGCATCATATCGATCAGGGTCAAAGTATGCTGAAATCCAAGTTTGCTCCTTTACAGCTAAGAATTTCTGATAATACATTTAACATTTAACCGATTGTTCACTATTATTATGTCAAGTATGAATGGGACTGTTCTTCTTATTTTTCATTTCAATTTTAGATGCCAAAAGATTATTCCTGTCCATTCTTTCTACTTCAGAATAAATTGTTTCAGAGTTCACTCTTAATCGACCCTATCTGAGAATTCTCGATATTATATTTTGAATGCAAAAATTTGGCACACTGCTGCCATTTCTCCTTAACCTTAAACTCTATGAAGCATGCCTTGAATAAATACTCTCATATGTCTTCCTCTCTTGGAAAAAAAACAGATTGGAAGGGAGGGAAGGGGGAAGAAGAATGAGCATCCACTGCTTTTCTAATGGCATTAGAATTCATAGACAATTTTTCAACTGTCAATATTTTACCATCCTCACAAAAATATTTTATTATGACTACCATAACTGATACCAAATGTGGTAGTAAAATTATATAATATATAGCATTGGTTATAGTCTCTTCACACTAAAGAGCTGCAATGCTCTTTACATGGGGCTGCCCTTGAGGACCACCCGGAGGCTTCAACTTGTCCAGAATGCAGCGGCGCAGGTTGTGATGGGAGTGTCCTGATACTCCCATGTTACACCCCTCCTGCATGCGCTGCACTGGTTACCGGTTGCCCTCCAGGTGAGATTCAAGGTGCTGGTTTTGACCTATAAAGCCCTTCATGGATTAGGACCAGGATATCTATGGGAGACCCTGCTGCCAGTGACTGTTTCCCATCATCCTGTGCGCTCTCACAGACAGGGCCTCCTCGAGGTTCCTTCAGCCAGACAATGTCAGCTGGTGACCCCTAGGGGCAGGGCCTTCTCTGTGAGAGCACCCACCCTATGGAACCAACTGCCCCTGGAGCTTCGGGTGGCCTCCGACCTCCGCTCTTTCGGCCAGGGCCTAAAAACAAGGTTGTTCCAACTCGCTGACCTGGACTGAGGGCGGGGGGGCCCTTTGGGAGTTTTAATGACTGTTTTTAGTGTTTTAGACTGTAATTGGGTTTCTTATTTGATTTAATCTCTTTATAACTGTATATTTGTATTGTTTTTATTGTACGCCGCCCCGAGTCCTTAGGGAGACGGGGCGGCTTAGAAATCCAATAAATAAATAAATAAATAAATAAATAAATAAATAAATAAATAAAATGTTGCCATCTAATTGACCCTAGCTGATCCTGAAAAGGTTAAACTGGGCCAGTCCTAGTTAACATTTGGATGACCAAATACCAGGAAATTCCCAGGCAGAAAGCTAGTTTAGAAAAATCCTAGAATAAAGCTGTTGAGTCTGGAAGTCTTCACTCAGGGCCGCCGTTCGTGCGGGAGCCGAAGCAGACGCTGATTGGCTGAGCCGTTTGACAGCTCCCTATAAAAGGAGCTGTCAAGCGGAATCAGCTGGCCCCCTCTCAGCTGCTGCCGCAGGCTGACGGCCAGCCGCGGCTGAAGTTACTTTGTTAAGAAATAAAGCCGTTTAAAAGAGCAGCTCCGCCTCCGCCTCTTGCTTCAGCGTGCCAGTTACAAAACTGGCGACGAGGGTGAGATGCTAACAGCTGAGGCAAATCACCGAAGCAGAGAGAACGAAAGCACAATGCAGCTGAAAGTCAATAATTAAAAGAGCTGTCACTATGAGCTGAGAGATGTCGGCACCCCCGAACTTCCCACCTTTCCGGCCATCAGCAGAGAAATGGACTTCATATATTAACCAGGTTTGAATGCGTCATGGACGCTGCGAACCTGTCAGACATTCCCTCTAACAGGAAAAAAGCCTATTTCCTGAGCTTTTGCAGAGCCACCGTGTTTGACACTGCCACGGCCATGCTGGCACCCCAGACAGTCAAAGCTGTCTCCTGGGAAGAGCTGCAAGAAGTACTGGGCAACCATTATGCCCCGAAGCCATCACGCATCGCCTGCCGCCATGCTTTCCGCCAGAGAACCCAAGCAGAAAAAGAGTCTATAAGTGAATATGTAGCAGCCCTCCGTTCAGCTGCCCTTCACTGTGGTTTCTGTGATCAGCTAGATGACATGCTGCTTGACCAACTTGTCTGCGGGGTGAGAGACCTACGTCTACAAAGGCGACTACTAGCAAAAGCAGACCTCAACTTAAAACAAGGAATAGAAGAAGCCCAAGCAGCTGAACTGTCAAGTGTATCTGCAGCTGCTATCCAGAGAGCCAACAGCCTCCCAGGGAGTAAACCTAGCACTGCTGTTAACTATGAAGATGCTTCCTGTGAAGATGAGTACTTTGAGGAAGAGGAAGAAGTCAATCGCCTCAGAGCTCCTCAACCTTTCTAGAAAAAAAGACTACCCACTCAGCAACTGATTTGCCTCAGTTGTGGAGGAAATCATCTGAGAACCACCTGTCGTTTTAGAAACGCGGTTTGCCTAAAATGCCAAAGAAAGGGCCATCTATCCTTCTGCGCATGTCTTGGAAGATGGCGGTCCGAGCTTAGGCTCCATGGTGAGAGAGTCGTTTGTAGTCCGATAAGAGAGGCGGGGGGTGGCTGGCAATCCCCCCCGGTGGTTGTTTTTGGTGGCAAAAGACCTCGGACGCCGGCTGGTTCCTTCAGAACTGACGCCCGTCAACGCTCCCCCTGTGGCTCCCCTCTGACGCCTTCGGGCGTTCGATTCCCTGATTGGCGGCGTTTTCCGCATTGTCATCGTGGGCCAGCTGGCTGACTCCGGGCTCGGCTCTGAAGACGCCACTGCGCCTAGAAGAACGGTGCAGCAGTGGTGGCGGCGCCCTGAGGAACGGCGCAGCGGGCTGATCAGTGGGCTGATTCTGGACTCAGCCCTGGAGATGGCCAACAGAGTGGCTGGCCCCATGGCCGGCGCTGCACCGCGATGTTGGGCGACGAGGCAAGGAGTGTGAGGGACCAGAGGGAGGGTGCTGGTCTTCACTCGGCGTCCCCTGGGATCTCTGCAGAAACGTTGGTGGCAGTGACAGTGATGGGAGAAAGCAGTCTGAGGCTGGTTGCTGTGGAGCCCACGGTTGGGGCAGTGGTGCTGCCATGGATGCAGCGGTGGTGTTAGTGGCAAGCAGCGATGGTGGAAGTGGCGGACTGGCTAGCGATGACTCTGGGCCACGAGGTGGAGATGGTGTGGCCTTGGGGTTGCTGCCAGGCCTGGCCCCCTTGTTGTCTGCTTTGCTCCGGCTGGACCTTTTAGATCTGTGTTTGCTGCCCTCCCCCCTCCTGCCTCCTTTTTGCCTTGCCTTTTGGGGCCATTTCCCCCCTCCCTTTTTTACACCCAATGGAGGTTGGTGAGAGGGGTGTGGACGCATCCCACCCGCTACTGTGTGAGGGTTCTTGGACTGGGATTGCTTGCCCCCTAGCTAACCTCTGTTATCATCTTGCCACCCGGACGTGCTCGCCTGACAACCCTGCGGTGAGAGTCGCGGTGGCTGGCCGAATGAGGGCCTTTACCATCGGCCACGGATTGTGGTGAGAGAGCAATCCTGATTCATCTCCTGGGACCATTTGGCTGCGGATGTTGGGACTGGACGGGTGTTTTAACATCCTTGATATGGACTTTCCACCTTTCAACTCCTCCTTTATATGTGCAATACAACATCATATGGGTACTATTCCGTCAATGGACCTGTGGGCCCTATGGGAGCCCCTCTCTCCTGGGCTGGCCTGCGGACTCCACAATGTACCTCGAGGCGGGTCATGGAACCCAGAGAGTTGGCACTGCACTGGTAGAGGTTGGGGTGGGGTCCTGGGAAGGGTAGAAGGGGGTTCCAGGCCTTCATTAGTTAAATTTTTGATTCGATTTTTAAGCGGGTTAGGGAAGGGGTCTTATAGGTGCTCATTGCAGCCCGAGTCAGGATCGTGGTTGGGGGGTGGCGTGGGGGGCTGCGGGGACCCAGGCGAATAGTGGAGGCTTTAATTCCCAGGGTGGTTGGAATGGGTTGGAGCCCGAGGAGGGGCCGTATCATGTTAGGGGCGCATCCCTGCTGCATCGAGCTGTGGCTCCGACCCATGGCCTCTTCCTCAATCTCTGGGGTTTTGGGATCTAGGACCCTGGGCTCCGGCTGGTGTATTTTAATGCCAGGTCCGTGGCGAATAAGGCACCTCTCCTCCAGGAGGTTATTGAGGAGGAGGCCATGGACCTGGCCTGCATCACCGAGACCTGGCTGGGGCCGGAGGGTGGAGTCCCTCTGGTCAATATTTGCCCCCCAGGTTTTCGGGTTATGCACCGGTCTCGACCCCAGGGAAGGGGTGGAGGGGTGGCTGTTGTTATTTGGGAGAACCTGCTTCCAAGGGAGGCCCCTGCTCTGGAGATAGGCGGGTGTGAGTCCCTCCTCGTGAGGTTGGGGCCTAGTGGTTGGATGGGCGTGCTGCTTACATACCTGTCCCCCAGCTGTGTATCAGCCGCCCTGCCTGGGCTGCTCAATGCCATCTCGGGGGTGGCGGTGGAGTTCCCAAAGCTTATAGTTCTGGGTGACTTCAACCTGCCCTCCTTGGGGGTGGCGTCGGGGCTGGCCCAGGAATTTATGGCTTCCATGGAGTCCATGGGTCTGACCCAGTTAATAGATGGCCCGACTCATGAGGGGGGCAATATGCTCAACCTGGTTTTTGTCTCGGAGCGGTGGCGTAGTGGCCTGGGGGATGGTGTTATAGAAACCCACCCAGTTCCATGGTCAGACCACTATCTCCTACGGCTGGTCTTCCATCAAGCCACCCCACACCGCTGGGATGAGAAGCCACTTAGATGGTTCTGCCCCAAGTGCCTGATGGACCCTGAGAGGTTCCAGGCAGAACTGGGTTTTTTTTCCTGCATCCCTCACCCACAGCCCTGCCAAGGTCCTTGCAACAGTCGGCAACAGTCGGCCGCGGGGGCTCTTGACAGGGTTGTCCCCATGCGTCCCCTTACTCGATGCAGATCCCGGTCAGCTCCCTGGTATACCGAGGAGCTCCAGGAGATGAAGCATCATAGAAGGGGACTAGAGAGTAGGTGGAGGGCGACCCGCTCCGGATCTGACTGAGCCCAGTTGAGAGCCCATATTAGGACTTACCTGGTAGCTGTGGGGGCGGTGAGGAGATCTTACTTCTCCACCCTAATAGAATCCACAGATAACCGCCCAGCCACCCTGTTTGGGGTTGCCCATTCCCTCTTACAGTTGGGGAGGGGTGGACCCCTGGGGGCAGAGCTGAGGAATTTGGTCTTTATCTGCAGGATAAAATTGCTTGGATCCGGGAAGGGTTGTGCTCGGATTTGCAGTGGTCTGAGGAAGGGGAGGAGAGCGGTCTGGCTAATGTAATCTGGACTGAGTTCAATCCTGTTTCTGAGGATGAAGTGGACAGGATCATGTGGCGGCTGAGTTCCACCATGTGTTTATTGGACCCGTGCCCTTCCTGGTTGGTTTACGCCTTTATCTGCAGGATAAAATTGCTTGGATCCGGGACAGTGGTCTGAGCGGTCTGGCTAATGTAATCTGGACTGAGTTCAATCCTGTTTCTGAGGATGAAGTGGACAGGATCATGTGGCAGTTCCACCATGTGTTTATTGGACCCGTGCCCTTCCTGGTTGGTTTACGCCTCCAGGGAGGTCACGTGTGGCTGGCTTTGTCAAAGGGAGGGCTGGCCGCCTTGAAAGAGGCGGTGGTGAGGCCCCTTCTGAAGAAGCCCGCCCTGGACCCAGTCGTGTTGAACAACTTTCGTCCGGTCTCCAACCTTCGCTTTTTAGCGAAGGTTGTTGAGAGTGTGGTGGCTCAGCAATTGCCACTTTTCCTGGAGGAAGCGGACTACCTGGATCCGTACCAATCGGGCTTCCGACCCGGGTACAGCAGACAGCATTGGTCGCGCTGATTGATGATCTCTCTAGGGCTTGGGACAGGGGTTTTTCCTCTGTCCTGGTCCTGTCAGACCTCTCAGAGGCTTTTGATACCATCGACCATGGTATCCTGTTGCGGCGTCTCGGGGGGCTGGGAGTGGGAGGCACTGTCCTACAGTGGTTCTCCTCCTACCTCTTGGGATGTTCACAAACAGTGTTGGCAGGAGGGCAGAGGTCGACTCCGAGGTCTCTCACTTGTGGGGTACCTCAGGGGTCGGTCCTCTCACCTCTCCTGTTCAACATTTATATGAAGCCGCTGGGTGAGATCATCCGTGCTAGAATCTGCAAATCACCCAGGAGCACAAACCTGCCTACTCAAAAATTAAACCAAGCTAAAAACCTTAAAACCAAAGAGGAATGCTATGCCATTAACAATGCATTCCCAAGAGCTGAGTCACTACCACACTCTTTTATAATGTTGATCTTCTCCTAGAAGGCAATCCCTGCCAGATGGAAGTTGACACAGGATCATCTCTATCACTCACCTCGTGGAAGACTCTAAACAACTTGCTGCCAACATTCAAAAAGAAGCAACTGCACCCCTGCAACCTGACTCTGAAGGACTACCAGGGGCAACCAATTCCTGTCCTTGGAACAGGCAAGTTCCATATTAAATATAACAATTTTCAGGGCCACCTACCTCTAGTCATAGTGCAAGGCAGCCTGCCCAGTTTACTGGGTCTGGACTGGTTCCATTCACTGGGTCTCCACATCTCTGGAGTTAATGCAGTTACTCCTCTCAATCTACAAGGCCTTCTTAATGACTTTGCAGAAGTTTTTGATGAGAAGTTGGGGTGTTACACAGGCACCCCTATCTCTCTTAACCTGGATCCAAACATAGCTCCGATACGCCTCAAGCCGCGCAGAGTGCCCCTAGCCTTACGCCCCAAAGTGGATGCCCAGCTTGATAAATTAATTTCTCAAGGGGTTTGGAACCTATTGATTTTTCTAAATGAGAAACCCCCATTGTTAAATGTGATGGTTCAGTGAGAATCTGTTCGGACTATAAGTCCACAATAAACAGGGGACTCCAGCCAAATGCGTACCCTGTCCCCATAATACAGCATCTGCTTCACTCCTTGGGAAAAAGCTCAATTTTCACCAAGCTGGACATGACTCAGGCCTACCAGCAGTTTCCTGTAGATAACGCAACTGCAGAAGCCCAAACTATTATCACACACAGGGGCGCTTTCAAATGCAAATGTTTACAATTTGGTGTCAGCGTGGCCCCTGGCATTTTCCAATCTATTATGGAACATTTGCTTTACAATATCAAAGGAGTCATCCCTTACTTCGATGACATCCTTATTGCTGCTGACAGCCCTCGGCAGCATTTAACAAGACTGCACCAAGTTCTCAAGTGTTTTCAGGAATCCGGCCTAAAACTAAACAAGAATAAATGCATCTTTGCAGTCCCTCATATTGATTTCCTTGGTTACTATATTGACTCCAAAGGAATCCACCCTATGGAGTCCAAAATCCGTGCTATCCAAGATGCCCCTGTGCCTCATAACAAGACTGAATTACAAGCTTTTTGGGGACTTCTAAAGTGCTATAGCTCTTTTCTGCCCCACAAAGCTATTGTAGCTGAACCTTTGCTATTAGACTCCAAAGCCACTTGGAAATGGGGAACTCAGGAACAGGCCTCTTTCGCAGCAGTAAAATCCTTGCTCACCTCCTCAAAGGTTCTCATACAATACAATGATTCTCTTCCCCTCGTTTTGGTCTGCGATGCATCTCCTTATGGGATTGGGGCTGTCCTGGGTCACAAGTTACCAAATGGCCAAGAGGCTCCAATCGCTTATTTCTCAAGAACTCTTTCCAAATCTGAGCGCAACTACAGCCAAATTGACAAAGAGGCTTTGGCCGCAGTGGCCTCTGTTAAAAGATTTCACGAATACCTCTATGGGCACCATTTTGAACTTGTTACAGATCACCAACCCTTGCTTGGTATCCTGGCTGGTGACAAGCCTAGCCCCCAAATCCTTTCTCCTAGGATGACCCGCTGGATTCTTTTTTTGGCAGCTTACTCCTACAAGCTGTCTTACAGGCCGGGAAAAGATGTTGCTCATGCTGATGCTTTAAGCAGGTGCCCTTTACCTGTCTTCGTTTCTGACCCTGCCCCTTCTATTTCTGTTTTTCTGCTTGAAGACCTGCAATTGCCTCTCATTGCGCATGATATCGCCTATGCTTCCTCTAAAGATACACAGATTTCTCAGGTTATGGATTGGGTCCAGAGAGGGTGGCCTGTGGATGTTACTCCTTCTGAGTTCCGCCCTTTCAAAACATGCCAGGCAGAATTGAGTGTACTCAAGGGATGTTTGCTGTGGGGTCCCCATGTCGTTGTTCCTCGCCTCTTATGTGCAAGAATTATTGATCTTCTCCATGAGGGGCACCCTGGCATCAACAGGATGAAGGCTCTGGCCAGGAGTTATGTCTGGTGGCCTGGGCTGGACGAGGCAGTTACCAATAAAGTGCAACATTGCTCCACCTGCCAGATGTCCAGACCTTCTCCTCCTGCCTCTTGCCCTGGGGAGTGGGAAGATACCAATACCCCATGGTCTCGGCTGCACATAGATCTAGCAGGCCCCTTTCAGGGAAAAAACCTTTTGGTTCTGGTTGACTCTTTCTCCAAATGGGTGGAACTGGTGCTTCTTAAAAACACCACTTCAGAATCTGTCTGCTTAGCCCTAGACTCTATTTTTGCCTCCCATGGGTTCCCTGACACTTTGGTATCTGATAACGGGCCACAATTTACTTCTTCTCCTTTTGAACTCTTCCTGGCCCATAGAGGTATCAGGCACGCCCTAATCTCACCTTTTCACCCTGCTTCTAATGGCCTGGCTGAGAGAGCTGTAAGATCTGCCAAAGAAGCCTTAGGGAGATTGGAGGAAGGGGACTGGCCTACCCAGATAGCCCGGTACCTCCTGGCCCAGCATACCACCCCAAGCACTGCGACCAACCTTTCCCCAGCTGAACTCCTTATGGGTAGGAAACTCCGCATAACACTGGACCAGCTGCACCCCGTTTACACTCCCAGGGCACCCCTTGACTCTTCTAGTAAAAACAGGAGTTTTGGGCCTGGGGATCCAGTCTACTCCCGCAACTACGCTGGGACTCCTTTATGGGTACCTGGGTGGGTAGATCAACAAACTGGCCCTAAATCCTACCGTGTAAGGTTGTTGGATGGGAGGCTATGGCACAGGCATGTGGACCAACTAAGAAGGCGTTGGAGTACTTCCACAGGTCCTGCCCAGCATGAACCAGCGACCTCGGACTGGGAAGACAACGAAGCCGTAAGCTCGCAAAGCCTGGCACCCGAACAGCCGTCTCTCATGAAAGACTCACCTCACATGTTGACGTCCAGATCACATTCGCCGCAGAGACCAACTTCCCCCAGGCAGCTGTCACAGCCCACCAGAGAAGGGAAGGCAACGCCACCCCAGGGAGTCATCGCCATGCCGAGTGCTAGTCCTGCCACACCACCACTGCCGACCAGACTGAGACGATCCGAGCGGGAGAAGCGACGGCCCGCCTACCTAAGCGACTATGCTTGCGTGATTCCAGGGGGAAGGAGTGTTGAGTCTGGAAGTCTTCACTCCGGGCCGCCGTTCGCACGGGAGCCGAAGCAGACGTTGATTGGCTGAGCCATTTGACAGCTCCCTATAAAAGGAGCTGTCAAGCGGAATCAGCTGGCTCCCTCTCAGCTGCTGCCGTGGGCTGACGGCCAGCCGCGGCTGAAGTTACTTTGTTAAGAAATAAAGCCGTTTAAAAGAGCAGCTCCGCCTCCGCCTCTTGATTCAGTGCGCCAATTACAAAAAAAGCAATCAAAAATTATTCTGTACTTTTCTTAATGACAGTCTGTGTTCCGATAGTTTGCTATGCTGTCTATATACACTTATATATTATCGTATATGTGAATCTTTTTTCCAGATTCAAAGGGAGAAAAAGAGAGAATCTCTTCTGTCTACTTTAAAATATACATCTTGGGCACATGTGGATTTACTTTTCTTTTCCAATATCTCTTGTAAATGTACATTTGTTTCAGGTAGCAGTATCCTAAAGCTACCGAAAACAGCTTTTTCACATTCACTTTGCTGAAATCCTTTCTAACTTATTAAAAACAAGATGTTAGTCTGGCATCCTGGTCACCTCCTGCTGATCCTTATCCAGATCAAAACGACAGCATTTGGTACTTGAAAAATAATAATGATGATGATCACAGACAAACAAAAATCCCCAGATATAATCCCATTGACTTTTATTAATATTAGTTTTTGAGCCAAAAGTTATCTTGCTGATCCTGCTAAGATGAGAATGGTCCTTGTGTTTTTCTCTAGGCAATCAAAGGATTTGGCAGGAAAGAAAGGGTAACTTTGTAGGTGCAAAGTAATAAAGAATTGGCTTTTTCTTTTGCTACAAATGATTCCTTAACAAGGTATGGCAGGTCTTGGCTACATGAAAACCTACCATATCATACGGAGTCCTCTTAAATTTTTATCATTCCGTTACTCTCATCAGCTATATGCTCCTAACAGCAATGCCTGATCAGTCTCGTTCTCTGCTAAGTGGGGAAGTAATTTACTTTAAAATTACTTGAAAGGGATGCCCAGATGACACCTTGATTGGCTGACAGAGCTTCAATTTCTTCTAGAAGAGAGTTATCACCTTTGTCCACTGGGAAGTCCTGAGTCTACAACCAGTGCCTTATGGAACGAGGCTTATAAAAGGACCATTCATTGAATAGTAATTCATTTTGACTGCCAGGAGGGTACCAATTCTGCTTTTCAGCTTTGACAGATGACCAAGGATTAAAAGCACTCATTCTGTATCCTTCCATAAAACTGCAAGAGACTAATTCTTCTTGTTTTTCTTTTTATTTAGGGCTGGTCAAAAGATAGATGGGAATCTAAAAACCCGAATACTTAGCAGTAGATCACCAAGGTTTTCTTGCATTTCTGTTAACAAACAATAGTGAAGAGGCCTTTTTTTCTTTCTTTTGGCCTAAAATGAAAACAGAATTACACTTGTAGCTGGCGGTGGGGGGGGGGGGAGGCGGATATCATGTATGAATAGTGACTGAGGAATGTCTTGGAGCTAATGTTGTGAATTAGGCTGGCAGAATTAACAATGGAAACTGCTTGTTGGTTCTGATTAACTTTGATGCAGGTCATCCATTAGGTAGCACCAATCTCAGCTTTTGTCATTAGGCTACAGGTGGCCTTAGCTTAATATTTTGTGGTTCCAACACTGCTTTATTCTCTTTTGAGGGGGGAGTAAAAAAGCAATGTGACAAAACTAAATGTGTGTTATGTCTTAACAGACTTATTTTTTAAACACAAACTTATTTTGAACTGAAATTCCCTGGAACCCCATACTCTAAAGCACAGACAGCATTTTAGTTAATCAGGCTGATGATGCCATCTTGTTATTGTGTAGGGCCCTCTCAGCTCATGAAACACTTTTTTTTGAAGTGAAAGATGCCCTCTAGCCACTAAATGGCAGTAGGCCCTGTGACTTAATAGTTTCAGGTGTAACTACATTCTCATTGCAGTTGTGTATAAAGTTTAGTCTAGAGCAGGGGTCTTCAAACTTGACAGCTTTAAGACTTGTGGACTTCAACTCCCAGAACTCCTCCTCCAGTCATGTTAGCTCAGGAATTCTGGGAGTTGAAGTCCACAAGTCTTAAACTTGCCAAGTTTGAAGACCCTTGGTCTAGAGTGCTCTAGAAATGGAGTAAATTGTATGAAAAAGATAGCCAAAGATAAATCCTTTTCTGACATAAAGCTTTCATTCTGGAAACATGTCCTCCAAATGGGGCTATAGGAATTATGCAAATGCAAGTCTGGAATCCTGGGTAAGAGGAACATGGCAGATTAGCATGTGGGTATGTGATGCAGCAAATAAATGTCCTGGTGTGGTTTAAACTAAATTGGAAAACCATCACTCCAAGGTATACTTGTATAAGAGCAGTGTATAAAGTTACCATTGCTATGTTTCATGGACAGACTTTTCATTTTATGGGAAAGATAAAGCAAATGTAAGCCATGTTCTTATTTACTATTGTTCAATAAGTTCTAGTTCTGGCCAATAGAAAATAGATTTCTGAAAAAGACTTACTTTTATGTGCTTTCTTCCAAGGCCATCTTTTTCCCCCCTCTGGTTAAGAAGATTCGTATTTAAAATAAAAGCATATAGTATGATTGTGCTGGGCTGTACCACATGAAACAGTAGGACTGGGATTCCATTTTGGGATACTTCTCCATGTGAAAGAAAAGTTATGCTACCTCAGAAAACTAATTCCAGCTTCATCTTTTTCAACTCTCTGTACGAAGTTGGTGGGAAAAATTGTTTGGATTGCTAAGAGTAAGTTGACTTCTTAAAGCAAGTTCATGATAAACATATACAAATATATATATATATATATATATATATATATATATATATATATAGTCTTGGTGTATTCAGGTCTTGTCCGTGTAAGGTTGAGAATACCTTGAGCGTAATCTCATCCGTCATCTTCAGGCTGGTGTCTTCAGCTTCGTTCTCCTGGGAGAACGGCTGAAGACACCAGCAACATTCGTCAGCAAATTCTCAACACTACCCAAGACCTACATACCTACCGTGAAAATCTACGAAAACATATATATATATATATATATATATATATATATATATATATATATATATATAAAGCCAGCCTCTCTAATGAGTACATTATTCTCTCTTCTACTTCTGCCTGTGTTGAAGCAACAGCTGGCTACTGAATATAGCCTATTTTGTTTGGGGTGGGGAGGAAGGCATGGAAGCCTTGCTCAGCATCTGTTACCATTTTGTTGCCTGACAGCTGGAGCATGAATGCAAGATTACACTGGATTTTGTGAATTTGATTCCATTATCTTCATTCCTAAAAGTTTTCAGAGTACAAACAACCTAAGCTTTAGAAAAGCATCTAAAGTCAGCCATGTTATTGTATGGTCATGGGACACTAGCATATGCCAAGACAATTAATTCTTATAACTAGATTCAACAGATCATTCAAAGACACAAATTCACCCTATCCTTTATTTATACACAAGAGAGAGAGGGGGAGATATACATGGAAGATTCAATATGATTGCTTCACTATTTAAGGCAGACTTACACTTTTGCAGCCTATCCAAATGCTGCTGCCTACAATTCCCAACATCTCTGGGATGTTTGGGGATTATGGGAATTGTGGATAATAACATGGAGATCTAGTTTTTGGAAGGATGATTAAGTCTATGTTCAGACTTTGGTCAACATTGCATTGCTTCTGGGAGTTTTCACCAATGTCCTGTCCAGCCTTTCTATCTTGAATGAGGATATTTATTTTCCCTACTGAATGTTTCCTAAGAATCAACTGCAACAAGATCTTGCTCAGCATTTTCCTGGCTTTGACTTTTGTTGAAAATGGGAATTGACTGCAATGATTTAATTAACTGCATCCCTAGGACAAAACATTTTTCCATCTCAAAAAGGTTCCCGTAGCAGCTGACAAATAATTATAATTATTTGTCAGCTGCTACGGGAACCTTTTTGAGATGGAAAAATGTTTTGTCCTAGGGATGCAGTTAATGAGCGATTATGGAAGACTATCTCTGAAAAACATATGAGCAAAGAGACAGGTTAACATACCAGAAGGCAGCTCACCAGATATCTGATGAAGCTTTTTAGATCTTATTGATCTCTGAAAACAATGGGTTCAGAAATAAAATTTGAGCCAGTGACTATTTAAATACAACACAAAACAATGATGTGATTCTGTATATGTTGAATTTTCAAGCTTTATCTTAGGTTTTTTTTTTTCATCATTGTGCTTGTTAGAGTCAAGTGATGTGAAGATTACGCCTGTTCAGGAAATTGTTGATTACATCAAGATTTCAGTATAAGGAATCTCAAAAAAGTTTTAATATTTTCTTTCAGCAAAATTTTTGCTCAGAGCAGGAAGGATTTCTATGGGAAAGGATGAACCATAGTACCTGACTTTATAGGGCAGCTTTTGGGCAACTTGATTTCCTGCAAATGTCATATAGCATTTTGCAATGTTCACTAAGGGTTCTGGAATTTGGCCAAAACTTTACTTACTGGGAATTCTGGGAGCTGTAATATAATGGGTTTAATAGTGGCGGATTTAGCAGCTGTCTCCTTAAGCATCACAAGATGTAACCTGAGGCTTAATAAACTCGAAAGCACGTGGACCAATTCCACATAGGGCAACCAATTTCACTTCTGTTATAATCTCCATTCCTGTAAAATCCCCCAAAGCAAGAAATTTCTATACCAGTGCAATAATTTTAAGAAGAATTGAACATTCACAATGGTTCAAGTAAATTGTTTTGATTTATATAAACCCTACAAATGAAATTATGGTCATGTTCTTTGACATTTGTTGTGCCAAGAATTCACTCCCTTGAAATGACTAGGCACATTTTAAATCCACGCTCACAAAACTGGTTGTTAATCTGGTTGCAGCCCACCACTGGATGGATATGAATATAAATTTCCATAGTCCTAGACCAGTGGTGGCTAACCTTTTTCGGCTCCCATACCAAAAATTGCACACGTGCTCATGTGCATGTGCTCATGTGCCAGTACCCAGAAGGCAGTGCATGCTGGCCCCCCCATGCCCCCTGTGCATGTGTGCACAACTCCCCTGTGCGCACTGTGCATCTCTGCGCATGCACACGTACCCTCTTGTGCACCATGCATCTCTGCACATGCACGCACAATCTCCTTGCACTGCGCATCTCTGCACATGCACGTGAGACCCCATGCGTGCTGTGCATTTCTATACATGTGTGCACATCTCCCATGCACCCCCGCACCCCGTGCATGCGTGCCAGATACCCAACAATCAGCTGTCAGGTGGTGGCACATGCACACATGCACAGTGGGGCTCTTCCGGGTGACCTTTCACGTGCCAGGAGAAGTGGCTCTGTGTGCCATTTCCGGCAAGCGTGCCATAGGTTCGCCATCACAATCCTAGACTGAGACCAACAGCCTATGCTTTTGAACTTCGGTGCTGGTGAAGGCTCCTGCGAATACCAAGGGCAGCCAAGAAAATTAATGGATGAAACAAACCAACCTACTTTTCACTTGAGGCTCAAATAGTCAGGCTCAATCATCCTATTTCAGGAAAATTAATTATCTGGAGAAGGCTCAAATGGTGGGAAACCTTGAAGGAAAGAGTATAGAAGAAGTTGAGCAACAGTGAGGTGGATGGACTCGGTAAAAGTGGTGATGGGCTCTCCATTGGAAGACTTGAAAGATTGGGTTGGGGCAGATTGTCATGGAGAAAAATCTGTTTATGTAGTCACTAAATGTTAATACCAACTTGAAGTGCATCAGCTAAGCCATCATCCTATATACCAAAATATACACTAGAATATTTACTACTTTGGCCAAATTATGAAGATAACACCAACATCTTTGTGCAACTAGATCTTGAATTGATGTGAGAGAGGAATTAAATAGGATACTAACTGTTATGTATGCAGAGTTTGAATTGATTGGTTGTTCTTGTAAAGTGTTTGAAATGATTGGTTAAAAAGTGCGGGAAAACCCTGCACTCTGATTGGCTGTCAGCCGAGGCAGCCGGCTATATATAGCTGCCTCGGCTAAGCCAAATGGGGTCCGTTCTGAGCTGAAGTCACTAATAAACTTAAGAGCTGAAGCACTCCACATCTGCCTCTTCATGCAAACATAACACTGGTGATGAAGGTGGGATTCCCCTGAAGAGAAGGCAATGCGGAACAGAAGGAGAGCAAGATGGCTGTGCTGAACACCCCCCCAGCCCCATTCGATCCGACGGCAGAAGACTGGGAGTCGTATGCAGATCGTTTCCAAATGTATCTGGAGGGAAACGATCTTGCCGCCATTTCTGAGCAGCGGAAAAGGGCGGTCTTCCTTACGTACTGCGGTCCGGCAGTTTTCAAGATGGTGAAGGCACTCGCAGGAGCAGCAGACGTGAAGGTAATGGCTTGGCCTGATCTGGAAAGGCTGTTAAGAGCCCATTACGTGCCACAAGTATCATGCCTCATTAAGAGACACGAGTTTTACCATCATGATCAGGGGGAAAACGAAAGCATAAATGACTTCATGGCAAGTTTAAGATACATTGGGGGTGCATGCGAATTCAACAGTTTAGAGGAGGCCATGCATGATTGTTTCGTTTTGGGCCTTAAAGACAAGGTGTTACAGAGCAAGTTGTTAATGAAACCTAAGATCACGCTGAAAGAAGCAATAGAAGAAGCCTCTTCAGCAGAAGCTACCAAGTCCTCAGCAGCAGCCATGAGGAAGATGAACAGGGCCACGAGCCATTCTGATGGGGAAAAGTCCTCCACAAATCATTGTGAGGAACTAGATTCTGAGTCAGATTGCAGTGAGGTGGAGGAAGGAATTTACAGACTCAGAATGGAGCAGAAAAAGAAAGACCTGGGAAGAAAGAGGCAAGATTTCTACTGCAGAGGTTGTAGGGGAAGCCACCCCCGCACTGAATGCAAGTTTCTAGACACCATTTGCCTCCGTTGTGAAAAAAGAGGACACCTAGCAAGAGTCTGCAAATCATCCAGAACTACACCCAACAGAAGGAAGTTTACTCCAAACAAAGACAAAGAATTAAAGCCTAACAACCTCAGTGAGAAAATGGGGCGCAGCACAGAAGCAAATGGGAAGAATGAAACTCATCAAACAGTAACTATTGGTCATTCATCCCCCTTAAAAAACAGAAAAGTGCATGTCAAGGTACTTATTGAAGGAAGGCCTTGCCAAATGGAAGTGGACTCAGGTTCATACCTATCTATGGTGTCATGGGACACTATTCAAAGACTGTTACCAAATATTCAGAAGACTCACTTCAAGAAGCAAGCATTGACTCGTAAAGACTACCAAGGGAACAAGATTCCAGTAGTTGGAACAAGAGAATTCAACGTGAAGTTCAAGGCCACACCAAGCGCCTACCCTGACCATCGTAGACAAGGATCGCCCAAGTCTGCTGGGACTTGAATGGTTCAACCTGCTAGGCATCAAGGTGACTGGCATCAATCACGTGGGCAACACTGAGTGGGAAGAGGCCTTGAAGTCTGAATTTCCAGAGGTCTTCAGCGATGGATTAGGCAAGTACTTGGGGACCCCTATCACCTTTAACCTAGATCCCAAGGTACAACCAATCCGTTTAAAACCCAGAAGGGTTCTATTTGCCTTAAAGGAAAAAATTGATGCACAATTAGATAAACTAATAGCCCAAGGGGTTTTAGAGCCCACTGACCACTCCAGGTGGGAGACACCCATAGTCACACCAGTCAAGGCTGATGGGTCTGTGAGACTCTGCGGAGACTACAAGGGGACATTGAACCATGCACTACAACAGAGCGCATATCCAGTTCCAGTAGTGCATCATTTATTACATTCTCTTGAGGGGGCACAGTTTTGCCAAATTGGACCTGGCACAGGCATATCAACAGTTAACAGTTGATGATGCCACTGCAGAAACCCAAACCATTGTAACCCATAGAGGTGCTTTCAAATGCAAAGGTTGCAATTTGGAGTAAGCGTGGCACCAGGCATCTTCCAAAGTCTTATGGAAAGGATGCTACAAGGGTTGCCAGGGGTGGTGCCTTATTTTGATGATGTTTTAATTTCTGCTGAAAATGACACTCAGTTACACGAGAGACTCAGAGAAGTCCTAACCAGATTCAAAAAGCGGGTTAAAAGTCAAAGAAGAAAATGCACACTTAGAACAGATAAAGTGGAATTCTTGGGTTACATGATTGATAAACATGGCATCCACCCCACAGAGGCCAAAGTTCAGGCAATCAAAGAAGCCCCCAGGCCAAAATGCAAAACAGATTTGCAAGCATTCTTGGGACTCATTAACTTCTATCATATGTTTCTACCTCAGAAGGCAACCATTGCAGAACCCCTACATAGATTACTGGACAAAAATCTGCATGGGTCTGGGGCAGAAAGGAACAAGCTGCATTTAACAATATTAAGAGACAAATCACATCTGATTCTGTACTAATACAGTTCTCTGAGAATTTGCCTGTTGTACTGACTTGTGATGCATCCCTTTGGAGTGGGGGTGTTGAGCCACATGCTTCCCAGCGAAGGAAGCCCTATTGCATTTTATTCTTGCACCTTGACTAAAGCAGAGAGAAACTACAGCCAACTGGACAAGGAAGCTTTGGCAATTGTAGCAGCTGTCAAGAAATTCCATGAGTATCTATATGGGAGAACATTTACTATTGTCACAGATCACAAACCTCTTTTAGGCATCGTGGCAGGAGACAAACCAACGCCCACGATCCTGTCACCAAGAATGCTGAGATGGACCGAATTTCTTGCTGCTTATTCATACAAACTGATCAACAGACCTGGTAAAGACATTGGGCATGCAGATGCTTTGAGTCGCTGCCCACTTCCTTCACACATTGAGGACCCTGTTCCTGAGACTCACACCTTTTTTCTAGAAACTGTTGCCAAGCTTCCAGTCCATGCTGCTGAGATTGCCAGAGATTGCCTCGTTTCTGACAATGGTCCTCAATTTACCTCCAACCTTTTTAAATCATATTTAGCACAGCAGGGTATCAGACATGCCCTAACAGCCCCTGGGCATCCTTCGGCTAATGGCCAGGCTGAACGTATGGTACGATGTACCAAGGAAAAACTTCAGCAATTGGGTCCAGGGGATATCACTGAGAAAGGTGAAAAACTACTCAGTGTCCAGCATATCACTCCCAACCCCTCAACTAACTTAACCCCAGCTGAATTGTTGATGGGTAGGAAACTCAGATCTCCCCTTGACTGCCTCCATCCCACTTACGCACCCAACGCACCACTTGATTCCACTAGCAAAATTTGCACATTCAATGTGGGTGATTCTGTGTATGCAAAAAACCTTCTGGGTGAACCATTATGGATTCCTGCTGAGATAACCCAAGTCACGGGCCCCAGGTCTTACAGGGTACAAACGGAGGATGGTGTCCTCTGGAGCAGGCACATTGATCAGTTGAGGTCCAGACTACCTCAGGAGCATCGCCATAGCACCTCTTTGGTTTCCATACCTACTGCCTCTTCTAGGGGGGAAGGGGAGGATTATGAGGATAATCAGCAAGCAAGAATCAACCCCATGTGCAATGAGCTAACATGACAGGAACCATCCCAAAACCTGTCACAGTGCCAACAACCATTTTTACACATGGAAGATTGCACATCACTACCTGACTTAGGTGCTGACATTGGGTTGGAGATGGATAGGGAGGAGAGACCAGGTTGTAGTAACCAAACAGGTTCTACCACTAATAGAAGTCCAAGTAAGGAAATGTGAACAGACACATTTCCTCCCTCACAAGGTGAGAACCTTAAAACATCTGAACCACGTAGGTCTCAACGTACACGTAAGAGCCCCACCTATTTAAAAGAATACATTAGATAGATGGGGTTTGAGTATGGACTGAACCTAGTGGGGAGGTGTGTTATGTGTTATGTATGTAGGTTTGAATGTTATTGGTTTATTTGAACTGTTCTTGTAAAATGTTAAATGGTATTGGTTTAAATAGTGCGGGAAGAAACCCTGCACTCCCATTGGCTGGCAACTATGGCTGCTGGCTATAAGAGGCAGCTGTAGCCCAGCCAATTCGGGTCCATTCGAGCTGTAGTCACTGAATAAACTCTTATCTGAAGCTCCCCGCGTTTGACTCTTCATGCAAACTTAACACTGGTGATGAAGGTGGGATTTCCCTGAAGAAGAGACAATGCGGAAGGTGAACAGAAGAGCGAGATGGCTGCGCTGAACACCCTCCCAGCCCCATTCGATCCGGCGGCAGAAGACTGGGAATCGTATGCGGATCGCTTTCAGATGTACCTGGAAGGAAACGACCTCGCCGATATTCCCGAGAGACGGAAGAGGGCGGTATTTCTCATGCACTGCGATCTGGCAGTCTTCAAGATGGCGATGCTGGGGAGCTGCAGAACTGAAGGTAATGGAATGGCCTGATTTGGAAAAGCTTTTAAGAGCCCATTATGCCCCACAAGTATCGTGCCTCATTAAGAGCCACGAGTTTTACCGTTGGGATCAAGGGGAAAGCGAGAATGTTAATGACTTTGTGGCAAGTTTAAGGACATTGGGGTGCTTGCGACTTTACCAACTTAGAAGAGGCCATGTGTGATCGGTTTGTCTTAGGCCTAAAAGATAAGGTCTTACAAAGCAAACTGTTAATGAAACCTAAGATCACGTTTAAGGAGGCCATTGAAGAAGCTGTTTCAGCGGAAGCCACCAAGTCCTCAGCAGCGCCATGAAAAGATTAACAAGGCCTCAAGCCAGGCCTCAAGCCATTCTGATGTGGAAAAATCCACAACAACCCATTGCGATCAAATAGACTCTGATTCAGATTGCAGTGAGGTGGAGGAAGGGATTTTTAGACTCAGAATGAAGAAGAAAAGGAAAGACCGTGCGAGAAAGAGGCAAGAATTTTATTGCAGAGGCTGTGGGGGCATCCCCACTGAATGCAAGTTCTTAGACACCATTTGCCTACGTTGTGAGAAAAGGGGTCACCTAGCCAGAGTTTGCAAATCATCCAGAACTCCACATAGTAGAAAGAAATTTCCTGAAAAGGATTTTAAGCCCAACAACTTCATTGAAAAGATGGGGCGCAATTCAGAAGCAAATGGGAAGAATGAAACTCATCAAACAATCACCATTGGTCATTCTTCACCCTTGAGAAGCAGAAAAGTACACGTGAAAGTGTTCATTGAAGGAAGGCCTTGCCAAATGGAAGTGGACTCAGGCTCTTATTTATCTATGGTGTCATGGGACACTATCCACAGGCTACTTCCCAACATTCAGAAGAAACATTTCCAGAAGCAAGCACTGACTCTTAAAGACTACCAAGGGAACAAGATTCCAGTAGTTGGAGCAAGAGATTTCAATGTGCAGTTTAAAGGCGACACCAAACGTTTGCCCCTGACCATCGTGGACAAGGATCGCCCAAGCTTGCTGGGACTTGAGTGGTTCAAGCCACTAGGCATCAAGGTGACTGGCATCAATCACGTGAACAACTCGGAATGGGAGGAGGCCTTGAAGCCTGAGTTTCCAGAGGTCTTCAGCGAAGGACTGGGCAAGTATATGGGGACCCCTATCACTTTCAACCTAGATCCCAAGGTGCCCCCAATTTGTTTAAAGCCCAGGAGGGTTCCATTTGCTTTAAAGGAAAAAATTGATGCACAATTAGACAAATTAATTGCTCAAGGGGTTTTAGAGCCCACTGATCACTCCAGATGGGAAACACCCATAGTCACACCAGTCAAGGCTGATGGGTCAGTAAGAATCTGTGGAGTCTATAAGGGGACACTGAACCATGCGCTGCAGCAGAGCGCATATCCAGTGCCAGTTGTGCATCATCTGTTACATTCACTTGGCAGGGGTACAGTCTTTGCCAAATTGGACTTGGCCCAGGCATATCAACAACTAACAGTTGATGATGCCACTGCAGAGGCCCAAACCATTGTGACTCACAGAGGTGCCTTCAAATGTAAAAGGTTACAATTTGGAGTAAGCGTGGCACCAGGCATTTTTCAAAGTCTTATGGAAAGAATGCTTCAAGGACTGCCAGGGGTAGTGCCTTACTTTGATGATGTGTTAATCTCTGCTGAAAATGATACTCAGCTTCAAGAAAGACTCAGAGAAGTCCTTACCAGATTCAGAAAAGTGGGGTTAAAAGTCAAGGAAGAAAAATGCACACTTAAAACAGACAGGGTTGCATTCCTGGGCTACATGATTGACAAGCATGGCATCCACCCTACTGATGCCAAGGTTAAAGCAATCAAAGAAGCCCCTAGACCTAAATGCAAAACAGATTTGCAAGCCTTCCTTGGACTCATTAACTTTTATCACATGTTTCTACCTCAAAAGGCATCCATTGCTGAACCTTTGCACAGATTGCTTGGTAAGAAGGCTGTTTGGATCTGGGGGAGGAAGGAACAATCAGCATTTAACAGTATTAAGAGACTAATCACATCTGATGCTGTATTGATACAGTTCTCTGAGAATTTGCCTGTTGTACTGACTTGGGATGCATCCCTTTTGGAGTGGGGGTTTTTTGAGCCACAGGCTTCCCAGTGGAAGGAAGCCCCTATTGCATTTTACTGCACCTTGACCAAAGCAGAGAGAAATTATAGCCAACTGGACAAAGAGGCATTGGCAGTTGTTGCAGCTGTCAAGAAATTTCATGAATATCTGTATGGCAGGACATTTACCATTGTTACAGATCACATACCTTTGTTAGGCATTGTGGCAGGAGACAAACCTACACCCACTATCCTGTCACCAAGAATGCTGAGGTGGACTGAATTTCTTGCAGCTTATTCATACAAACTGATTCACAGGCCTGGCAAGGGCATTGGACATGCTGATGCACTGAGTTGTTGCCCACTTCCTTGCCACACTTTGAACCTGAAACACACACCTTTTTCCTAGAAACTGTTGCTAAGCTTCAAGTTCATGCTGCTGAAATTGCCAGAGAGACTGCCAAAGACACTGTGTTGGCTCCTGTTATAGGCTGGATTAAGAAAGGTTGGCCTCTTCAAGATCTACCTCAACTTGCCCAACCTTTTAAATCCAGGCAAACTGAATTATCTGTATTAAGAGGATGTATTTTGTGAGGTAACAGGGTGGTTATTCCTGCAAAACTGCAAAGAGAGGTTTTGGAAATGTTACATGAGGGTCATCCTGGGATTGTAAGGATGAAGGATTGGCCAGGAGTTATGTATGGTGGCCAGGTATTGACAAAATGGTTGAAAACTGGGTTGCATCTTGTCCCAATTGCCAGGTAGTCAGGCCTGCCCCACCTCACGCCCCCACACAGGAATGGGAATGTCCTAGGGGCCCGTGGTCTAGGATCCACATTGATTTCAAGAGGTCCTACTAGAGGGCACACTTTTCTGGTTATAGTAGATGCATATTCCAAATGGCTCGAGGTATTCCCCATGACATCCACCACAACTGATGCTGTCATCAAGCAGCTCAGAAAACTGTTTGTAACCCATGGGTTACCTGATGTGCTTGTTTCTGACAATGGCTCTCAATTTACATCTAACATTTTTGAATCCTTTCTAGCACAACAGGGTATCAGACATGCCCTCACTGCTCCTGGTCACCCTTCGGCTAATGGCCGGGCTGAACGCATGGTACACTTTACCAAAGAGAAGCTCCAGCAACTGGGTCCTGGGGACATCACTGAGAAGCTTGAAAAACTTCTTAGTGTTCAGCACATCCCTCTTAGCCCATCTACTAACTTATCCCCAGCAGAGTTGTTGATGGGTAGGAAACTTAGATCTTCCCTTGACCGCCTTCATCCCACTTACTCACCCAACGCACCACTGGATTCCACTTCCAAAGTTCGTATTGTACTTTCAGTGTGGGTGATTCTGTGTATGCTAAGAACCTTATAGGTGAGCCTTTGTGGATTCCTGCTGAAATAACTCAAATCACTGGCCCTCGTTCTTACAGGGTACAAACAGAGGATGGACTCCTCTGGAGCAGGCATATTGATCAACTTAGATCCAGGTTCCCTCAGGAACATCGCCCCTATCTCTCTCTGGTTCCCTCACCTGATGTCACTTCTAGGGGGAAGGGGGAACAGGAGGAAAATCAGCAAGCAAGAATCAACCCCATGTAACGAGCCATTTGACAGGAACCATCCCAACCCTGTCACAATGCCAAGATCCATCCTTAGAAGTGGAAGATTGCACATCACTACCTGACTTGGGTGCTGACATTGGAACAGAGATGGGTTGGGAGGAGAGACCAGATTCTAACAGTCTAACAGGGTCTCCTTTCACAGGAAGTCCCAGCAGGGAAATGTCAGCAGACACATTTCCTCTCTCACTGGGTGAGAACGTTAAAACTTCTGAACCACGAAGGTCTCAACGTACACGTAAGAGCCCCACCTATTTAAAAGAATACATTAGATAGGTTGGGGTTTGGTATGGACTGAACCTAGTGGGGAGGGGTGTTATGTATGTAGGTTTGAATGTTATTGGTTTATTTGAACTGTTCTTGTAAAATGTTAAATGGTATTGGTTTAAATAGTGCGGGAAGAAACCCTGCACTCCCATTGGTTGGCAACTGCTGGCTGAGCCCAGCACTCTCCAGCGCATTTGACTCTTCATGCAAACTTAACATTATGTATGCAGAATTTGAATTGATTGGTTGTTCTTGTAAAGTGTTTGAAATGATTGGTTAAAAAGTGAGGGAAAACCCTGCACTCTGATTGGCTGTCAGCGAGTGGCTATATATAGCTGCCTCGGCTAAGCCAAATGGGGTCCGTTCTGAGCTGAAGTCACTAATAAACTTAAGAGCTGAAGCATTCCGCGTCTGCCTCTTCATGCAAACATAACACTAACAGGAGACAAGAGTCCAGAATATTTGCAGTAACTGATATATATGCAGCATCTGAACAAGCTATCAGGCACAAATTACAATACTAAAGATTTCTATAATGCTTTTAAATGTTCAAACTACTTTATATGCATCTGTAACTATAATTCTTGGAGGGGGGATTGAATAGTTTTATTATTGGGCTGATGTACTGAATTTATAATTTGCATAATTTAAGTCCAGTGAAATCACATTAACTGTTTATTACCTAATTGGTAAGCAGATTTTCCTCCCAAACTACCAGCCAGCAATATTTGATTTATCACAGCTCCAAAGTTGGCAAGACAGAAAAGAAAAGAAAAAACCAATTCTCTTCCCCTGTTCGAGAAGTAGCCTGCAGGTTGGCAGCAGAGTAACAAATATTTTCAGCTGAATATAACCCACATTTCCCCCTCCCTAAAGAAAGTCAAATGAAGCTTCTCATTACTCTAGATAGTACACAAACACTCTGAAGGTTTGAATTTATATAGGTAAAAACCTTGGATAATTTGAATCAGATTTTGAGAGTTTAAATCAATGATTTTGTACTTGAGATAAAAGAAGAAAGCTGACAGGTCTGTCAATTGATTTAGGCAAGAAACTCAGTTTGAAAGCTGTGATGAACAATTTTCAATAGGTATGGTAATAGGTTCTGAGAATGAACACAGATCTTCAGGATGAAGTGACCTGCCTTCAGCATCTCCCTACAGAAATAAGGTGCATTTTCTAAGCATTTTTTAAAAGACAGAGAGAAAAAATTCAGTTACTGTAATGTCTGAAAGCAGTCCCTTTATTTTTTGACTTTTTCTTTAAATTGAAAAAGCATAAATAGTACAAAAAGTAAAGAATTAACAAAAAGATCTGTAATATAGGATGATACATTTATCACAGCAATTGAGCACCTTTCAATTGAAAGCAAAAAAGATGATTTTTTTTGGTCAGATCTTCAGATTTAAATATGCCTCTATTAACAAATATAATAGTTGCAAAAAGTTCGAATAATTTCTTCTGATGAGTTGACATTTTCAAATATGTTGGTTTTCTGGGATGTCTTGACACCATCAAATTATCACTAATGCTTTGTGGAAAAATAAAAATAAAAAATAAGAAAATACAGGGAAAACTAATTCAGATAATTTTGAGTAAATATACAAGACGACAAAGCCTATATATTTAAATTATAATTAAATTCCCATTTAGCACAGATAATGGAGATATATATATATATATATATCCATCCATTATTTGTGCTAAATGGGAATTTAATTCCCTTTACTCTCTAGAAACAGAGTATTCATTGACACGTGATGAATAGTTGCAGAACCAGGTATATCTAGTCTAACAAAGAAAAGAACTAACCAAGAGAAGTGACATGTTAGCTGTCTTCCAATATTTGAAGGGTTGTCACAAAGAAGAGGAGGCTTAATCTATTCTCCAAAGCACATTGAGAATAAAAAAATATTATTGAGTCAGACTCAATCATATTTTTGAGGGTAGGACAAAAAATAATAGATGGAAGCTTATCAAAGAGAGATCCAGCCCAGAATTAAGGAGAAGTTTTCTGACAGAACAATTAATCAGTGAAATGACTTGCCTCTAAAAGTTGTGGGTGCTCCAACACTGGAGGTTTTTAAGAAGAGATTGGACAACCATTTGTCTGGAAAAGCAAAGGGTCTCCAGGATTGGACTAGAAGATCGGCAGGGTCCCTTTCAACTTTGCGATGCTGTGTTCTGTAAAGATGCTGGTAAATGCTTAGTTTTTTTAAATGAAACAACTGCATCAATATAATATTTTCTTTACTTTTACATTTTGCCCAAAGTGAAATATGTGATTGTGACTCAATAATAGTGTTTTATTCTCAATGGTATAATACTGACTCAAATTAACTGACAAAGAGATTGGTTGACTTTTATGTAATATTGTTCTCCATAAAGTTATGTATTAACTTGGCCTACGTAGCCACTTCTCTATCTTTCCAATTACATTTATGAAAACAAGAAAAACTCTGATGGCTCTGATGGCTATCCCACAGAGTGATATATGAGACATGTATTGAGGTTTTTGTATTGAGGTCTATAAATAAGCCTTTCAAATATTATTTTTTCCTTACCTTTTTCTATGAGGCTTGTATAAGTGTGATTTTGAAGGCTGGTAAAGATCCTGCTGACACTGCAAGCAGTAGTACAATTTCCTTGTTGGAAACATTGACACAAAAAATATTGGCAGCAACCATGGCAACAGATTGCAGAAAACATTACCTTCCTTGATGGCTTTTCTATACTAAAAATTGCCGCCATTGCGCAATAGTTTTGTAATTTATCAGATTATGAAATTAACTGCAGCAAGTCTGGTATACTTTCTAAAAACTACTGCTTCGTGGAACGGTGTAATAACTGAGTTTCAATGGTTTTACTTTGAATATCTGGAAATAAATGTTCCAATGAAACTGTCTTCATCTGTGGGTTTAAATATACATTTTTTTCAATACTCATTAATAAATTGATGTAAACATTGTTAAAAATCTCTTTGGGTTTCTGAGGAAAGATAATTGTAACCATGAATATTACCGGTACTTCAGAATTGATGTGATTAATCAGATGTATGCCTATGCTTACACATTTAAGTTATTTTTAGCATTATGATATTACATTTTCATTTGGTAAGGACAAACCCCTAGACTTACTGTATCTAAATTATGTTTATCAAATGATGATGGCAGGGGTATATGCTATTATGGTTGCAGTAAAAAATTATGTCTCATTTGACATCACTGTAGGAGCTTGGCTTCATTTTCAGCCAAAACACTATTGTATCTCTTGCTGTCATGAATATTTATTTATTTATTTTATTTTATTTGTCAATCGCTATCAAGATAATAGGTATAAGTATAATCATGAGTAAGAATACAGGAAATAGGTATGAATAAATAGGGACAATAGGACAGGGACGGTAGGCACGATGGTGCACTTATGCACGCCCCTTACAGTCCTCTTAAGGAATGGGATGAGGTCAATAGTGGATAGTTTGAGGTTAAAGGAGTGGGGGTTAGAGGATGTAACAACAGAGTCAGGTAGTGCATTCCAGGCATTGACCACTCTGTTGCTATTGGTAAGACATTAGGATAGAAGTATAATTTTGACTCTTCTTCACATGGTGAACACTGTGGTATAACATCAATATCAAAACTGCACGTAAACTTAATTTTTTTGAGTGAAGGAGTCATGGACAAGTAGGGTTGTTACTGTAATTTAGTGCCAAGCAAGTTTTCTGCAAATAGGAATTTTGTAGAAGGAATTTGGATTTCATACAATTCCAAATGACAGTGAATTTAATTGAAACATCTCCTGATTTTATAGTTTTTATTAATGCCTGAATTACTATCTGTAGTAGAATGTTTTTTGGATGACTCTATGTGCACAGTGTTTGTTTGTTGAATTACAAAATATAAAGTGGATATAAATTACTTGCAAGAATAAGAAAGTGGAATATCCTATATTAACAAATCAATGGCCAAGTCTATAAATATATTCAGTATGTTTCCCATGTCCTTTATTTGAGATGGATTCAAAATTCTTTTTATGTTTATGAGATAATATTTTAAAAGGATTAGTTATCAACCTTATTATGTTGGAAATATAGAATGGGTGAAAGGAAATTTATTTACTTAATATAAACCTGTCATTTTATTTTCATTTTAAATTCGTAAGTTTGTTAGGATAGTCAATAAATTTAAATGTAACATATCACTTTTATGAAGAAATATGGATTTATCAACCATGAGTGACAGTAAATAACTCCAGACAGAGTTCTGGAGAATTCTGGAGGGAGAGAAACTTCAGTTCTGGAGAGAGAGAGAAATTTCCTGATGATGGGCTCCAGCAAGAGTCTTGAAGCTTGGAAGAATAAACTTTTGATTCCGATGACTAACTCAGATTGGAACATTATCCTGGGATATATATATATTTGCCTTCATTCACAATGATTACTTTTCAATATTGGAATCATGACTCCAGATTAGCTAACTATCAAAACTAATATGTGCTTGCTTTCAGTTTATGAATGGGTTTGCTATCCATATAGTAATCCAATTAAGCTGAATGATTTCCTATATATTACATTTTCTTTTCCTCCCTCCCTCCTTCCCTCTCTCCTTCCCTCCCTCTAATAAAAAAGAATTTGAAAAAGAGTTGTTAGCCTGAAGCTATCCACTGAATTTATGGCCCAGTCAAAATCAGCTTAGAAACAGTCATTATGTTATACCATTTTTGTATCAATCACATATACCATATGCAGCTAAGGACAATTTATGAACGCCTGCATTTTATATTCCAGACCTGCAATAAAAAAAAGCAATACATTTCCCCCCCTCTTTTCTACTACTTGAATACCTCATAACCATTCTGAAGCCTCATAGTGAAGTAAGAAAGTTATTGCAAATATAAATATAAAAATTTTGATCTTGACATTTGTTTAACGCACCGCATTTCTCAGTGCCATCTATCTCGGTCTGTTGGGTAATTGTAATTTAGATAGGTGAGCACTTGCTGAAGCGTAACCATTCAGAATAACATCTGGTCTTGCAAGTGCTTTGAAACAGATATACACCCTGAACAATTTTTTTTATCTCTCAGCCAAGCCTGGGTGAAATTAATAATAAAAGTTTTTGTATTTCCATTTCAAAGTTGCAATATTCCCTGTTAAGCAAGTCTCTCCCAGCTTGACAACAAAGGACACCTGTGATTAGGAAAAAATGCTTTTCACATTAAAAACAAAACTCTGTACTTTTCAAACAAGGTCAAATCCTTTCATTCAGAGTAGGATTCGGCTCTTAACATTTTTTAATCGAGTGCAATCAAAAAGAAGTGGGAAGCACTGGGATTATTTATTGTATACAATCTAGATTCTTTGTACTCTAGAAGACTACAAATAATTGTCCAGGGGCACACAAACTTTTATTGCTCAAGGCCCTCTTTTGAGCCTCATTTACCTGTGTGACCTCTCCCATTACCATCCAGCATTGTTCTCTGGATAAAAAAAAATGAACTACCTGCATTGTTTATTAATCTAAACTGCAATTGGCACAGAGAATGAAATGTGGGGATTATGACAAATTAATTATAAACCTGGCAATTAAGTTTGGGTGGCTTACTTAGAAACTTATTGTGGCCTTCCAGAAATATGGCATGGCCTCTTGGGGAAGGGCATACTGCACAGACTGAGAACCACTGCACTAAGTTATTCAAAGCAAGAACTAAAATAAGAAAGTAGCTTTAATTGTCTATACTATATTAGAACTATGATACATCAGGTCTCTTATGAGAGAAAGTTTATAAATAATTTGAGTTAGGAAAGAGCTTATAGCTGTTGGGCAACCTCTAAAGCCAGTGGAAAACTTTGAAAAGGAATGATTAGATGGTGGGGAAGGGATGGATTTTTATTCTTCTTGGATGAGAAGCAAAGCATCATCAAAGAAAAACTTGAAAGTCCAGTTGCCTCCTGAAAAAGCACCTTTGGGACAACCATGACGTGGATGACTGAGAATCTCCTTAGATACTTTGAAAAGGAATCAGACAAATTAATGAGGAGTATCTGAGGAGCTATCACAGGCCAATGGGACTAACCTGTCCAACTCATGCCAACAGAAAAGAGACCCCTCTGCTAAGGAATTCCAATGGGCAGGGTCAAGGAGAAGACTCCTCCTAGTGTGGTCTCATCCCTCTGCCACCAGAAGTGAAAACTGCTTTCACTCTTTTGACCTTCTGGAACAGTGGTGGGATTCAAAAATTTTTTACTACCGGTTCTGTGGGCATGGCTTGGTGGGCATAGCTTGGTGGGCGTGGCAGGGAAGGTTACTGTAAAATCTCCATTCCCACCCCACTCTTTGGGGAAAGTTACTGCAAAATCCCCATCCCTCCCCACCCCACTAACCTGCTTTCCAGCTCTTTTCTCCTGTGAAGGGCAACAAAAGAAGACCCAGCCTATCAGCTGGGACTTGGGAGGCAGAGAATAGATAGGGTCAGGGCCAGTCAGAGGTGGTATTTGCCGGTTCTCCAAAGTACTCAAAATTTCTGCTACAGGTTCTCCAGAACTGGTCAGAACCTGCTGAATTCCACCACTGCTTCTGGAAGGGTAGTACAACTTGGTTTTGCTGGTTGGCTTGGAGCCCAGAAGGGGACACTCACTGCTGGAGGTGGTTGACACAAGATAAGAAGACATTATCCACATTATCTTAGTCCTAGTTTTATGTATAGTTTTGAATTTTAAATTTGTATTGTTTTAATATTTTAATTGTTTTACTATTTGTCCTTTTATAATATGTTAAGTTACCCAGGGTAGCTTTATAGGGGAGATGGGTGGCATAAGAATTAAATTGATAAATTTTATTAGTTTCTTGATTTCTTCATGGATATATCGAGTTGTCTACATCAAGAGGATGATCCAACTAAAGTTGATCCAACAGAGATTTTATTGCTTAGGGTTTATATGCCCATGTTACAGTACAAACCAATACTTTGTACTGTATTGGTTCCATCTTTTCAGCTATTTCCATCTGCCAATAGCCTTCTGTACCGATCTGCCCTGAAATGTCTTTGTTATGCCTGCCTACTCCCTGATGGAGCTATGGGCCCTCCAGGCGGTTCCCCTGTCTGTGAAGTGGCCCTCTGGGATGCCGAGAGCTTACCTTAATGACGGATCTTGGGATCCCCAGAGGTGGCATGCTGCGACCAAGGGTTTAAATTCTACATTTGGCACTAAGGGGAAGCTCCTAAATTTTTTAATTGGTCGTCTTAATGGGTTGGGGAGGGGGGGTGGATGGGTCTTTTTGCAGCCCGGTGCATGGAGGAGGGGTGGGGGTTGGGGGCCGGCGGGGCCCCGGGGTGTGAGGTGGGGACCGTGATTCCCAGGGTGGTTGGGATTGGCAGGAGACGTTGAGGCATAGGGCCATATCATGTGTTGGGAGCGCGTACCCGCCAGCTTTGCGTGGTGGCACGCTCCAACCCTATGGCCTCCTCCCTAGGGGGCATGGGAACCAGGATCCCTGGGCTTAGGCTGGTGTATTTTAATGCCAGGCCCGTGGCAAATAAGTCCTCCCTCCTCCGTGAGACCACCGAGGAGGAGGCTGCGGACCTGGCTTGCATCACCGAGACCTGGTTGGGCCCGGAGGGTGGGGTCCCTCTGGTTGAGTTGTGCACTCCAGGTTTCCAGGTTTTGCACCAGCCACAGGCCCAGGGAAGGGGTGAAGGGGTGGCTGTGGTTATCCGGGAGACCTTGTTTCCAAGGGAGGTCACTGTTCCAGAGATAGGCGGGAGTGAGACCCTCCTCCTGAGATGGGGGCCTAATGGTCGGGTGGGCTTGCTGCTCGCATACCTTTCCCCCAGCTGTGTGGCAGCGGCCCTGCCTGGGCTTCTCAATGTCCTCTCGGGGGTGGCGGTGGAGTTCCCGGACCTTATAGTCCTGGGGGACTTCAATCTGCCCTCCCTGGGGGGAGCGTTGGGTTTGGTCCAGGAATTCATGGCTTCTATGGAAGCCATGGGCCTGACCCAATTGATTCAAGGCCCGACTCATGAGGGGGGAAACACTCTCGACCTAGTTTTTGTCTCTGAACAGTGGCGTAGTGACAGAGGGCAAGCCACTTTTATGGCATCGCCCGTTCCATGGTCTGATCACTATCTCCTACGGCTGGTCTTCCAACAGGCTGCCCCCCACTGCTGGGATGAGGAGCCACCTAGATGGTTCCGCCCCAGACGCCTGATGGACCCTGAGAGGTTCCAGGTGGAACTGGGGTTCTTTCCCTCTTCCTTTGCCCACAGCTCTGTCGAGGATCTGATGGCTGCTTGGCAACAGGCTGCGTTGGATGCCCTTGACAGGGTTGTCCCCATGCATCCCCTCACACGCCATGGATCCCGGATGGCTCCTTGGTACACGGAGGAGCTCCGGGAGATGAAGCGTCGTCAGAGGGGTTTAGAGAGCAGATGGAGGTCCACCCGCTCCCAATCTGATTGAGCCCAGCTAAGAGCCCATATTAGGACTTACCTGGTAGCTATGAAAGCGGCGAGAAGGTCTTATCTCTCCGCCCTCATAGCGTCCGCAGATAACCACCCAGCTGCCCTGTTTCGGGCTACCCATTCTCTCCTTCATATAGGGGGGGCGGACCCGCTGCAGGGAAGGGCTGAGGAATTTGGTCAATATCTGTCGGATAAGATCGCCCAGATCCAGAGCGGGTAGTCCTCTGATTTGCAGTGGTCTGAGGAACGAGATAGCAGTCTGACCTGGGATGAATTCGATCCTGTTTCCGAGGATGAAGTGGACAGGACTATGCGGCGGCTGAGCTCCACCACATGTTTGTTGGACCCATGTCCCTCCTGGTTGGCTTATGCCGCCAGGGAGGCCACCTGCAGTTGGCTCCGGGCAGTTGTCAATGCTTCTTTAAGAGAGGGTGTTTTTCCCTCTGCCTTGAAGGAGGTGGTGGTGAGACCCCTCCTGAAGGAGCCTGCCCTGGACCCGACCGTGTTAGACAACTTTCGTCCAATCTCCAACCTTTGCTTTTTGGCGAAGGTTGTTGAGAGTGTGGTGGCTCGGCAGTTTCCACTCTTCCTGGATGAAGCGGACTACCTGGATCTGTATCAATCGGGCTTCCGACCCGGTTTCAGCACGGAGACGGCATTGGTCGCGCTGATGGATGATCTCTGGAGGGCTCAGGACAGGGGTTTTTCCTCTGTCCTGGTCCTATTAGACCTCTCAGCGGCCTTCGATACCATCGACCATGGTATCCTTTTACGATGCCTCGGGGGGTTGGGAGTGGGGGGCACTGTCCTTCAGTGGTTCACCTCCTACCTCTCGGGGCGGTCGCAATTGGTGTTGGCAGAGCAGCAGAGGTCGACCCCGAGGGTGCTCTCTTGTGGGGTCCCTCAGGGGTCGGTCCTCTCCCCTCTTCTATTTAACATCTACATGAAGCCGCTGGGTGAGATCATCCATGGTTTTGGGGTGAGATTCCATCAGTATGCAGATGACACCCAGCTGCACATTTCCACCCCGAACCAGATCAGTGATGCCCTCTCCCTGATGACCCGGTGTTTGGATGCGGTACGGATTTGGATAAGCGGGAACATGCTTCGACTCAACCCGGCCAAGACTGAGTGGCTGTGCATACCGGCATCTCGGCCCAGTCAGGAATATCCATCTTTGGCCATAGGGGGAGAGGTGTTGCCCCCTGTGGATAGGGCGTGGAATCTGGGGGTCCTCCTGGATGTATGGCTCCGGTTGGAGGAGCAGGTGGGGGCCATTGCCAGGGGGGCCTTTGCCCAGCTCCGCCTTGTTCGTCAGCTTCTCCCATTTCTGGACCGAGATGCCCTGCACGCAGTCACTCACACCCTTGTTACCTCTAGACTTGACTACTGCAACACTCTCTATTTAAGGCTGCCCTTGCATACCATCCAGAGATTGCAGCTGGTGCAAAATGCAGCAGCGCGGGTGGTGATGGGAGTCTCCCGCGCTGCCTGCATTGGTTGCCGGTTGCACTCCTGGTGAGATTCAAGGTTTTAGTTTTAACACACAAAGTCCTTCATGACATGGGTCCTCAATACTTAAGGGAGCAACTCCTGCCGATATCGATATTGAGTGCCAACCACCCTGTGCGAGCACATAGGCAAGGACTCCTCGGGGTCCCGTTGGCGGGCCAATGCCGGCTGGCGGTCGCCCGGCGATGAGCCTACTCTATCGCGGCCCCTGACCTCTGGAACCAACTTCCCCTGGGGCTCCGCCTGGCCCCTGACCTCCGCACCTTCCGCCATGACCTGAAGACCTGGTTGTTTGACCAATCCGGGCTGTGACCCTTCTGTGGGGATGGGTTTTTTAAACTATTTAAATATTGTAAACTGTGTTTTTGTATTTTTGGGCTTGCGAATTGGTTTAATTTCTTTTTAACTATTTATTGTCGTTGTTTTTAGTTGTGAGCTGCCCCGAGTCTTCGGAGATGGGGCAGCATACAAGTCCAATCAATCAATCAATCAATCAATCAATCAATCAATCAGTAAAAGACCAATACTGCCTTTAAAATTCTGCCAAATTCTGCAAACTATTAGGCACAGACACTGTATATAGATGTATTACAAGCCAAGTTCCCATGCTTGAGCAATCTTTGTGCTATGCTATGTATGTATAAAACAGAAACACCCTCCTTCATTTTTACCTTACTATGCCTGGGTTCATGAGTTATTCTATGACAAAAGAAGTTTTATCAGCTCCTAGAATAAACATCGATTGGAGATGAGGATGCAGGGTAGTTTAACAATACTGCTGCTTTACATTGGGACGGGACACAAACTGTGAAGAAAAGGGATAGAAACCCAGCACAAAGAAAGTAGAAGAGTTGATACCAGCAAAATAATTTTGAACAGACTTCTGGAGCGGAAAGTTATTATAGTGTGTGAGACAATAATTTTCACTTCACAATTTTTTTCCTTCCTAGTGTTTTCTAACAAGTGCACTGATCCTTTTTGTTGCAACAGCAACTGATCGACCTGCCCAAGCCTGATGTTGTGGGCTGAGAGAAAGTGACTGGCCCCAAATCATCCAGCTAGCTTTCATGGCTAAGGTGGGATTAGAACTCACTCCTGGTTTCTAGCCTGGTTCCTTAATCACTACCCCAAACTGGTTCACTTTCACTTCACATCATGAAAGTCCTTTATTAGCTCCTACGTGAGAAATAAAAAGATTTGACCTCCTCACAAGATGAAACTGATATATAATAAATGAAAGGTGTGACACCTGGATGTAAAAGAATTTTGAATAGTTAGAGTGTGGAATAGATATTGAGATGCTGGTTAGCAGTAAACTGTAGTCCTATCCCAACAATGGCAATTCACTGGGCAACTTCGTAGTTCTGAGTGTAGCCTATCTAACAAGATAAATGGAAAAGTGTTGTGAGACATTTCCTGACCACATAGGATGGTTCTCTTAAAATGGTCATTGGTCTAATGAGTACTACCTTAAAGGGACAGCATTACGACCAGGAAGATTTTGTCTTTAATCTGCACTAGGCCTGTCAAACTGGCAACCTGCAGGCCAGATGCGTCAATGCACAGGCCACACCCACCCCAACTCCACAAAGGCAAAAAACATAACGATATATCACATGTCACGTGACATGATTGAGTTGGACACCCGTGATCTGCATCAATTTGTATAGTGCAATTTGCACGAGTTTGAGACCCGTGATCTGCACCCATTCGCGTAGTTTTAGTATTTTAATTATTTTACTATTTGTCCTTTTATAATATGTTAAGCTACTCGGAGTTGCTTTATAGGGGAGATGGGTGGCATAAAACCAACTTTCCAAGTTGATTCTCCAGATATTTTGAATGCAGGTTTCTCTCTGTACTGACTATTGATCAGGTTAACCGGAGCTGATACAAATCCTAGATAGGAGGGACTTCCTCTAAGGATTAATGAAGCTTTTCAAAGAGCTGTTCATTCATCCCTTTCATAAAATATTGATCTAGCAGGAGTCACTTGATATTGCTTTTTCCTTGGAATTATTTTTAGCCATCCTTCGTATTAATTCTACCCATTAAGAGGACCTTTGCTGTTCTATTTTATTGTGTTCTCTTTGGCATATAACATGTGGATGCAGATGTGTTTTGATTTTTATGGAAAATCAGGTAGAACATATGACACAATGGAAGATACCTTAAGAAAATTAACAGCCTGGAATGGCTATCTTCCCCGCTCCCCCCACAATATTATGTCTTAGTTGTCAAGAAGTAATCAATGCAACAATATAGCTGGCTGGCAGAAGTAGGAGGAAAAAAAATAGATGACGCTGTTGTCATTTTCTCATCGCTATAAAGGGCACTGACTATATATTTTACTGCCTGCCGTTATTATTAATTCATTTCTTCAGACATCTGTGGCATCAGCAGTTGAGAACTGCAGATGATCTATAGTTTAAACCATCCTCTTGTAATTATGCTTGAATAATCTAAATGCGGGATTATTCTAACATAATTATAGAGGGCTATTTTGACTATTAGCTCATTAAAAAGCTGCGAGGCAAATCAGAATCTTCAAGTGTATATAAAAAGGATGACATGTGAGTCTGCACTGGGAAGGGGGAAGATGTCAATTTCCCTCAAGGTAGCTTGCATTTCATTAAAAGCCAACCTCAGAGGCCATTCAGAGGCCATTCTGCCTTTGCTAGACTGCCTTTAAATGAAATTACTATGTACAAAAGTCAGACTGGAGATGTTGGCTGTGTTTTTCTGCCAGTTATGTCCTCTTCTGTGACTTCCCACATACTGAGAGATTAATTTGAACATAAAAAGTGATTTTCAGCCCTTCTGGCCAGCAGTCTTGACTCTGAGCCCTACCAGCATGGACTCAATTCTTGCTATGGAGTAATAGAGAAATCTGTTACTCAGAACCATGTTTGCTTCTTTTAGTTTAATTTCCAAAAGCCTCAGTAAATGGAAATTACTTAAAAAAAAAGATTGCTATATTCCTGGAAGCAGCAGGGCCTAGTACAGTGATGGCTAACCTTTTTGTCGTTGCGTACCAAAAGTGTGCATAAGGCAATGCAATGCAGTGCAACCCATAATGCAATCACACATGACCCCCCATGCTCCCATGCCCCCCCTACGCATGCACACATGTCTCCCACATGTGCCCGCCCCAGATGCATGCGCGGCCGATACCCGAAAATCAGCTGGCTGGTGGGAGGCGCGTGCATATGTGCAGTGGAACTGAGCTAGGGTGGTGGCTTGCGTGCCTGCAGAGATGGCTCTGCATGCCACTTCCGGCAGGAGTGCCATAGGTTCGTCATCACGGGCCTAATATATCAAGAGAACTGATGGTTTGTGAGTGAGAAATGTTGGGATCTATCAGGGAGTCGCAGATAGAAGATGATGATGAGTCAGTTGTTGGGATCTAGAATCCATTGAAACAACACCAAAGTTTAGTAAAGGAACATTAAAGTGATAGGAAAAACCAGATTTCTGGGACATTTTGTTGCTATATTTGGAATCAAATATGCATTTTTTTATTGCCTGTGAGTTGCCAAATAGTATGCTATTGAGCAGACCACTTTCAACTCTGAAGATCAGGACACCAAAGAATTAGATATGGCCTATTAGCCCAGAAGTTTATTGCCATATGATTGACATTGACTGTGAAAGCCTGCATCCACATCATTGCTATGTATGTATGTTTGAAGTCATTGGTTTAGTTTGAACTGTTCTTGTAAAGTGTTAGAAATGATTGGTTTAAAAGTGCGGGAAAAACCCTGCACTCTGATTGGCTGTCAACTGCGGCTGCTGGCTATAAGCAGCAGCCGCAGCCCAGCCAAATCGGGTCCGTTCTGAGCTGTAGTCACTAATAAACTAAAGAGCTTGAAGCACTCCGCGTCTGTCTCTTCATGCAAACTTAACACTGGCGACGAAGATGGGATTTTCCCTGAAGAGAAGGCAACGCAGAACAGAAGAAGAGCGAGTTGGCTGCGCTGAACAACCCCCCAGCCCCGTTCGATCCAACAGCAAAAGACTGGGAGTCGTATGCAGATCGTTTCCAAATGTATCTGGAAGGAAACGATCTAGCTGACATTTCCGAGAAGCGGAAGAGGGAGGTCTTTCTTACGTACTGCGGTCCAGCAGTTTTCAGATGACGAAGGCATTGGCGGGAGCTGCAGACGTGAAGGTAATGGACAGGCCTGACTTGGAAAAGCTGTTAAGAGCCCATTACACGCCACAAATATCATGCCTCATTAAGAGACACGAGTTTTACTGTCGTGATCAGGGGGAAAACAAAAACGTAAATGACTTTGTGGCAAGTTTAAGAGACATTGGGGGTGCATGCGAATTTAACAGTTTAGAAGAGGCCATGCGCGATCGATTTGTTCTGGGCCTTAAAGACGTGTTACAGAGCAAGTTATTAATGAAACCGAAGATCACACTAAAAGAAGCCATAGAAGAAGCCTCTTCAGCAGAAGCTACCAAGTCCTCAGCAGCAGCCATGAGGAAGATGAACAGGGCCATAAACCATTCTGATGGGGAAAAGTCTACCACAAACCATTGTGATGACCTAGATTCTGAGTCAGATTGCAGTGAGGTGGAAGAGGGAATTTACAGACTCAGAATGGAGCGGAAAAAGAAAGACCTGGAAAGAAAGAGGCAAGATTTCTACTGCAGAGGTTGTGGGGGAAGCCACCCCCGAACTGAATGCAAGTTTTTAGACACCATTTGCCTCCATTGTGAAAAAAGAGGACACCTAGCAAGAGTCTGCAAAGCATCCAGAACTCCACCCAACAGAAGGAAATTTCCTGCAAACAAAGACAAAGAATTCAAGCCCAACAATCTCAGTGAGAAAATGGGCCGCAGCACAGAAGCAAATGGGAAGAATGAAACTCATCAGACAGTAACTATTGGTCATTCATCTTCTATCAATAACAGAAAAGTGCATGTCAAGGTACTTATTGAAGGAAGGCCTTGCCAAATGGAAGTGGACTCAGGCTCATATCTATCTATGGTGTCATGGGACACTATTCACAGACTACTCCCAAACATTCAGAAGAATCACTTCAAGAAGCAAGCACTGACTCTTAAAGACTACCAAGAGAACAAGATTCCAGTAGTTGGAACAAGATAATTCAACGTGAAATTCAAAGGCCACCCCAAACGCTTGCCCCTGACCATCGTGGACAAGGATTGCCCAAGTTTGCTGGCATTTAAGTGGTTCAAACCACTGGGCATCGAGGTGACTGGCATCAATCACGTGAGCAACACTGAATGGGAGGAGGCCTTGAAGTCTGAGTTTCCAGAGGTCTTCAGCGACAGATTAGGCAAGTACTTGGGAACCCCTACCACTTTCAATCTAGATCCCAAGGTGCCACCAATCCGTTTAAAGCCCAGAAGAGTCCCATTTGCCTTAAAGGAAAAAATTGATGCACAATTAGATAAACTAATAGCTCAAGGGGTTTTAGAGCCCACTGACCACTCCAGGTGGGAGACACCCATAGTCACACCAGTCAAGGCTGATGGGTCTGTGAGAATCTGCGGAGACTACAAGGGGACATTGAACCATGCGCTACAACAGAGAGCATGTCCAGTTCCAGTGGTGCATCATTTACTACATTCTCTTGGCAGGGGCACAGTCTTTGCCAAATTGGATCTGGCCCAGGCATATCAACAGTTAACAGTTGATGATGCCACTGCAGAGGCCCAAACCATTGTGACTCATAGAGGTGCTTTCAAATGCAAAAGGTTGCAATTTGGAGTAAGCGTGGCACCAGGCATCTTCCAAAGCCTTATGGAAAGGATGCTCCAAGGACTGCCAGGGGTAGTACCTTACTTTGATGAAGTGTTAATCTCTGCTGAAAATGACACTCAGTTACACGAGAGACTCAGAGAAGTCCTAACAAGATTCAAGGAAGCGGGGTTAAGAGTCAAAGAAGAAAAATGCACACTTAGAACTGACAAGGTAGAGTTCTTGGGCTATATGATTGACAAACATGGTTTCCACCCAACAGATGCCAAGGTTCAGGCAATCAAAGAAGCCCCCAGGCCAAAATGCAAAACAGACTTGCAAGCTTTCCTGGGACTCATTAACTTCTATCACATGTTTTTACCTCAGAAGGCAACCATTGCAGAACCACTGCACAGATTACTAGACAAAAAGTCTGCATGGGTCTGGGGCAGATAAGAACAAGCTGCATTTAACACTATTAAGAGACAAATCACTTCTGATTCTGTACTGGTACAGTTCTCTGAGAATTTGCCTGTTGTACTGACTTGTGATGCATCCCCTTTTGGAGTGGGGGTGTGTGTTGAGCCACATGCTTCCCAGCAGGAGGGAAGCCCCTATTGCATTTTACTCTCGCACCTTGACTAAAGCAGAGAGAAACTACAGCCAACTGGACAAGGAAGCCTTGGCAATTGTTGCAGCTGTCAAGAAATTCCATGAGTATCTATATGGGAGAACATTTACTATTGTCACAGATCACAAACCTCTGTTAGGCATTGTGGCAGGAGACAAACCAACACCCACGATCCTGTCACCAAGAATGCTGAGATGGACTGAATTTCTTGCTGCTTATTCATACAAACTCATCCACAGGCCTGGAAAAGACATTGGGCATGCAGATGCTTTGAGTCGCTGCCCACTTCCTTCACACACTGAGGATCCTGCTCCTGAGACTTACACCTTTTTTCTAGAAATTGTTCCAATACACGCTGCTGAAATTGCCAGAGAGACTGCCAAAGACACCTTATTGGCTCCTATTATAGGCTGGATTAAGAAAGGTTGGCCACTTCAAGATCTACCTCAACTTGCCCAACCTTTTAAATCCAGGCAAACAGAATTATCTGTATTAAGAGGATGTATTTTGTGGGGTAACAGGGTGGTTATTCCTGCAAAACTACAAAAAGAGGTTTTGGAAATGTTACATGAGGGTCATCCGGGAATTGTCAGAATGAAGGGATTGGCCAGGAGTTATGTATGGTGGCCAGGTATTGACAAAATAGTTGAACACTGGGTTGCATCCTGTCCCAATTGTCAGGAAGTCAGGCCTGCCCCACCTCTCGCCCCCAAACAGGAATGGGAATGTCCTAGGGGCCCATGGTCCAGGATTCACATTGACTTTGCTGGCCCTACCAGAGGACACACTTTCCTTATTATAGTAGATGCATATTCCAAATGGCTAGAGGTTATCCCTATGGCATCCACCACAGCTGAAGCTGTCATCAAACAGCTTAAGAAGCTTTTTGTAACTCATGGGTTACCTGATGTCCTCGTTTCTGACAATGGTCCTCAATTTACCTCCAAACTTTTTGAATCATATCTAGCACAGCAGGGTATCAGACATGTCCTGACAGCCCCTGGGCACCCTTTGGCTAACGGCCAGGCTGAACGTATGGTACGATTTACCAAGGAAAAACTTCAGCAATTGGGTCCTGGGGACATCACTGAGAAAGTTGAAAAACTTCTTAGTGTCCAGCATATCACTCCCAACCCATCAACTAACTTATCCCCAGCAGAGTTGTTGATGGGTCGGAAACTCAGGTCTCCCCTTGACCGCCTTCATCCCACTTACGCACCCAACGCACCACTAGATTCCACTAGCAAAATTCGCACATTCACTGTGGGTGATTCTGTTTATGCTAAGAACCTTATGGGTGAACCATTATGGATTCCTGCTGAGATAACCCAAATCACAGGCACTAGGTCTTACAGGGTACAAACAGAGGATGGTGTCCTCTGGAGCAGGGACATTGATCAGCTTAGATCCAGATTACCTCAGGAACATCGCAATTGCCCCTCTCTGGTTCCCACACCTAATACCTTTTCTAGGGGGGAAGGGGAGGATCATGAGGATAATCAGCAAGCAAGAATCAACCCCATGTGTAATGAGCCAACACGACAGGAACCATCCCAAAACCTGTCACAATGCCAAAATCCATTCTTACAAGTGGAAGACTGTACATCACTACCTGACTTGGGTGCTGACATTGGGTTGGAGATGGATTGGGAGGAGAGACCAAGTTGTAGTAAGCAGGTTCTACTATTACTAGAAGTCCAAGTATGGAAATGTCAGCAGACACATTTCCTCTCTCACTGGGTGAGAACCTTAAAACATCTGAACCACGTAGGTCTCAACGTACACGTAAGAGCCCCACCTATTTAAAAGAATACATTATATAGATGGGGTTTGAATATGGACTGAACCTAGTGGGGAGGGGTGTTATGTATGTAGGTTTGAAGTCATTGGTTTAGTTTGAACTGTTCTTGTAAAGTGTTAGAAATGATTGGTTTAAAAGTGCGGGAAAAACCCTGCACTCTGATTGGCTGTCACCTGCGGCTGCTGGCTATAAGTAGCAGCCGCAGCCCAGCCAAATCGGGTCCGTTCTGAGCTGTAGTCACTAATAAACTAAAGAGCTTGAAGCACTCCGCGTCTGTCTCTTCATGCAAACTTAACAATCATGATGCATTTTGTTTCCTACTAGCAAACTGATGTTTTTCAAACTTTCTAAACTTTCTCTTCTTCTCAGCACAAGTCCAAGCATAGTCTACAAGGAGCAGCCTGTGAGATATTATTAAATGGGACTCAGATAAGAAGGCATGGACTTGATTATAACCCACAGAACACATGCTAATTCCCAAAGCAATTTCTCCTTCAAATAAATTTGAGGAAAGGATATGGATATTTTTATGCACAAAATTATACAAACTTCTATTTGCTGCACACCGAAATAGACAAATGAGCTGTGAGTCAGGAATTTGTTTACACAACTGGGAAAGAAATCCCACTATTTGTTTTCCAGTAGTTACATACGATAGTTACAGGCCAAGCATTCATAGATGCCTGCAGCTTTCTTGAAGTCTCCAGATCCTTCATTGTACGACAATGTGTATAGTCTTACATGGAACATTGAGAAGAAACATTGTGCATTAAAGTTTACTATAAAACTGAGGATCCATATGAAACTACTATATTCTTGACATAAATTAGTAGGTGGTTTTTATTCTGCTCTGCCTAAAAAAAAATCAAACCAGTATTTTGATATATTTTCTGAATATGCCTGGGCTCGATAATAATTGTCCATTTTGTCCAAAGATACAGAAAAAAGAATTGTCTTCACATGCCACTAGGTGGTGCATAAATACTGAAATACATAAAAGAATATGACATGATTTTCTGCATGCAGACTGATAAAATATAGGCAATTGTGTGACCTCTTTTTATGGGAGCGCTAGCAAGTGAAATCAGGTCACACATATTCAGCAGCTAGTAATATATTAAAACTTTTTTTTTCAAACGATCAACAGTAGACAGTTGAATTTCAGAAGCCAGTTTTGAAAGGTGAAAAAAACCTTGATTTAATGTACTTCAAAGAACATGTATTGGGGAAAAAGGGAGTCAATTTATACTTCCAGTATAAATACTTGTCCAAGGTAGGTTTTGGTGGTAGAAAGAAGAAGGAATTGTATGATTTCTTTAGTTTAGTTCAATTTAAGTTTTGGAGGGGAGGATTTTTTTGGTGGGCAGCCTTTAAGGTGGAGAGATTTTAAAACATAAAGCTGTATATAATGGGTTGCTTCTTATGGATTGATTCAAAAGTCCTTGTATAGTTAGCTACTTGATTACATGGTTTGCTTGTTATGTGGTAATTCTGGAAGACTCATTGGACTTAACTCTTCTAGAAATTTCAGTAAAGCAGCTAGAAGTAAAAAACTACTTTCACCATAGGATATTTTGACTCATTGGCAGAAAAGATACAGTACAGTTCTTTGATTTCACTTAAAACAGAGGATGGTCCTTTGTATACATGGCTGCACATAGACCTGCCATTTCAGCCAATATTTTATAAATTATTAAACATAAGTTTTCTTTTAAAGAAGCCAGTGTTTGTATTTCTATCTGCAACATCCCATCTAATAAAGTTCAGCTGTAACAGGTTTATAATAGAAATAAGAATAAATAGCAAAGCCTATAGAACGTCAGGTCCAGAGATATTGTGCCTTTCAATGTTGGGTGATGTCAAACATGAGAAACAAAGCGATGTTCTTTTGTTCTGCTTCTGAGGTTTAATAGTTATCTGATTGATTTCTAGAAAAAAAGAGACTAATAGACTATAGGAATAAAGTTTAGGTCTGGCCATTCAGAGTTCCTCTGAGGTTTTTAATTTTGCAGTAGAAAGGAGGCAGAGTCTTCAGCATAGTATGGAGGTACTAAGATTATAGCAGCACATTATGTAGCATCATAGTATAGGAAGAAAATTCATTTATTGAATCAGTTGAAATAATTGAAAATAATAATATTAGAATGGAATGCATATTAACAATTGATGAAAATATATGTGTATCATAATCAGGAAAGATGAGTAACATACTGTAATGATGGGGTTTTTTTGTAGGGATTGAAGTAAACATTCATTTTTTTAAAATGTAGGACTCATTAGTAATATTAGGATAGATAACATCTTAGGGAAAACACATTTATTACAACCCAGCAATATATTGCAATAATATTGTTCAGCTACTGGCAAAATAAACGAAGAGTCAAAAGATAGTAGTATCTGACTATCAGCAAGGCTACCTTGGAAGAAACAGCTGAAATAATTTGCTGTCCAGTATATTAGAATCTAAGTGTTAACTGCCAAATCAAATTCCCAATAATCAATAAAGCTGAAATCTACCTAGCTATGATCATAAATGCAAATTGCTTGCAAACTGTCTAAAGTGCAATCCTGTGACCGTGCCACGGTGACAGTCAAAACTTTGAGGAACGGCTCATAAGTAATTTTTTTTTAGTGCATCAGAACTTCAACCGGTTGTTAAGCAACTGGTCAAGGTTGAGAACTACTGATCTAGAGTGTCTCTATGTAGTACATTTATTAATGCTATTATTAAGAGTGTGAACCTGAGATGACTCTTTCAGACAGTGTGACAGTTCATTGTGTTCTGATTGAAAAAAATTGTGTCTCTCTTCTTCCCTTCTTTCCAACTATTGCATTCAATCTCCCTCCCACACAAATGGCACAAATTTTCTTCCTCACTCATTCAACATTGTGTCCTTATGGAACTTCTCTCCTTGTGAATGTCACTTCACTTCATTTAGTCTGAAGACTTTTCTTTTCTCTTTTTCTTTTCTTTTCTTCTCTTTTCTCTTTTTCTCTTCTCTTTTCAGTTATGTAGTCTTTGGAGTTTTGCTATATTTGTTGAGGCCTTTCTCTTTTGTACATTTACTGCAATAAGAAGAGGTATACTACCATGAAATGGAAAAATAAAACAAATTTAACCAGCCTAACTTTACCTAAATAGGGCCTCCTGCTTGGGCGGGGGGCGGGGGTTGGACTAGATGACCTACAAGGTCCCTTCTAGCTCTATTCTGATGATTGATTGATTAAATTATTACAGGAACTCCATGTTCATGAAGGCACTAAAAATTCTTTTAGGATTCTAAGCTGCACTCTCAGAAGGAGAACTTCTATGATCCCCAAGGATTGAGGTACAAGGGATAAAAATATATTTTAGAATAGCTGCCCGCTCCCAGATTGAAATTCTCTCTGCTTCCTCAGCTCTGATGTTGATAAGATTTTACTGTTCCCAGAGTGGGTTGTTAGAAAGCACAGTGGTTCTTCATAGCCTCAATATTCACCTATTCGCAATATGCTGTGTCTCCACACAGTAGCTACTTGGTGACACTAATTTGATCAGCTCAACTGACTGTATGGATGTTGCATAGTTTTTTCTGAAGTAATTTTGAAGTAAAAGACATTGAGGGAAAGGCTTCCAATATGCTGAAATGAGTGCAAATGATGGTTCTGCTCTTCCTTGCTTTCCCCCTGCCAATAATATAACAACCATTTTCATTGTTTTATGTTTTTATGATGCACAGCACCCGAAGTAACAAGTTGAAATGGGCAGCTATAGAAAATAATTAAATAAATGAATAATGCATTTTAGCAACACTTGTCTCAGAGGACTGCAGAAAAGCTCAATATGTTAATATGATTCAAGACTTTCCCATAATTCTTTTTACATGTAAAATGCCATTGTGTCATGCCCCTGGTGGAGACTGACCCTGAGGAAGAGGAGGAACAGCCAACAGGGAGTGGAAGTGTGGCTCCAGAGGTAGTGGAGGAGGCTGTGGAAGGGCAGAGGCTGGCTGAGCAGTCAGAGGAGGACCCAGGCCCATCCCCTTCCATCCTAAGGCACGCAGGGAGGAGAGAATCAGGGTAAAATGTGGTCTACTTGGGAGGAGAGGGCCATGATCCTCTTCATGGGTTGCAGGTGTGAGATTTGCATTAGAGTTTGGAGCTGCGTGCTAACAGATGCTGGAGACAAATTAGTGTTTATTCCTAAAGAAGGTTTATCTTGGTTGGCATTCTTCCAACAGACTGTACCTGGCTATCTTCCTGAAGTTGGCAATTATCTATCCTGATCTGTTGTGGAACTTTATTCAGTGTGGTTATTTTTTGTTTTTTGCTTCGTTATCGGCTCTTTGAATTTGAACTGTGTTTCTTTCCTCTGAAATGTTATTTTGAAAATAGTTTACTCCTCCACTGTGAACAATTAAACAGTGAAGCCAAGTTGAAGGCATTAAAGTTGAAGGCATTAAAGTTGAAAGCATTAAAGGCATTAAATTTTGTAAACAACAAATCAAAAGACTCAAGATCCATTCCACCCCTGAAAGGACCTAATGGTAAAGACTGCAACAATGACACCATTAAAGCCAACCTCTTTAACACATTCTTTGGCTCAGTATTTGTAAACAGCAATGGCTCATGCCCAGTATTTCCTAGTCGAACCACAGACAACTAGAATGATCTAATACATATCGATTTTACAGAAGACAATGTTGAAAAAGCACTACGTAATCTAAAACCATCTCTATCTACTGGACCAGATGGAATATGTGCTTACTTCTTAAAAAGGATATCCGCTGCCACACCCAAACCTCTCAGTATAATCTTTGAAAAATCTTTCAGGACCAGTGCCAAAACTAGGGTCACAAGCCACGGTCATCCCCATCTTAAAAAAAGGAGACCCCAGTCTAGTTGAAAATTACAGACCCATCTCTTTATGCTATCACCTGTAATGTCATGGAATCAATTATTAACCAATCCATTATCCTCCACTTAGAGACAAACAACCTATTCTCTAATAAACAATTTGGTTTCAGAAAAAAACTATCCTGTAATCTGCAACTCTTACACTGCAAAAACATATGGACTACACAACTCGATCAGGACAAAGCAATAGATGCAATCTACATAGACTTCTATAAGGCCTTCGATTCAGTGGTACACGACAAAATACTACTAAAACTAAAATCTTATGGTATCTCTGGACTCCTGCATAACTGGATAGAAGCATTCCTGTCAAACAGACAACAAATGGTCAAAATTGGAAATGTCCTATCAAATTCTGTACTTGTCAACAGTGGTGTCCCTCAAGGCAGTGTTCTAGGTCCAACTCTCTTCATACTCTACATAAATGACCTCTGTGATCATATTAAGAGCAATTGCATTCTCTTCGCTGATGATGTAAAGCTATTCAGCACCACCGACAATACTGCTACCCTTCAGAAAAGCCTCGACTATGTATCAGAATGGTCAAACAAATGGCAACTTCAAATCTCAACAAATAAATGCTCTGTCTTACATATTGGCAAAATAGATGAATAGATAGATGATAGATAGATAGATAAATAGAAGATGGAGGGATAGACTGATAGATGATAAATACGTAGATAGATCTTCATGTGGAGCTCACTGGTAGTTTTTAAGAAAGAGAATGGACAACCATTTGTCTAAAAAGGGCCTTGGTGGCTCAGGCTGTTAATTGCCTGCATTTAAGTTCCAGCTGCCTACAACTGCTGTAGGCTCGAATCCCACCAGGCTCAAGGTTGACTCAGCCTTCCATCCTCTCGGGGTAGGTAAATTGAGGACCCAAGATTGTTGGGGGCAATTAGCTGACCTTGTAAAAATGCCGCCTAGTAATAAGCAGGCATGTACAATGGAATGAAGGCTATTGCTGAGCACACTGGGTTGTATCCCAAAAAATTGTAAGCCGCCCTGAGTCTTCGGAGAAGGGCGGCATATAAATGTAATTAAAAAAAAAAATGGTGTAGAGCTTCCTGTCTGAGCAGGGGGTTGGACTAGAAGACCTCCAAAGTCCCTCCTAACTAATTCTGTTATTCTATTCCTTAATTGGATTCTCAGTAGTTAGATAGATTTCTTTTTTCTTCTTCTTATTTCTCATCTTTATTTTGTTTTCTATTGGTATTTCCTATTCTATACATAATATTGCTTAACCCTAACGCTAACCCCCACCCCCCCCAAAAGATAGCATGATGTATGTAAGTAGAATCCTTCCAATAATAAATGTTCCCTAGCTTGACTCTGTCTAAACTACATAAGGGATGGAGAAATAGCACTAATAAAATGTTTAATCAGTGTCATAGGTTGAGTAAGCAAAGCTAGTACACAACACCACATCTGTTGTGCTAATGTTAATTGAAATCAATATAATTAGCCTGGAATTTTCAGAAGCTTTCAAGATTTTCAAATTTAGATCTTACAGATTAAAAAGCTGATAAGGCTTTCCTTCTTTTTAATCTTCCTATTAAAAATATTTAAAACAATATTTTTAAAATTGCTTTCTTTTCTGCATATTTTGAGATGAAACATGTGAAATAGGAAACAAAGAGCTTCCTGCATTGGAGGGAGGTTTTTGTTTCTAAATTTAATATTAGGGAAATAATGTGATTAGGACAACTCAACATCTCTCCTTGCTTCTATACATATAAGGATTGAAATGTATATGTTTTAATCTTAAAGGGAATTTTATAAAATGATGTGTCACTGGTATATGTCACCAGATAAATTTTCTAGAATGTATAAAGGCCCTTCAAATTTATGTTGGAAGTGTGAACAACCAGAAGGGACATTTTATCATGTTTTGTGGACATGTAAAAATGCAAGAAAATGTTTGATTCAAAGGCATATACTTATTCAGAGAATTTTAAAGATTAATATACAATTGAGACCATAGGAATTTCTTTTGGATTGATGGACAAACCACTGGAAATACATTATGGAACTTTGTTTTTATATATGATGGCTGCAACAAGATTATTGCAGGCACAAAGATGGAAAGATTCAACATTACCTACAATGGAGGAATAGATGGTAAAAATGTTAGAGCTTGTTGCAATGGCTAAATTGATTTTTTTGATCAGCAGAAAGGTATCTATGGTTATTAGTGATTGGAAATCCCTTATGGAATTTTTCAAAAACAGAAAAAAATGAACTTATGAATTATGGTTTGGATGATTAGACAAGATGGATTATAGAAAGAAGTGAATCATGTTGTAACCATACAGTGGGAAGTAAATTTATAACTCATAGCAGCTGTAAAGCAAATCAAAAGCCACTTATTTATGTCTTTTTTCTTTTCCTTTCTTTTCTATTTTTTTTCACTTTTTTTCCTTTCTTCAACCTTTTAGCTCTTTGATTTCTTTCATTTGTTTTTCTTACTTTACATTAGTTTGTATTAGTATATATACAGTATATATGTATGTTTGTTTTCCTAGATTTTCACGGGTAAAGGTATGTAGGTCTTAGTGTATTCGGGTCTTGTCCCGTGTAAGATTGAGAAAGCCAACCAATCTGCATACATCAACTCCATCAACCAATCAAGAAGTAACTACACAACCAACTCTGGAGTTTAAAAGGGAAAAACTGCCACTATCTCACACTTCTCCCAAAGAACGAAGCTGAAGACACCAGCCTGAAGATGACGGATGAGATTTCGTCAAAACATTGCCAAGGTATTCTCAATCTTACACGGGACAAGACCCGAATACACCAAGACCAGTATATATGTATATGTATATTTGCTATGAATTGCTCATTCATGCTATTTCTTTTTTCTCCATAGAGTGAAAACCTCTGTAGCTCCCTTGAAGCTTTCTTCTAGAACATAGTCACAGATCTTTTCTCTTGCTAAGAGCCAAGCAAACTCACATCTATTTTAACAAATTGACCTTTTCCTTGCAGATATTCCTGCTGCTGTGCATGAAAAAGTAAGTACTATTATTCATTGTGTAGTTAAATACTACCATTATTACTTAACTATTAAATAATCACGTTTGATCTTTCCATTTCAATTGGGTGGCACGTTTGGAGGAGCTTTAAAGGTAGCCCCTCAGTCTTGAGGGAGACTGTTCATGCTGTATGTCTCTATCCTAAGTGGATAGCTATATTACTCCTCTGACCGAAATGGCTCCATTTGGACTATATTTTTCTTAGAGATGATTAAAACAAAGGAATGTTACTGTTAGCCAGAACCAATTATCATTAATGTTAATCTGGCATACTTCAACCTGCATGAAATATTTTATATTTCCATTAGGGTATGGCAAATGCAGTCTTGGATGATCATTATTATGTTGCGAAACGGTGTCCTTACTACTGCTCCGGAACCAAGGGATGGGACGGGGAGACGTAATGGCAAATTATTCCTTTTGTATTACATGCTTTTACATCTTCATTTACACCATAATTCGCTCTCCTTCATCTGCACTTTGTGGGCTTAATTCCTTTGGCAGATATTCCCATCCACCCCACTGAAAAACAATCAATATTACATTATCTTGTTAATGGCACTGCCTCATACATGAGGAGATATGTTGGAGTAGGTTCCTGTGGGACTTGTTTTTTCCAGCCTTCCCTCAAATCAGTAAGGAAATGAGAAGGTACGATTGGAGCGTAGCCCAGACAACATTATCGCAGGGCTTTAACCTTCCTTTATAGGAACTGACGTCTGTGAGAAATCCATATGTGCCATTTGTGCCTCAGCCAAAATTTGCTACAGAGATGCCAGGGGGAGGGGGAGGGGGGCCCCAGGACAGATAAAGGAAACTTCGTTCACACCAAAATGCAAAGATTTCTGCCTGAATATAAGATACAATACTGTATAATATGATTACTCCCAATGGGTCTGATGGTTCAAGGAGAATGGGCTTTGAGGAACAGTGCCTTTGGGTTGCTGAAGGTGCCTGCTGTTTAAAAAGCACTTGTGTTCATTGATTTTTTTTTCTTGAGAATTACAAATTCTAAGCATATTTACCAGTTCAGATAGCTGGCTAAAAGCTCATTTGGTTTTGGAACTAGGCAAGGTTTTAAAAGTGAGCTTTCATTGCCTGCCTGTTCTCTCCGTCTTTCTTCAGTTTGTATAGATTAAAAGATGAAGCAATACCCCCATTTTAAGACTTTTCTTGCCACAGTTGTTAAGTGAATCACTGCAATTGATAAGTTAGTAACCCGGTTGTTAAGTGAATCTGGTTTCCCCATTGACTTTGCTTGTCAGAAGGTCGCAAAAGGTAATCACGTGACCTTGGGACATAGCAACGGTCATAAAGATGAACCAGTTGCCAAGCATCTGAATTTTGATCACACGACCATGGGGATGCTGCAAGGGTCGTAACAGTGAAATACAGTCCTAAGTCACCTTTTTCAGTGCCATTGTAACTTTGAACAGTCACTAAAGGAACTGTTGTAAGTCAAGGACTACCTGTTACATCTCTAGTCAGGAAAGCTGATCCAGAAACTTCAGGAAGTTTCTCCTGCTTGATGACTGATGATTGCAGTCATGCTTGTCAGTGGTGGGATTCAATTTTTTTTACTACCGGATCTGTGGGTGTGGCTTGGTGGGTGTGTTGTGGCTTGGTGGGTGTGGTATGGTGGGTGTGGCAGGGGAAGGTTACTGCAAAATGCCTATTCCCTCCCCACCCCACTAATCTGCTTTCCAGCTCCGTTCTCCTGTGCAGGGCAACAAAAGAAGACCCAGCCAATCAGCTTGAACTCGGGAGGCAGAGTATAGATGGGGGCAGGGCCAGTCAGAGGCAGTATTCGCTGGTTCTCCGAACTACTCAAAATGGCCACTACCAATTCTCCAGAACTGGTCAGAACCTGCTGAATACCACCTCTGATGCTTGTGGACAAGATTTAATGAACAAGCAGAGGAAGAGAGAAAGAAAAATAGGTAAATATTACAAACTTTATCTTAAATGTTGTGATGAGTACAAGAGTGAGGTGGTTTCTGAGTTCATCTTGCAGTGAAAGAAGGGGGCTTACATGCCTGCTAAGAACTATGTTTTATTTTGTCCAATGAAACCTGAACCTAGGTTGGTGTATATTAGCCTGTGGTCTTTGTTTCCTGGGGATGAAAGACCACCAAAGATTGGGGCAGATTTTCTATGATGGGATTCTTAGCTCAGGTGGCAGCTCAGCCAGACGGGTACATCTGCAACAACCATCTCTGCGAAGGCCACTGCTGGACACAGGTGTCTAATTAAGGGCTCATCCTGACAGCCAATTTAATGGGCTGTCCGCCAGGAGATGGACACTAAAGTATGCCAGCATAATTTGCTCTGTTTCAACAGCTGAGCTCTAATCTGGCTTGGTAGTGAGACTGGCAAGTGGTGCTGTTGTTACAGTTTTAATGTAGTGCAGGTAATCCTCAACTTACGACCAAACTTGAGCCTCAAATATATGTCATTAAGTGAGAAATTTGTTAAGTGACTTTTTAACCTCCTTTTGCCACTTTTCTTGCCACATTTGTTAAGTGAATCACTGAAGTTGCTAAATGAATAAGGTGTCATGCCCTTGTTAGAGTCAGATTCTGAGGGAAAGGAGGAATAGCCGACAGGGAGTGGAGGTGTGGTTCCGGAGGTTGTGGAGGAGGCTGGGGAAGGATAGAGGCCGGCTGGGCAGTTAGAGGAAGAATCAGGGCATCCCCTCTTCATCCTAGGACATGCAGGGAGGAACGGAGAAGGCAACAATTTGGCTTATGAGAGAGGAAGTGGCCATGATCCCCCTCTTTGGTTGCAGCTGGGGAGAATAGTATATAAGAGAGATGATTAAAGCACAGCATTGCTAGAAGTAAAGTGTGTGTTATTTTGGGCTGAAGTTATCTTGGTTGGTGCCCTTCCAACAGAGTGCCTTGTTATCTCCTTGAAGTTGGTAATTACTTATCCTGGTCCGTTGTGGAATTTCCTTCATTGTAGTTTGTTTTAGTTTTTTATTTCACCTCTATCTGCTCATTAAGTTTGGACTGTATTGTTTTCTTTTGAGGACTATTTTTGAACATGTTTTATCTCCAACTGAGAATTATTGAAAAGTGGGGCCAAGTTGGAGGCATTAAAGGACATTTATTTGTTACATTTGTGTTACACTCTGGGTCATCACAAAGGTGGTTGTTAAGTGAATCTGGCTTCCCCATCATCTTTGCTTGTCAGAAGGTTGCAAAAGGGGGTCACCTGAACCCCAGGACACTGCAACCATCGTATTGTAAATATGAACCAGTTGTCAAGCATCCAGATGTAAATCATGTGACCATGGGGATACTCCAATGGTCATAAGGATGGAAAATGTTCACAAGTCATTTTTTCTCATTGCCGTTGTAACTTCAGATGGTCATTAAATGAGCTGTTGTAAGTCAAGGACTATCTGTACAAGTTAAGGAAGATGATTGGTAGATATTTTTTGCAAGTCAAGGGGGAAGTGGTTAGGGGCAGTACTCCACCGGTCACTCTCTCTAGTGTGGGCTGGGATTGACAATGGAAGAGGAAGCAAGCTTTGAGAGATGGGTGGATTTATGGGTTCAGCCTTGGTCAGGGCAGCTAACCAAATGCCCACTCAGCTGACGGCAACCTGAGGTGGCCCCGTTTGATAGCTCTTTTATACACCCAGCTGTCAGGCGGCTGACCAATCAGGATGCAGCATTGCACCCCCTAGAATGTGGTCCGGAGAGAAGACTCCATACACAACACCTCTCTATATGGTCCTACCAGGATCTGTGGTTCACTCCCCTCTGCTGTCCCTCTTCTAATTCTCTTGTCATCTTCTGAGGTGCCCTTTTAGCAGAATAGCACCAGCTATGTTGGTGGAAAATTTTCCCAAGGCACACAGAGTGGCTTCAGCCACAGCGCTGCACAAGCTGCCTTTCAGCCAGGGTATGTTTTTACACATTCTAAAGGTCTAGCACACCACTGCTGCAAAGTGCAAAACAAATGCTGAGTGATAGTGTGATGACCTGGGGCGTGGCACAAAGGCAACACAGTCAGATAATCAGTAGGAGTCCCTTTCCTTCCCCATAAGCCACACAATCCACATTGCTCTCTTATCCGTTCTTCCCTGCGTGCCTTAGGATGAAGAGTGGGTGGGCCTGGGTCTTCCTCTGAACCAGCGATCACCAACTGGTGGACTGCAGCCCACTGGTGGACTGTGGAAAAATGTTGGTGGGCAGCAGAAGAAATGGCCCCCAAAAGCAATTAATCTGGGCTGCGCAGTTCTCGTGCCTCTCAGCTCTTCGAGGGACCCCGAAGGCAGGTCCCTGAGATGCACACACCAACCAGCTCCCACACATGGTGGGCGGCAGCAACAACAGTCCCCTCCTCCAGCGCCCACTGTTAGCTCTCCCCATTAGTTCTCTAGTTTTGAATTGCTCCTGCCTCTTTCTCTTTCCTTCCCCTTCCCCCTGCGCCGATGTGCAGGCAGGCAAGGAAAGGGAGATGGAGCTGTGCGCAGCTCTTGGCTCTTCCAGCCCTCGCTGCCTCTCCCAACATCAAAGCCTCAGAGATGCAGGCAAAGCCGCCACAGTGGTAGCACCCTGACTTGCCTTAACATGCTCAGTTAATTAAGAATTGCCCTACCCAGAGAAGGAGGTGCTGGGGGAGGAGGAGTCAGTAGTGGAGAAGTAAGCAAGTAGATTGGCATTTTGTAGGCCTTGGTGAAAGAGTGAGTTTTGTTTCGCCTCCTTTCCTCCCCTGGTAATGCAAGAGATGCTGTCTCTCTCTCTCTTTCTCTCCCCCCTGCCCCCAAATAATCTCTGGCTGTGGCTGGGTTTGGCAGTGAAGTACTAAAGCAAGCGAAGTGCCCCCAGGGACACCTTTCCTTGCCTGTCTCCAGATGAGGCTGGAAGAGGCTTCCCAGCTTTTCCTTGGCTGCAGATCTGAGCTCTCTCAATCCTCCACATGGGATATGAAAGGAGCTCCCACTTTCTCCCCCTCCCCTCCCCGCAATTAATCACTGAGGGCGGCAGTCCTTCTGTAGGCAGATGCCTGCTGAAAAGCCCCTGGAGTGGCAGCCAAGGGGCGGTGCCCCCCAAGGAGAGCAAAGCCCCCTTTTTGCCTCTGCTTCTCCCAGTGGCAGTTGCCCCGAGGCCCCTCAGCTCAGACACATACACACACTCGCTCTTCTGTCTCTTTGGAAGGTGCCAGGTGGGGGGAGGCTTCCATTCCCGAATGTTTATTTTGTTATCATTAAGCATTTACATTGTTATTATAATTAAATAAGTCTCTCTCTCTCTCTTTCTCTGTCTCCCTCCCTCCCTCCCCCCTTCTCTCTCTTTGGTCTTGGCATGTTCGGGTCTTTTCCCGTGTAAGATAGAGTATCTTGGCGACATTTCAACGGGGTCCCACTCGCCATCTTCAGGCTGGTGCTTTCGGCTTCGTGCTTGTGTGAGCAAAGTGTGATCGGAACTGCTGTCTCTCTATAAATACTGGTGGGGAGGTGTGGTGTGCTGGCTCTGTTGTAAGCGGGTTGGTTGGCTGTGTTGTTACTTTTAAGTTTGGCGCACTGAAGAAAGAGGCGGAGGCAGCAATAAAGCTTAACCGGCTTTATTGTAAACTTGTATCTCAGCCATGGCTGGCTGCTAGCTCGCGGCAGCAGCTGAGAGAGAGAGACAGCTGATTCCGTTTGACAGCTCCTTTTATACAGAACTGTCAAACGGCTCAGCCAATCAGCGGTTTCTCCAGCTCCCGCTTAAACAGCGGACTGGAGTGGGAACTGGCAGGTCGCAACAGTTACTTCTTGATTGGTTGATGGAGTTGATGTTTGCAGATTGGTTGGCTTTTTGTAAGACCCTGTGTGGCTGAAGTACTGGCTGTGTGTCTCTCAGCCTTTTGTGTTGTAACGACCTGAGTAATGGGCTGTGTGATGACCTTCTGAGTTCTATTGTTGTGACATCCTGGGTCTTGTGCTGTGATCTCCTGGGTCGTTGGCTGTGTTGTAACATCCTGAGGTTTTGTGGTGTAACCTCCTGAGTTCCGTGATGTGATATCCTGAGCGGATGGCTGTGATGTAAAGTTCCGGGCTTTGGTTTGGCTCCAAGTTTGAGGTCTGGCTATGTGTTCATGGTGTGTGTCAGTTTGCTTAGTTTGGGGGTCGGAGGGTGTAGCAGCTGGTGATGCAGCCATGGTCTGGTTTCTGGATGGTGGTTGTCTTTCGTCTATGGAATGGGTTTGGGTTTGAGTCTGGTGCAGGAGATTGGTGGTGGCGTCATGTGTTATTTTGGGTCTGGTGTTGGATGAAAACATATATATATATATATATATATATATATATATATATATATATATAACATAAATTTATATTTAACATAAAATTTTTTATATTAGCGTTTAAAAAAATCGTACTAGTGGTCCTCGGGATTTAAAAGTATGAGTTTGGTGGTCCCTGAGGTCCAAAAGGTTGGTGACCCCTGCTCTGAACTATCTCTCCCTTGTTCTACCTCTTCCCTGATCTGCCCAGCCGGACTTTGCCCTTCCCCAGTTTCCTCCACAGCCAACGGAGCCACACTCCTGCTACCTTTCAGCAGTTCATCTTCCTGCTCAGATTCAGACTCCAACAGGATAGCTTTGGTGGCAGGCTGGTACTGACTGAATTAGCCATACTGCTAGGAAAAACTCCCTCCTCCCCCAATTGGTTTAGTGAGATGGGACTGGATCAAGCAGGAGGAACTCATCACTAGATTCATGGAAGGAACTGACATTATGATTAACCCACACTTTGTCTAAATCCAGCCTTAACCATCCTGCTGATTACTGTAATGGGAAGGTTTAAAATATCATTGTTAAGTCAGTACTGCAGCAGCTGCTGGCATAACAAAATTCCTCTCACCCTTGCTCTATCCAGAAAATGGAAAAGATAAAGACTATTTCTCCTGATGGGTCATTTTGCAAAAAGTTGTTGGCCTGAAGAAAAAGTAGACAAGACTAGTATGCAGCCAGAAGCCTTCCTTAACAGTTGCAATCAGAGCTGTAGGCTGCAGCATACAACCTCTTTGTGCATATACATACACGTGTGAAAATCAGGATGAGTGGGATATAAATTGAATGGATGGATGGATGGATGGATGGATGGATGGATGGATGGATGATGGATAACTATCTAATGATCTCAAAGGCTGAAAAAGTTGAGAGTGTGGCAAGACTACACGAGCAGACAAACCTGGTTTTTACACAGTTGAAATACTGTCTAGAAACCGACTAGAAGGATACACTGATCTTCAGATTCCTACAAATCTGAAAACCGCTCACCCCTAAGCCCTGAATTTCAGTCACAAACTACAAAATGGATGTGTTGCAATTTGAGTTGTACTGCAATCAAACCAGAGAAAAATCAAATGGAATGTAGAATGCCTAGGGCAGGGCCCCCCAAATGAAAGCAATGTCAGAAATATCCCTAGTCAAGTGATGGCTATTGAGTGAAAAGAATCAGGCAATGGATGAAAAACCAGATAAGGCAATCTCAGACCAGTAAGATCCCTGTCCTCCACTGCAGAAGGCAGGAACTCTAAACCAAAAGCCCTGGGAAAATTGCTTCAGGCCTATTAACAGTAATTTTTATTGTGTGCCACCGAGAGTCACATTTTGTGAGATTGGCAGCTATATAAATATGATGAACAAATAAATACTTGCATACATACTTTGCTCTGTCACGAGCTGCCACTGACTTATTTATGTTTGGTGTATATTATGCCAGCTTTTTAGCGTTTTTAATCTGAGCAATTTCATTTGGAAAATATTTTCAGGTATTTCTAAATACCCCTCCTTGTTCAGATTAAGAGTATTGGAGACATTCTGCTGCTATGCTTGTCAGCTGGGTTCCATGTCCCAGTGCGAGAAAGGATCCATTTGTGTGAACTCCCCAAATATCCTTCCAAAAAGGCTGGCATACATTTCTAACACCTTCCTTAGAGAAGACACTGAGAGATTGGCTTCCTAGAGCAATGCTTTTCAACCCCAGCAGCTTAACGGACTGGGTGAACCTCAACTTTCAGAATTCCTCAGCCAGCATGTTGTATCTGGACAGCAGAAATATGGATACCACTAGACAACACACGTCACCATTTTTTTGCTGCCATTATGGTTATCTAGGCTTTTACAGCCCACATATGAATGCCCTCCTTAGTGTTTCACAATCCCAAACCCAGTGCTTCTTTCTTAGAGCAAGGCCTTAGAGGACCAGAATATGCTCTAGATCAAGAGCAGGACCTTTCCACAATAACATGCTTCATTCTGAGGCAGGACTCTTCAGAATGAAGTACCAATGTGAAAGACTATCTGTGGTGTTGCTTTTAACACAGCAGAAATGTAATAGGGTGGTGATAGCTGTGAAAATAATTCCTCCCACCTCAGTTGGCAGGATCACTGAGATAAAATTGTCTTTCTAATAGTACTGAAGATAAAGCTGTCCATCTAATTCTTTTATTTACCAACAAGTAAAAGCGTTGTGGAAGTGAACATACATCCCTTCAGCAGACAGCAGATCCCCCGAGACCATATATTGCAGTTTCCTTACCCAAGATTGGCCTCCGATTTTTCTTGTTAATATGAATCCAAAACTTTTCAACAATTTTGCTCTGTCTTTCACCCTGACATTCAAAATCAGCAAGGATTCTGTTGGAAAGGTACATGTGCGATGCAGTTATCTTACAGACTTGCCTTCACAACCTTAACTGAATTGCCTATTTAAGAAACATTAATGTTTGTCAAACCCCCGATTCCCATTAGGAATTACTTCAGGCAAAGCCAACAGATTTCTCCACAATAATCCATCAGCCAAATTCACACCTTTGTTCTATGAAAAGAGCTACTGCAGTGGAGATGTCACATCAACAGTTTTACGTGTGCTCTTTTTGAGGTGGTTATTTATTTATTGAATTCTAGTGTTAGCCCACTTTCTAGACAAGCAGGATCTTCGGAGGCAGCTGCCATCAATAAAGACAGGGCATGAGAAAGGGAATTAGATGGAAAAGATATCTGGAGGCTAACAACTTTAAAAAGGACAAGATGCACAAGACTAGAGGAGAAGGAGAGAAAGAAGGAGAATTTTATATTGCTAGAACAAAGAAGCAAATTGTAAACATAATTATATTTACTTAGGGTCAGACTGATCACCCTGTGCTGTTTGTCTTGCTCACACAGAAATGTTATAACTGTTATGTATGCAGGTTTAAAGTCATTGGTTTAGTTTGAACTGTTCTTGTAAAATGTAAGAAATGATTGGTTTAAAAAATGCGGGAAAACCCTGCACTCTGATTGGCTGGCAACTGCGGCATAAGTAGCAGCCGCAGCCCAGCCAAAGTGGGTTCATTCTGAGCTGTAGTCACTAATAAACAAAGAGCTTGAAGCACTCCACGCCTGCATGCCTCAGCCAATGGCTCGGAACAACGGCAGAAGACTGGGAATCGTATGCAGATCGTTTCCAAATGTATCTGGAAGGAAACGATCTTGCTGACATTTCCGAGAAGCGGAAGAGGGCGGTCTTTCTCATGCACTGCGGTCCGGCAGTTTTCAAGATGGCGAAGGTATTGGCGGGAGCTGCAGATGTGAAGGTAATAGAATGGCCTGACTAAGAAAAGTTGTTAAGAGCCCATTATGCCCCACAAGTATCGTGCCTCATTAAGAGACACGAGTTTTACCATCGGGATCAAGGGGAAAGGGAAAAGGTAAACGACTTCGTGGCAAGTTTAAGAGACATTGCGGGTGCATGTGAATTTAACAATTTAGAAGAGGCCATGTGCGATCGATTTGTTCTGGGACTTAAAGACAAGGTGCTTCAGAGCAAGTTATTACTAAGACCTAAGATCACGCTGAAGGAAGCAATAGAAGAGGCCTCTTCAGCAGAAGCTACCAAGTCCTCAGCAGCAGCCATGAAGAAAATCAACAAGGCCACAAGCCATCCTGATGTGGAAAAGTCCACAACAACTCAGTGAGAAAATGGGGCGCAACTCAGAAGCAAATGGGAAGAATGAAACTCATCAAACAGTCACCATTGGTTATTCTTCAACCTTGAGAAGCAGAAAAGTACATGTGAAGGTACTCATTGAAGGAAGGCCTTGCCAAATGGAAGTGACTCAGGCTCCTATTTATCTATGGTGTCATGGGACACTATTCACAGGCTACTTCCCAACATTCAGAAGAAACATTTCCAGAAGCAAGCACTGACTAAAGACTACCAAGACTAAAGACTACTAAAGACTACCAAGGGAACAAGATTCCAGTAGTTGGAACAAGAGAATTCAATGTGAAGTTCAAAGGCCACACCAAACGTTTGCCCCTGACCATCGTGGACAAGGATCGCCCAAGCTTGCTGGGACTTCAGTGGTTCAATCCACTAGGCATCGAGGTGACTGGCATCAATCACGTGAGCAACTCTGAGTGGGAGGAGGCCTTGAAGTCTGAGTTTCCAGAGGTCTTCAGCGACGGATTGGGCAAGTATATGGGGACCCCTATCACTTTCAATCTAGATCCCAAGGTGCCACCAATTCGCTTAAAGCCCAGAAGGGTCCCATTTGCCTTAAAGGAAAAAATTGATGCACAATTAGATAAACTAATAGCTGAAGGAGTTTTAGAGCCCACTGACCACTCCAGGTGGGAGACACCCATAGTCACACCAGTTAAGACTGATGGGTCAGTGAGAATCTGTGGAGACTATAAGGGGACATTGAACCATGCGCTTCAACAGACCGCATATCCAGTTCCAGTGGTGCATCATTTACTACATTCACTTGGCAGGGGTACAGTCTTTGCCAAATTGGATCTGGCCCAGGCGTATCAACAATTAACAGTTGATGATGCCACTGCAGAGGCCCAAACCATTGTGACTCATAGAGGTGCTTTCAAATGTACAAGGTTACAGTTTGGAGTAAGCGTGGCACCAGGCATCTTCCAAAGCCTTATAGAAAGGATGCTCCAAGGACTGCCAGGGGTAGTACCTTACTTTGATGATGTGCTAATCTCTGCTGAAAATGACACTCAATTACAAGAGAGACTCAGAGAAGTCCTTACCAGATTCAAAAAAGCGGGGTTAAAAGTCAAGGAAGAAAAATGCACTCTTAGAACTGACAAGGTTGAGTTCTTGGGCTATATGATTGACAAGCATGGTATCCACCCCACAGATGCCAAGGTTCAGGCAATCAAAGAAGCCCCTAAACCAAAATGTAAAACAGATTTGCAAGCCTTCCTTGGACTCATTAACTTTTATCACATGTTCCTACCTCAGAAGGCAACCATTGCAGAACCACTGCACAGATTATTAGACAAAAAGTCTGCGTGGGTCTGGGGCAGAAAAGAACAATCTGCATTTAACAATATTAAAAGACTAATCACATCTGATGCTGTACTGATACAGTTCTCTGAGAATTTGCCTGTTGTACTGACTTGTGATGAATCCCCTTTTGGAGTGGGGGCGGGGGTTTGAGCCACAGGCTTCCCAGCAGGAGGGAAGCTCCTATTGCATTTTACTCTCGCACCTTGACTAAAGCAGAGAGGAACTACAGCCAACTGGACAAGGAAGCCTTGGCAATTGTTGCAGCTGTCAAGAAATTCCATGAGTATTTCTTTGGGAGAACATTTACCATTGTCACAGATCACAAACCTCTGTTAGGCATTGTGGCAGGAGACAAACCTACCCTATCCTGTCACCAAGAATGCTGATCCTGCTGCTTATTCACCAAGAATGCTGGAGGTGGACTGAATTTCTTGCTGCTTATTCATACAAACTCATCCACAGCCTGAAATTGCCAGGAGACAAAGACACTGTATTGGCTCCTGTTATAGGCTGGATTAAGAAAGGTTGCTCTTCAAGATCTACCTCAACTTGCCCAACCTTTTAAGTCCAGGCAAACTGAATTATCTGTATTAAGAGGATGTATTTTGTGGGGTAACAGGGTGGTTATTCCTACAAAACTGCAAAAGAGGTTGTGGAAATGTTACATGAGGGTCATCCAGGTATTGTCAGAATGAAGGGATTGGCCAGGAGTTATGTATGGTGGCCAGGTATTGACAAAATGGTTGAAAACTGGGTTGCATCTTGTCCCAACTGTCAGGTAGTCAGGCCTGCCCCACCTCTCACCCCACACAGGAATGGGAATGTCCTAGGGGCCCATGGTCCAGGATTCACATTGATTTTGCTGGCCCTACCAGAGGGCACACTTTCCTTATTATAGTTGATGCATATTCCAAATGGCTAGAGGTTATCCCTATGGCATCCACCACAACTGAAGCTGCCATCAAACAGCTTAAAAAGCTTTTTGTAACTCACGGGTTACCTGATGTGCTTGTTTCTGACAATGGCCCTCAATTTACATCCAACCTTTTTGAATCCTATCTAGCACAACAGGGTATCAGACATGCCTTAACAGCCCCTGGGCATCCTTCGGCTAACGGCCGGGCTGAACGTATGGTATGATTTACCAAGGAAAAACTTCAGCAATTGGGTCCAGGGGATATCACTGATAGAGTTGAAAAACTTCTCAGTGTTCAGCATATCACTCCCAACCCCTCAACTAATTTGTCCCCAGCTGAATTGTTGATGGGTAGGAAACTCAGGTCTTCCCTTGATCGCCTTCATCCCACTTACGCGCACGCACTAGATTCCACTAGCTAAATTCACATTCACTGTGGGTGATTCTGTTTATGCTAAGAACCTTATGGGTGAACCATTATGGATTCCTGCTGAGATAACCCAAATCACAGGCCCTCGTTCTTACAGGGTACAAACGGAGGATGATGTCCTCTGGAGCAGGCACATTGATCAGTTAAGATCCAGATTGCCTCAGGAGCATCGCTTTTGCTCCTCTCTGGTTCCCATACCTACTGCCTCTTCTAGGGGGGAAGGGGAGGATCATGAGTGTAATGAACAAGCAAGAATCAACCCCATGTGTAATGAGCTAACACGACAGGAACCATCCCAAAACCTGTCACAATACCAACAACCATTTTCACAGATGGAAGATTGCACATCATTACCTGATTTAGGTGCTGACATTGGGCTGGAGATGGATTGGGAGGAGAGACCAGGTTGTAGTAACCAAACAGGTTCTACCATTACTACAAGTCCTAGTAAGGACATGTCAGCAGACACATTTCCTCCCTCACAAGGTGAGAACCTTAAAACATCTGAACCACTGGTCTCAAGACACGTAAGAGCCCCACCTATTTAAGAGTACATTAGATAGGCTGGGATTTGAGTATGGACTGAACCTAGTGGGGAGGGTGTTATGTATGCAGGTTTAAAGTCATTGGTTTAGTTTGAACTGTTCTTGTAAAATGTAAGAAATGATTGGTTTAAAAGTGCGGAAAACCCTGCACTCTGGTTGGCAACTGCGGCTGCTGGCTATAAGTAGCAGCCGCAGCCCAGCCAAAGTGGGTTCATTCTGAGCTGTAGTCACTAATAAACAAAGAGCTTGAAGCACTCCGCGTCTGTCTCTTCATGCAAACTTAACAATAACTGTCTGAGTTTCTCAGGCAGATGGCATTGATCAGACTGCGCTTCAGAGGTGGTATTCAGCAGGTTCTGACCAGTTCTGGAGAACTGGTAGCAGAAATTTTGAGTAGTTCGGAGAACCGGCAAATACCACCTCTGACTGGCCCCACCCCCCATCTATTCTTTGCCTCCTGGGTCCCAGCTGATTGGCTGGGTCTTCTTTTGTTGCCCTGCACAGGAGAACGGAGCTGGAAAGCAGGTTACTGGGGTGAAGAGGGAATGGGGATTCTGCAGTAACCTTTCCCCAGGAGTGGGGAGGGATTGGAGATTTTACAGTATCCTTCCCCTGCCATGCCCACCAAGCCATGCCCACAGAACTGGTAGTAAAAATTTTTGAATCCTACCACTGCTGTGCTTCCCTTTTGCCCTATGGGATCTATGATCCCATGCAACCCAGTTTGTCACTCTCTCTCTTTTTTAAATGATCCCTGTAGTCTATATGATCTTCATTTGGGGGTGGATGGGGAAAAAATGACCACTCTCAACATATTTTGAAGACAGACTGTCAAAAGCCGCATGTCAAATAGATACTGACAGTATTGCTTTCATTCCATGTATTCGGATTGTTGGAATGGTGCTGTCATCAAATCTGGTGATGCAAAAGCTGATAGTGTTTCATATATTGCTAGAGATGAATCTTTCTTCACCTAAAACTTTTTCAGTGTGTTGAGATGACTACTCTTAAAAAAGGAGTGTGCAGACTGTAGTGCCGGAACTTCTGAATGACTCACAACTGAAGAAGATTGCTATAGCCTGATATTATAGTCTCATTTTCTAAATTCTGCAGATCTGTGAAGCTGAAACATTTAGCAAAGGTGTGTGGATTGAGCCGAATGTAAGAAGTCAGTTTGGATTTATAAATAGATTTGATTGGGATTTTTGAATTGGACTGTCAAATTGAGTTGGTTTATTGCTGCCAAAATCAATATCAGATCATTGGACCAGATAGGAACAAGTAGAACTGATTATTTGAAAGGGAACATAGATTTAATGATTTCTCAGATCACTTTTGATTCCAATATCTGAAATGAATTTGTGCACAAGTCCGATGACTATATTTTGTGATGTTATGCAGTAAGTTTAGGTGAAACTCTATGTTTCAGTGTACAGCTGTTCAAAGCAATCCATGGCTTCTGAAAACAGACAGAACAACAACCACTGTTAGAGGGCTTAGAAGAGTCAGAGTATCTCTTCAACTGTGGATTACGTCTCTTGGCAATTGTAAGCTTCAAAAAAAATCAATCACCATTTTAATCTTACAACCAGCTTTACACAAAAAGCAAAAAGCAAAAGGCATTGAATCAACTGAAGGGTATCCAGAGGACTGCCTCTACAATATTTAGTTCTCTTATTCTGAATCTGTAAACAATGCACATAAGTACTAAGTGCAAATTCACTTATTGAAATTTGCAGAAAGACGGCATGTTTAACCCTATACCAGACAGAAGCTGTGCCAGCTTCAGTTTTACATGGGGATTCATCAAAACATACCATGGGTGCCTAAATTTCATATGTAACTGAAGACATCTCCATTGTTCTGACTTGCAGTTCTGCATGGAGGATTATCTGCATCAGACCAAAAAACAATCTTATTTTTAGGAGTATCTTGCAGTCTCAGACTGTTCTCTGAAAATGCCAGTGCTCTTTACTGCTAAGGTTAGGGGTCTCCTTGCTGCTAGTGATGACTGTTCTCTTTATTGCCAGTGAGTCATCTCTGAGAGACAGAGGAGCAAGAGAAAGCTTTCAGTGCTATTAAAAAAGATCTTCAGAAAGAATTTGAGAACAAGTCAGCACAGATGATTTATATAGCCTAGCAGAATCAATTTTTCAGTCACCTGAAATTGTCATGTCCTATGCTGAGTCAGATGGCTGAGGTATCTAGGACAGCACTCTTGGTGGTGGGCAGAGTGGGCACCTTGACTCCTTGGGCCTAAAATGGATTTCTTGTGGGTACCCAGAGTTAGTTGAAGAAGATAGGTAGCTTATATCTTTGAAATAAATAAATTCTGCAGATTGCTAGAGTGGGCACCTTGACTCCTTGGGCCTAAAATGAAATCTGGGATTTCTTGTGGGTACCCAGAGTTATGTTGAAGAAGATAGGTAGCTATATAAATCTTTGAAATAAATAAATTCTGCAGATTGCTAGAGCTAGGAATAGATATCAGCTTGAACTTTCCGTAATTATTCTTCGTTCTCTTCCCAAGTTCAGTTTGTTTTTTTCTTTGTTTATTAAATTTATATGTTTCCCATCTAAAATGGGAAAGAAGAGCTTTGGTGGCTCAGGCTGTAAATGCCTGCTCTTAAGATCAGCTGTCAGCTACTGGCTTTCCGAATCCCACCAGGCTCAAGGTTGACTCAGCCTTCCATCCTCTCGGGGTAGGTAAATTGAGGACCCAAGATTGTTGGGGGCAATTAGCTGACCTTGTAAAATGCAGCTTTAGTAATAAGCAGGCATATACAATGGAATGAAGGCTATTGCTGAGCACATTGGATTGTGCTCCAAAAATTGTGAGCCGCCCTGAGTTTTCGGAGAAGGGCGGCATATAAATGTAATAAAAAAAAAAAATGTAATTCTTGGTAGCTTACAAAAATCATAAAAAGAGAGGTGCAAACATTAAATATTAAATAAACAAAAATTAAATAAGTTAAAAACCAGGATACCATGGGGTGGAGGTGGGACATGAGCCACAGCAGAAATTTATTTATTTATTTATTTATTCTCCTGTACCCCACCAGCTGGAATTCTTTGACTGATAGGGTCCGCAGATGCCCCTTCTGCTGGAATGAGTGGGGCAGGCCAATCCCGTTGAGGTGAGAGCGTTCCCCAGGTAGCCTGGACCTATGTCATAAAAAGCTTCAAAGGTCATAACCAACACTTTGAAATGAACCTGGAAGCACACCAGCAACCAGTGTAGTTCATGCAACACCACTACTACATGGGCCACCTAGGACTCCTAGTACTGTCCACGCACCTGCATTTTATGCCAACTGTAGCTTCTCAATACTCTTCAAAGGTAGCCCTATGAAGAGTGCATTGCAGTAGCCCAAATGCGAGATGACCAGGCATGAGTGACTAAGCACAGAAAAATAAAATCTTGCTTAGAATCTGCTTGCCCTATTCTCAGATTCTAGCAAGATTTTATTTTTCTCAAGCAGTTTCCAGCAAACTTCTAAGCACTTTAAAAATTTATTTTTCAGCGTGTGAATTTAGATTTGCTATTTTGCTTAATCAGTAATTCTGAAAATAATTTCTCCAAATATAGTGTACAAAATAGTACATTATTTTCATGAGTTGTGCAAGATTTTTTCCCCTATGCATTTAAAAAAAAACTTTTGGCAAACTACAGTGTAAAGTTCTAGGAAGCGTAAATTTCAAAGACTAATTATATTTCAGTTCCTGTAGTGATTGAAAAATGATAAATTTGCATTTCAGGCAAAAGTAAATGAATCTTTCTCTCTCCTTTGCAGTGACAGCTTCTCATTGCCTAAAGCTGTAGTTCCTATACGGTATTATGATTTCATTATCCAGCTATAGATTTTCTGTTTAACTGCTCTGTGAAGATACTCAGAAAATGCCAATTTACAGGCTGTCTATCAGGAAGAATTGGTATGAATGTATCTAAGTGGCAGCTCTGTTATGATTTAATAATGGGCACAATCCTGGCAAAGTGAAATTTTCTATGTTTCAGTTAGAATGTCTTATAACATTTCTTGCTTCTTTTCCTGGTTCTGCTCTAGTAATATTTTGCATGCTAATGTTTGACTGGAAGACCTCAAAGGTGAAGTCATGGCCTAGAAAGGAAGAAAAGGAGGAAAGGGATTCTCTGTTAAGACTGACATCTTCATTTCTAAATACCCAAACAATTCCTATTATTTGAAAGAGAAGTATACTCTATTCATCATTTCTCACATTATAATAAAACTGCCTCTCCCGCCAATGAATTCAGAGGTCACTCAGAACTACTCCAAGGTAATAATTTCACACTTCCCATAGCAATCTGTAGAAGCAATTACCACAAGATAGCACAGAGGATGTGAATTTAATAAGATTAAGCATTTGGCTTTTTGTTCATGACTGCAATAGCTATTTGCAAGGGATCCAAATGCTTCGTTTGCAAAGAACATAATAGCCTTCCTCAAACAATCCAAAGTCAGGATGGCTGAGTCAAAATCCAAAAGGAGTTGGAAATATGCAGCTAATTTTTTGTCCAGTTCCCTAGTCTGGATGGAGTTAAAGAGCAGATTACACTGATGGTGCTAGTTCCTGCCAATGCAAATATTTGCATTTGTAAACTGATTTGGAAGGGTGGAAATAGCATCCCTTACTTATGGCATCCCACTTTAGTGTCCTAAGCCATTGTTTACTCAGCCTAAAACTGGCTCTACCCTATGCCCTTTCCTGGTTCTCCTTTCAGCAGCTTTCTTGGTACTGCTGGCAATTCTCATTACTGACAAGTCTTGGAGCCCAGGGTGAAGAAACTTTCAGTCAGCAAAAGGGATATTCAGATAGCCAAAATAATTTGGGCCACATCCTAACCCTTCCAGCCTGTGCTATTAATTTAATTTTTTGGAAAATTTATATAGCTGCCTACTTACAGTGATTCTAGGCAGGTTACAAACAATAAAACATAGTACAGTTAGTCCTCAACTTACAACAGTTCATGTAGTGTCTGTTCAAAGTTACAACAGCAGTGAAAAAGTGACATGACCATTTTTCATATCTACAATCATTGCAGAATCCCTATGGTCACATGATCAAGATTCAAATGTTTGGCAACTGGGTCATACTTACAATGGTTACAGTGTCCAAGGGTCATGGGATCACCTTTTGTGACCTTCTGACAAGCAAAGTCAATTGGAAAGCTAGATTCACTTAACAACTGTGTTACTAATTTAACAATTGCAGGGATTCACTTAATAACTATGGCAAGAAAAGTCGTAAAATGGGGCAAAACTCACTTAACAACATAAATTTTGGGCTCAATTATGGTTGGTATCTCTAGGACTACCTGTATAGAAAAAAGATAATAATAATAATAATAATAATAATAATAATAATAATAATAATCCCGTATCAACCATTAGCATCATTCACTGGTATTTGTGATACATTTTTAAATGTTCAGTTAACCGAGTTTCATCTTTAATGAATAAAAGATAATAATAATAATAATAATAATAATAATAATAATAATAATAATAATAATAATGTTAAATTGCTCTGGGACTTCAGAATTCAGACAGACAGGCACCCTGGACTTAACAGGTGTTGATAAGAAAGACAAAAAAGTCTGGATAGTGGATGTGGAAGTGCCTGGAGACAGCAGAAGAGAAGAGAAAGAACTGGAGAAGATAACAAAATACAAAGACCTACAAATAGAAATAGAATGACTATGGCAAAGACAAGCAAGGGTAGTACCAGTAGTAATAGGCTCCTTGGGTGCAGTCCCAAAACAACTGGAGCACCACTTGAGCACCATAGACATTGACACATTTGCCACCAGTCAATTGCAGAAGGCAGCTTTACTTGGAAAAACTTCCATCCTGCGGCGATATCTGTAGCACCATCGAACATCCAGATTTGCCTATCCGAGTTCCTTGGTAAGGACTTGATAGGTAGACCAAAATGTCAAACCCAGTCTGAACATCTGGCTGACCGTGATAATAATAATAATAATAATAATAATAATAATAACAACAACAACAACAACAACAACAACAACAAAATTACCCCCACCTACCCTCAGCAACAACACACAGACAAATAAGCCATTTGATCGGCTCCATCCCACTTCGGGTTCCTTGCTGGTAAAACCAAGTCATCAAGACTTTACGACAGAATATCAAAATTTATTTGATTCGTTTGCCACTAATCTCACTTTATTGTTAAGATTATGCCCATCTGCATGTTCTGCAACATAGGCCAGACTAAAAAACTATACGTCCTTTGGAGTTTTATGACTTACATCATGAAGAAAAAAGGACCATCTTATTTAGCTTGGATTTTCAGTAGTAACAATAATGAAGCCTTGAGAAGTTCATAAACAGGAAATGAAAGACCTTTGTTTGGTCTTCATTTGTTGCCCCAAAATTCAGGTACCCTGAGTTTGGTGTGGACGTAATAAAACTTGATCCCTGAATTTGAGAGAGACAATTTTATTTTTGCAAAGTGACTTCTTTGCCCATCCAAAAATATGAATCAGCAAATACTGCAGACAAAACAAAAAGCATTTGTTAAGGAGGCCCTTTTTATAGGGTACAGAAACAAATGATAAGCACAAGTTATTTGTCAGAGAGCAAGTTATCAAACAATAAAGCATTTGTTAAGGAGAGTCTTTTCAGGGTGCAAAAACAAATGATAAATACAAGTTATATGTCAGAAAGCAAGTGATCAAACAATAAGAGACATTGACTTGCACATTAGGAAACAATGACTCTTGAATGAATGTCTAGAATAGATAATATTACATAAGTTGCAAATTTTGGGTTCATTACTCTTTCCCAGCTGGGTGTATATCTTTCTTAAAACTTGCAAGTGTATTCAAGGACACACTCCACTGTTCAGTGCTGAAAAAACAAGTTCTTGCATACCAAAAGAAATGGCCTTGGTTAAGAAAAAAAATGTTTTGCTGAAACCAGAAAAGGGGCCTTAGAGTGCCCTGTTAAAAATTCTATTATGATCTTTTAAAATGCTAATAATGAAGACTAAATGAGGCGAAAGATTAAGAGTTAAATGGGCTGCTTTGCATCTCGTGACACTTAACCTTCCTCGGATTGTGGGTTAACGGCACCATGTAACAGATGTGTGACTTCATCACTTGATCACTAATCAGTGTTTGATTTTTGCCTTTTAGTTGTCATTAGCTATGTTCACTACTAGATGCAAATATAAAAATAAAATATAAAGTGAATATATATAAGTCCCATAAAATAAGGAGCCCACAAAATGGTTATATTGGATGTGAGACCTTGAACATGCTCTCTCATTTTAATTTATATTCATGTTTTATTTTTAAGGTTCTGTTTTTAATTGTTTTGTTTCAGTTGTGGGCTGTCCATGAGATGCTTGCCTATATAAATTTGATAAATGAATACATTGTTTTAATCAATAATTAATGTTGTTAATATTATTCTTTCCATTTCAGATACTCCATAAGGTATCCTTTCTAATCCTATTTTAAAAACCTAGTAATTTTTTTGACAACTTTGGGAGTCTCAAGAAGACCACATGTAGTGCTAGGCCTCAAGATGAACCTTTCTATCTTCAGGGACGGCATCCATCTTTATACTTATAGACAACACTGTCAGGGAATTGCATAGCAACTTTCTAAATGAAGTCAGAGACACTGACACAAACTTGTAGTTTTGTATAAATAAATATATTTTACATCTATATATGAAGCAAACTAGATAGTCAGGCAAACAGGAGCATCATGAGGTAAATCACAGAACACACAGGGCACACAGAAGAAAAAAGTGGGAAAAACGGAAACTCCTCCTCCATACCCGCAGCAACCAATCAGAGTGCAGATTACCTGACGCAGGCAGGTAATCAATCAATCAATCACAACTGTATGTTCTGGCTCACTGCCTAACCCCACTGCTCCAGTTACTAAATTTAAGTGTCTTAATATCTTTGATAAGACTAGAGAGAGATAGTGACTATGGCTACAGTGGCCACATTGGAGGTGGTATTCAGCAGGTTCTGACCAGTTCTGAAGAACCGGTAGCGGAAATTTTGGGTAGTTCGAAGAACCAGTGTTAAATAATATTAATTGAGTTTGGCCTGGATCTTTAAACCTATATCTATTTCACAGAGTCATTCAATAAATTGCAATGCCAAGTTGTGTCAGATCAAAACAGATTTATTTATAACAGAACAATCAATAAATATATTATTCTTAAATATATACAGAGTCTTCTTCTTTTGTTCCTCTTAAACAGTTCTTCAAGGAACTAGAAGTTACTATGAGAGATTCACAGTTCTTCCTCTCATAACCTCTTCTTAGATATAGCTAACCTCTTTAGAAAGTCCCTTTCTCTTTAGGTTATAGATCTTCTCTCAGATCTCTTTGCTATATCTACTCATACACAGACCTCAGTCTGTCAGATCCTAATATCTCCTCAGAGTCTTGGATCTTCTCAGTATCTCCAATCTCCTCAGACAAAATGAGTCTCCACAGAATCTCCTTAGAAACTCCTCATTTTCTTTCTCTTTGAAAATGACAGTTGACAGCCCTTTTATACTTAGGGGCGTGTCCTACAGTATCACAGTGAGGTGCTCAATGCCACCCTGTCATTGGTAGGTTTGATCACCCCATCAAACTCTACTAATTTGTAAACTGCATAGTAACTCCAGAAAGTTCTACTTTCTGACAATCCCCTTCTCTATGCATTTACAGAATTTTTACACACATATATATTGGGCTATATATATACACACTCTATTTACAATCATTGAAATAATTATACTTACATAGTTAAAGGTAATTTTTCTAGCAGGTACATGTGTTGTTCTCTAGGCAAGGGCTTGGTGAAAATGTCAGCGATCTGTTCCTTCGTTTCAGTATATATTGTCTTTATGAAACCTGTTTTAGACAACTGTCTAACATGCTTATATTTTATGTCTATGTGCGTGATCTGTGGCCTACGGCTTCAGCTTTTGAAATTTCAATTGCTGCAAGATTATCCTCGTGGATAATTATAGGGTATTCTGGTTCTCCCATAAACTCTTCAAGAGTTCATCGAACCATACTAGGTTGTTGGAGACTTTAGACAAGCATGTACTCAGCCTCAGCTGTTGAGGTGGCAATTAACTTTTGCTTACCTGAGTACCAATGTACTGGACAGTTATTAAGATATACAATATAACCTGAAGTACTCTTCCTCGATTTGGTATCACCTGCCCAATCAGCATCAGAGTAGGTGTAGAGTTGAGGAATTTCTGAAACGTAAGGCTCAAGTAAGAGTGAGAGATTCGCTGTGCCCTTAAGGTATCTAAGAACCCTCTTGATACCAGTCCAATGTATTTGTTTGGGATTTTCAGAATGCCTAGATAGGATATTTATAGATAGGCTGATGTCAGGCCTAGTCCAACCTGCTATATACAAGAGTGAGCCCAATACGGATTTGTACATAGTTTTGTGTACAAAATCCTCACTATCACTATACATGTTTCTTGGGAAATCTGTTTGCATTGGAGTGTCACAGGGCTTGGCCTCTGCCATGTTGCACCTGTCAATCAAATCTAAGATTTTATCCCACTGAGAAAGCTCAAATCCTTTCTCAGTTTTTGTGAACTGAACCCCCAGAAATTTGTCAATCTGGCCTAGAGGCTTCAGTGCAAACTTTCTACTTACCTGATCAGAGAAGGATTTACTCCTCTCCTCTGATTTGCTGATGTACAAAATGTCATCAACGTATACAAGGACAGTTTCCTTGATACCATCTTGTTGCCTGATGAAAACATATTCATCAGCTGGTGAGGCGGTGAAACCTATTTGCCTTAGACACTCGGTAAGGCATTCATACCACCTTCTCCCAGACTGCTTCAGACCATAGAGACTTTTGTTAAGAAGCCAGATTTCATCTTCTCTATGATCTACGCCTGGAGGTGCCCTTACATAGATTTCCTTGTCCAATTTGGCGTGCAAATAGGCCGTTTGTACGTCAAACTGCAGAACACTCTCCCCATGTATGGCGCTATGGTGAGAGCTGTCTTTACGCTCTCAGGGCATACTGTGGGTGAGAAGGTGTCATCAAAATCCTCAGGGTATCTCTGCGAGAATCCCTGTGCCACCAATCTCGCCTTGTATAAGAAGTTCCCATCATCCAGTGGCTTCTTCTTATAAACCCACCTTGTGCCAATTGCTTTCTTATCTTTTGGCAATTTAGCAGGTGTGAACACCTCCAGCTTCCTGAGGCTGTTCATCTCCAAATCCATAGCAGCATGCCAATTTCCCTGCTCTTTTGGAGATAGCTTTAAAACGTCCTCATATCTTTGAGGAGTGGTCGATGCCAAATTTACATTAGTGATGAAGTCACTAAACCTTTCAGGTTTCTTATTTCTAGTAGTCCGGATTGGTCTACTAACTGGCTCCTGTTCACAATTTGAATCATCCAAATTGTCCAAATTGTCACCAGCTTCATCACTATTAATTTTACCAGTTTTAATTTTGGGATGCCCTTCTTCCGGGCTTCCCCCACTTGCTTCTTGAGGATTCCCTTAAGGGGCGTGGAGATTGCCCTCTCTCCACTACCTCCTGAGCCAGATGTGTTACCATCATTAGATGGGGTTTGCAACACATTTTTATCTTTGCTGGCCGAATCATGGGCTTGTTTGGGAGCCAGAATCTCATTGGCGTGGATTCTGCTCCAGTTTGTGCTCTCATAGAAGGTGGCCGATCTTGAGATGACAATCCTTTTGTCATTTCCACAAAATTTGTAAGCCTTGGACCCAGGCTCATACCCTATGAATCTTAATTTGATCGACCTCCTGTCCCCTTTCTTCCTTAACTCCTTGGGGACATGCACATCGGCCATCACCCCAAATACATGCAGATGTCTTAAACTAGGTTTGCACCCATAGACCATCTCATAGGGGTTTTCTCTACAACACTCGACCATACTCTGTTGAGAGTGTAGTTGGCATACAATATGGCCTCCCCCAATATGCAAAATTTAGGCCAGCATCCTCAAGGGCATCTCATCATTGATTGGAGAACCCCATTTCTCCTCTCTGAAACCCCGTTCTGGAAGGCGGAATAAGGAGCTGTCCTAAGGTGGACTATCCCCGCTCCTTCAACCAGACAGAGAAGTTGTTAGAATTGAACTCGGTACCTCTGTCTGTCAAGATTCTCTGAATCTTGATTTTGTGCTGGTTTAGGATCAAATTATAAAATTCCTGAATTTTGAAAAGGTCTGATCCTTGGATTTGAGGGGTACACAAACCCATATCTACTATGGTCGTCCACTATGGTGAGAAAGTAGATGTTCTTACCGAGGGAGGGTTTCAATGGACCCACCAGGTCCATATGCACCAGCTCAAAAATGTGTTTGGATTGCCTCTGGGATTTTCTGGGCTGGCTTCACCCTGGACTTGGCTCCCCTGCAAACAGAGCAATCCATGAATACATTACAACTTTTACATTCAACCCCTAGAGCACTCAGGTAGCCTCTGCACAATCGGGAAACTGAGGTGACCTATCCTCCTGTGTAGGAGATGGGCACACTCATCGTGCAGGGGTTTGCCAATGGACAAGGTCTTGGCACCCTTAGACTGTTCATCACTGTGCTCTGTGACAAACCTTACATGTTTGGTTTTATTTACATTACAATTAGTTTTCCCCTTCTCTTGTGTATATCCCTCATGGTCAACCTCAGGCTCTGCTTGGGAGTCACCATCTGGATCACCAGCATTGACCTGGTTGCTGGTACCAGACTCCTCAAGCTTTGTAATGGGGAGTAATATGGTAGGTTATTGATTCTAATAACCTTTCCCACCATATTGCCATCCTTGGTTACCATGGCTTCTCCTTCTGAGAAGATCACTTTTACATTACATTTTTCAGTAAGTTTTAAAATACTGAGAAGGTTATGTTCCAGCTTTGGAACATATAACACATTGTCAATGTTACCAAGCCCATGTATACTTACATTCCCTATACCTGTGGCCTTTGTTCTTAGGCCATTAGCCACGGTTACAGTGCTATCATGGTCAACCAGGTCATTCAACAACAGCTTGTTACAAACCATGTGCTTGCTAGCACCACTGTCCAGCAACCATAATTGCTCACGTTTCTGCTTGGTGAGCCTGGGGTAACTCGTCTCAGATATACTTGTGAAGTCATTTTGCTTGTACTGGTTCTTTTGTTGCTTACATAGCCCCTTTACCCCTTCTCTGGTTGACAGGTTTTGTTTGGGGTTCCTTTTAGGAGTGGGTGACCTCTTTCTGTTTCTACTGTTTGAGCGTCCCCTTTGATTTGTCCTTGGGCCCACAACTTTAGGACAATCCCTCCTAAAATGTCCCATTGATCCACATCCATAGCACTCACCAATTGTGTTTACTCTACTGGGACTTCCAGTCCCTCTAGTCATCCCCTTTTCTTTATGGAAGGCTGCCCTATCCTTCCTGAAATTAAATTCTGCAATGAGCTTGCCAGTCAGAACTTCCAGGGATATACCATTATAGTTGGAGTTATCCAATTGGGAAATAAAATTGTCCCAACTGGCATCCAAGGAATTAATAATGATACTTATCAAACTCCGTTCAGAGACGGGTTCCCCCCTTGAATTTAATTCCTCCCTCATCCTCTTTAAATTACAGAGGTGCTCATTGATATCCATTCCAGCCCTTAATTTGGACGAATGGAATTCTCGGAAATTCTGGCTGTGGCATTACAATTCTTAGAATTAAACATGTTAAATAAAATTTCCCAAAGCTCACATACAGTGAGTCCATGGGGATGCTAGTGTAAAGTGCTGGATCAATTGAAAGGAGAATCAGACAAAAATCTTATGGTGAAGCATGTCTACTTCCATAGACCAGGGCTTGTGAGGAGGATTTATTAGTAAATCAAGCCCATTTTCCCTCATTAGTATCACCTGGATCTCCCTGGCCCATTCATGCAAGTTTCTCCCAGAAACAGACAGCTTATTAAAACTTAAAGGCAACAAGTTAGCATTTCCCTCTGTAAAGGAGTTACTTTTGTATCCATTGTGCTGGTATCCCTGTCAGCACAATAAGGGAGGGGTATGGTAACAGCAGGCCTGTTCCCCATTGGCCTAGACGTGAGCAATTGCTCCTCCCAGATGGGAGGGGAGCAAAACCTTTGCACATGTGCAGAGCTCATTCTGGCTTGGCCTTCAGAAGAAGGAGCTCGTGGTTGAGCTTCTGAGGTAGGCCTCTGGCCTGCCTTGGGAGGTTCCAACTGGGCATGTGCAGATGCCATTTGAAGAGGAACGATGCTGGAGAAGGGGCTCTTCGCTGGGGCTTCTCCAGAAAACCTCGGGCCAGGTAAGCAAGCTGCAGGGGTGGTGCCTGGGTAGGCCAGGGGGTTGGCAGCATAGGGAGCGGTGTGCTGGGAGCCTTCCTTGCAGGTCGTGGTAGCCTGGGGCTCGTCTAGATGACCGCAGGTAGAACGGGTCCCATCTCGGCTGCAAGTAGACCAGGGCCTCTCTGGGTAGCTTGGAGTAGACCAGGTGGCTGGGGGGTGTAGGAAATTTGTTCCAAAGGCCGTGTTTAGAGTTTTTAAGGCCTTTTGGATTTCTTCCTCAGTAGGTGAGCTGTTTTCTGCTTGTTGCTGGGCTGTCATTGCTGGTGGGGTCAGCCTTTGGGCTGGCTGGCTATTGTGGGCTGCTGCAGTGGTAGGCGCTGCCAGGAGAGTAGCTCTTAAGCTGTAGCCATGCTGGCTAGGCAGGGTCTGTTCCTCAGCTAGGAAGGTGGCAGGCGCCATTTTAAAGTGAGATTTTTGAATCTCCTGCCTTTGGGCCAGCATTTTGTTGGGTGGGAAAGCCGAAAGAGAGTGCTTTTGGCTTTCTGCACTTGTCATGCCAGCAGCTAATGGGGTTTCAGGGCAGGACTGGGTGACCCTTACCAGTCTGCTGTCTTCATGGGCCTCAGTCCTGGCCCTGACTGCTTCCTCGGTGCAATCTGGTGGGCTGGATTGCAGAGATCTGGAGCCATGAGTGAGTGAGAGGTTTTGACAGCTTTCAGGTTCCTTTCCACATTGCTTGCTGTCTCAGACTCTGTTTCTGTTCTGTTTTGTGATGCCAGGAGCCTTGCTTTGGCTCTGGCCATCACCCTGGCACTTTTCTGGTAGTTTTTAGAGTTGGCATTTTTGAATGACTTGAAAATAGACAGGTTTAACTAACCACCCACTGCTACCAATTGTTAAATAATATTAATTGAGTTTGGCCTGGATCTTTAAACCTATATCTATTTCACAGAGTCATTCAATAAATTGCAATGCCAAGTTGTGTCAGATCAAAACAGATTTATTTATAACAGAACAATCAATAAATATATTATTCTTAAATATATACAGAGTCTTTTCTTCTTTCGTTTCTCTTAAACAGTCCTTCAAGGAACTAGAAGTTACTATGAGAGATTTACAGTTCTTCCTCTCATAACCTCTTCTTAGATATAGCTAACCTCTTTAGAAAGTCCCTTTCTCTTTAGGTTATAGATCTTCTCTCAGATCTCTTTGCTATATCTTCTCATACACAGACCTCAGTCTGTCAGATCCTAATATCTCCTCAGAGTCTTGGATCTTCTCAGTATCTCCAATCTCCTCAGACAAAATGAGTCTCCACAGAATCTCCCTAGAATCTCCTCATTTTCTTTCTCTTTTGAAAATGACAGTTGATAGCCCTTTTATACTTAGGGGCGTGTCCTACAGTATCACAGTGAGGTGCTCAATGCCACCCTGTCATTGGTAGGTTTGATCACCCCATCAAACTCTATTAATTTGTAAACTGCATAGTAACTCCAGAAAGTTCTACTTTCTGACAACCAGCAAATACCACAACTGACTGGAGATTTTATAGTATCCTTCCCCTACCATGCCCACCACGCCACGCCCACAGAACTGGTAGTAAAAATGTTTGAATCCCACCACTGAACCATATATCGCTTATTATAAAGGATTGCTTTATTTCAAAAAACTCTCCTTTAGATGTATTTCATTATTTATTTGCTTAGCTTTACTCTTGAATTTTCCCTTGTAAAGCAAAGCATGAACATTTTTTTCGTTACAAGTCTCGTTCAGATTTGCCCCCTTTCATAATTTGTCCTTTACTTTTCTTCAAGAAAATTGAAGAGCCTTGGTGGTGCAGGCTGTTAAATGCCTAGCACTTAATTCCAGCTGCCTGCAATTACTGCAGGCTCGAATCCCACCAGGCTCAAGGTTGACTCACCCTTCAATCCTCTCAGGGTAGGTAAATTGAGGACCCATAACTGTTGGGGGCAATAAGCTGACTTTGTAAAAAATGCCGCTTAGTAATAAGCAGGCATATACAATGGAATGAAGGCTATTGCTGAGCGCATTGGGTTGCGCTCCAAAAGTAAGCTGCCCTGAGTCTCCGGAGAAGGGCGGCATATAAATATGAATTTAAAAAATGGTCACTGTAACTATGGCACAAAAAAGAAAGGGAGTTTACTGTATAAAAAAGGGGCTTTCTTAAATTATTTTTCTTTTACTTTTTATGACCTAAGACTAGTTTTCTGCTAAATTTGTAATACAGATTATACAGTTCTTTCTTTTCTTTTTCATATGATGTCAAAGTAATCAATTTAGAATGATTTGTGATTTGTTTATATGGGAAAGCTACAGGACTTGAAACCTTTCCAGCTAGCTTCAAGTCGGAAATCAGTGGGGGTGTTTTGGATGCACTCAGGCCTGCTGGTTGATATATCTTTGTGAGTAGGTGTTTTAACTAGAAGACCCGATAGTAGAGAACATTGCCTAGTTTCATCTTTGTCAGACATTTCCTAACCAAACAATAAAAATGTGCTCTTTTCTAGTTCTAGTTTCACTTGCCCTAGGAAGTTTTCTATTCCGTTTGTTTTGCTCCAGTGAGATACCTCTCAGGCCTGCTTTGTTCTTCATAAATATATCAAATTTATATTTGTGTAGAAGCCTGGCAGGTTTCATGAAAGAGCTGTGTGCTGGTCCTTATGATTTGTTTACTTCTACTTTGTTCTCATCTACCAGGAAAAGGTATACTTTCCCTGTTCAAATTAAGGGTTCAAAGAAGCCAGAAATCATAACAAAAAGGACAAGTCTTGCTCTGGGATTCTGGACTGCAATGGGATCAAGTAAAAATAATGAGATAGGTGGGGAGGCAGCCTATGAACCACGTGCATCCACAGTGCAGCACATAGTGCATATGAAAAGTAAAATATTGCTACTTTTTCAAATAAAACCCATTAGTTTAAAAGTCAGTGAAGAAACCAAAATTATCTGCATTTATAAAGTTGTCAGCCTTGCAAGGTACAAGTCTGAAAGTACATCTCTTCCTAGCTTTTCCAGTCCAAGAAAGAATTTCTCTCTTCTGAGAAATTTACCACATCATATTCCTTCTGTGGGCTAAGCTGCTGCTTGTCTGACTGTTGCCTAGTCTGTGGCTCTTCCTCCAGTCTCCCAAGGTCATACCCACATATCATTACCTGTTGTAGCCTGTAGAGGCCTCAGTTGCATAACACAAACATTTCCCTCAGCTTCCCTCACTTTCTATGATGCTTTCCAGTGCATCAAGTGTTTGCTTTCCTATTACTTGGATCCACACCACCAATAATCTCCCTGGTTCCGGTGCCCTTCCTGGATGATGTTGTTACAATATTTCATGGAATGGGTAAATGATCTGAAAACTATTGATTTGTAATGTTGTTAGTCAAATTGGAAATAGGCAACTCAGGATCAGGTATGCAAAGGGTGGGATTGGAGAGCTAACTTTTGTGGAGAATAACAATAGTGTAGTAAAAATATTTTTTCAAAATAATTTTAAAGCAGAAAGGTAAAAAAAAAAGTCACTGAGTCTATGAGTTTGGAGCACAGATCAATAGTCACCTCATTCTAAACTAAATATTTGGATGGGATAGAAACAAGCTCAATAATCATGCTTGTTGTATTGCCAAAGCTCCTGAAAAACTTACCCCAGGAAAAAGTGGGAGAGTGTATAGAAGCTTATGTATACTGAGAAAATCTCAAGATGTGCAAATCCATAGAAACATCCCCTACTCACTCTCTCTCTCCCTCCCTCCCTCCCTCCCTCCCTCCCTCCCTCCCTCCCTCTCTCTCTCTCTCTCTCTCTCTCTCTCTCTCTCAGGATTGTCTGGTGTATTGCTTAAAAATCTGTCCAAAAAAGAGAAAGTATATTAATCTTGAGTGCAAGACTTCTTCAAACTCAAAAGAAATCAAAGTTCTTGAATACAATGTTTTGTTGGCTGTTAAAATGAGTAATTCGATGCTTTCCATTCAGGAAATTAATGACCTTGTAAAAAGGTAGGCATATATAATCAGAAAACAAGAGAAGTAAGAATGCATTTTTTTGGAAACAAGTAATTAAAAATGGAAAAAAATAGAATTGGGACTATTTCATACTTAAGCTGTGGACAAAAATACAGATCCATCAATAAATAAATATTTGAGTCTATATTTAGACAGAACAACAGAGTTGGAAGGGACCTTGGAGGTCTTCTAGTCCAACCCGTTGCTCATGCTGGAAACCCTATCATTTCAGACAAATGGTTGTCCAATCTCTCCTTAAAAACCTCCAGTGTCAGACCACTCCCTATTTCTGGAGGCATGTTGTTCCACTGATTAATTGTTCTGTCAGAAAATTCCTCCTTAGTTCTAGGTTGTTTTTCTCTTTGATTGGTTTCCATCCATTGCTTCTCGTCCTTCAGATGCTTTAGATAATGGGTTCACCTACTGTTCTACAGATCTACAGTATATATTTTACAGATGCTTTGGTAACCTTTGCACAGGTTTGCCTGTTACAGCAGTTGCGACCCTTCCTGGACCGTGGGGCTCTTCACATGGTTGCTCATGCCCTTATCACCTCTCGATTGGACTACTGCAATGCGCTCTACATGGGGCTGCCCTTGAAGAGCACTCAGAGACTCCAGCAGGTGCAAAATGCGGCCGCGCGAGTGATTATGGGTGCACCTAGATGTGCCCATATAACATCTATCCTCCGCAAGCTGCACTGGTTACCAGTGGTCTTCCGGGTGCAATTCAAGGTGCTAGTGACAACTTTTAAAGCCCTTCATGGCTTAGGAGCGGGATACCTGCGAGACCGCCTTCTGCGACCTTATGCCTCCCAGTGCCCAGTTAGATCTCACAGGGAGGGCTTGCTCCGGATACCGTCGGCCAGGCAATGTTGGCTGGCGGGTCCACGGGCTAGGGCCTTCTCTGTAGCGATGCCGTCCCTCTGGAATATGCTCCCCGCGGAGATTAGAACCATCCCAAATCTACTTGCCTTCCGCAAAGCCATTAAGACCTGGCTTTGTTGGAGGGCATGGTATTGAGATCTTGAGATTTTGCTTTTCCCCCGTGTATGTTTTGGATTGGTGTGAATGAGTTTCTTGTTTTTATATTGTGTAGAAATTGTTTTTATCCTTTTGTATGCCACCTCGAGTTCCCCTTTGGGGGAAGTGAGGCGGGATATCTAATAAATAAATAAATAAATAAATAAATAAATAAATAAATTCATATTTGGTAGAATATTGCAATAGTAATGTTATGATGCTGCTGCAATCAATGATTTTTATAACAAATACAAGCTGGGCCAAATGAAAACAGAGATGTTCACATCTCATAATTACTCTACTATGTTGAGTAGATTCAGTGGTAGAGCAGCACAGCTGAATTGTGTCATTACATACTTACTTCAGCAGCAGTGAACAAACCATGAATATCTGGAGATTTCTAACAGTTATTCAATCGTCTTTTGAAATATTTTGAGCAATGTAAAGATAACTATCCACTTTCTAATTCTGCAGCCCAAAAGCCAATGATAGCAAATAATGGGTTTCATTATCCCTGCTGTTTTGAAATGTGGCTTGATAACACTGGATGGATTTCATTTTCCACACAGTAAATTGAAGGTACTGAACAAGAAGACAATAGCTTAATGAGTCATCAATTTAAAGGTCTTATGGATATAAGCCCTCAAGAAATAATCAAGTGGGTACTAATTCTATAATTATAGAAAAAAATGTCCTGTGTGGTCATTTGGAAGACAAGTTTTCAGACAATGAAGTCTAGATATGATCTGTTTTTGAGTGTGCAGCATTAGCATTGTATGACTTCAGTATTAACCATTAGTACTTAATTGCATCAGTTATGCATACATAATTAAATATTGATATATTTTATATTTATTATGTTAATATATTAATCATTATTGATATATTAATTATTAGATGTTAAAGTTTAATAAAACATTAATATTTGATAAAATAAAAAACCCTCATTTTTAATGACCCTGTAATCCCTTAATTCGGGGTAGAGTTAGGCTGACTGGATGGAGCTAAGCATTTACTGGCCAGATGCCCTTCCGTATGCCACATGGGTTTCACAGCAGATTTTTTTTTCTTTGTGATTTATGACCATTTTTTATACTTACAACCTCCCAGCATCCCTGGATTAAACTTTGAACACTTGTCAACTAATTTATATTTAAGACAATTGCAGTGTCCTGGGGTCATGTGATCCCCTTTCTGACAAGCAAAGTCAATGTCAATGGGGAAACCAGATTCACTTATCAACTTTGTTGCTAACTTAACAATTGCAGTGATTCACTTAACAAGGTTGTAAAATGGGGCAAAACCAGTGGCGAGATTTAGCTGGTTCACACTGATTCAAGTGTTAATTTACCTCCTCCCCCTCCCTCTATCAAAGTGGATCCTGGGCGTTGTGCTGAAATGGAGAAATAGGCAAGTGAGTGGTCAGCATGAGGAAAGGACTTTCCTTGTGCCAGCTGCTCCATTGCCCGTATCTCCATTGCAACGCAGCACCCAGGATCCACTTTGATAGCAGGGGATGTGTCATTTAACAATCAGTTTGCCAGGGTCAAGTTGGTCCATGCCTCCCACAACAGCCAACATGACCCTGGGTGAACTGATTGTTAAACTATTTGAATCCCATCACTGGGCAAAACTCACTTAATGAATGTCTCACTTAGCAACTGAAATTTTGGGCTCAGTTGTGGTCATAAGTTGAGGACTACCTATATTAAATAGTAGCTTTTTTCTCTGAAATTGCCATTCTTATTCATTCTTTTTTTTCTATATAAATTCAAAGGATGTTATTTACAACTTGTTGCTGAGTGGTATGTTTAAATTTCTCTTCTATATTTATTGGAACTATCTATGGTGATTTGAACAAAAAAGCAGTAGCTTAAAATGTAATTCCAGTACCAACCTGTCCAAGGTGAAAGGAAAATCAGGGGCTTTGTGTTTTTAATTAAAGTTTTTCTGGTTTTGGGCTCTGCTAATTTTGATGCTTCTTGTTGATCACAAGTGGAAAATCAGTATTGAATAGTCTCTTAATTGTCACTAAACTGTGTCTTGTAATTGCCCAGTATCTGTGGAGAGAGGAAATAAATCTTAAATTATTATTTCCTTTACAATTTTTATTTACAAATGTTTTTGTCTTGCAATAGAAGCAAGGTGAGTATTGAATCAAATTTTGCTTGAATGTGAGTGGTTGTTAAAGAGGTAATAGGTGAGAAATATTTATGATTAGCAGACATGAATAACAGTGTCATAAAGTGAATAAATGGCCTTAAAAGATACATAAAGAAATATCATTTTGTTATATTTGAGTCAGGTGTTATTGTGGAGTAAACATTTACCACTTTTGTACATCTCAGATTTACATGATTATTCTATTGAGGAATGAGACAATATAGGCCTTGAGATCAAATCCTGTGGGCAATCTAATATATTAACATATGAAAAAAGGTGATGAATGAAATTGATTTTCAGTTTGTGAGGTATGTTATATTAACTGATGAATTCAAAGTACAAGAGGAAATATTTTGACTAAATATTATGAAATTCCTGAATTATATATTAGTGGCATAGGTCATCTGGCAGATTTCTCTTTCTTAGAAATGTTAAATAGAGATAGACTAGCTATCTGTTAGGAATATTGAGGTAATGGATTTCTTACATCAGCATCTGTACTCTATCCTTCAGATTCTATGACCTGGATGACCATTGCATTAAGATGTACTTTGGTTAACAATTATTTAGCAAATGTACTTTACTAAATATCTAAATGTACAAAGACTGGTTCACACAAGAGATGTATAAAAGCAAGCTGCATTCTGGCTTAGCATGATACACACATCCCATTTTATGCTTCTACAGTTTTATCTTTGTAGAATATAGTCTATGCTTCAGTAGGTTGTGAAGAAAATGTATTTCACCATATGAAAATTACAGTTTTATTTGATGGAGTAGAATACCTATTTTGACAGATTTGATGCCTAAGCCACTTACTATGCTGAGGAGATGTAGTAACACTAGATTAGTGGTATTTCAATATAAATAAAATACTTCAGACTTTTTTTAGATGTACCTTTTTCTGTTGATCTCTTTGTTAGAATGTAAAGATTATAAGGGATTTTGCAAATCGTCTAGTTCAGTTTTCTTTAAATGTGATTCTATGACTCCTTGGAATCTCCCAATAGCCTTTTAGGGGACTGAAAAATCAAAATTATTTGCCAGCCTACACTGAAAAATAATATAATATAAATAAATATAAATAATAAATAATACAATATTAAGTTGAATAAATAAATAACATTTAATATTAATATTAATACCATATTAATATTTAAATCCCATCAAACACTCATGAGAGGCTCAATCATGAGATGCTAATGAGAGGTACCTTGCTCATTGCTACTGCAGGAGGGATTGTTACTGCAAGAGGGATCTTGGAGTCCTGTTGGATAATTGCTTAAATATGAGTCAGCAGTGTGCGGCATCTACCAAAAAAACCCCAATGCAATTCTAGGCTGTGTTAACAGAGGCATAGAATCAAGATCATGAAGTGTTATTACCACTTTATAATGCCTTAGCAAGACCGCACTTGGAATATTGCCTCCAGTTTTGGTCACCATGATGGAAAAAAGATGTTGAAATTCTAGAAAGAGTGCAGAGAAGATCAACAAAGATGATTAGGGGACTGGAGGCAAAAACATATGAAGAACAGTTGCAGAAATTAGGTACAGTATGTCTAGTTTAATGAAAAGAAGAACTGGGGTGACAGGATAATCATGTTCTAATATTTGAGTGAATGCATCAATTTTAATTTTGAATATGGTAAATATTGATAAATATAAGTCCTACAATAAAAGCTCTTGTGAACATCTCTATAATTTTTAAAAGTGGGAAGGGGTGCTGAGAGAGAGAAAAAATAGCTAAGAAACATTGATCTAGTCTATTCCCCAGTGCATGGATCCATTAATGGAAGTACTTTGTGTTGTGTAATTTAAACCCATGGAACAATTCTCTTTTGCCTTCTTATACAAGAGCGCTTCAGATTCTTATTAGCTATCACGTCTCTCCCCTTCTTCACTTCTCCAGGATAAACATACTTAGTGTTTCCAATTGTTCTTCATATATTTTTCCTTTCAAGCCTCTAATCATTTTGAGTGCCCTCCTATGAGTATTCCATTTTGCCAGTATCCTTCCTAAAACCAAACAGCACAATCTAACCAGGGCAGAATACAGAGGAAATGTGACTTTAAACAACACCTTTGCTTCTGTTTCTATTTTTGTTTCCTTTACAACTCTCTACCCTGCTGACTCATGTTCAGCTTCTAATGTATCAAAGTATGCTAGTCTTCGTTTGCATATATATGGTTGCCCAGTATGGTCCCCTCAACTGATATCCACATCTTAGAGTTTCCTACCCACATGAATTGGGCATGTAAGCTTTTGGACTAAGGGATTTTGGCTAGTTGTGATTAATATGTCAAGAGGGTGACTCCCAATCAACATGACTTTGGTCTTATCTGCACTGATACGTAGATCTACTTTTCTACCCTCAGTGTCTAAGTTGGTAGTCATGTCCTGCAACGAGGCACTAGCTTCTGAGACATTGTCAGCAAAATCAAGGTCTATGAGCCTTGTGTGATTCTTCCAGGGAATTGCAGAGTTTGGCCCATTTATTGATTTCTACATAACGAAGTTTATGGTGAGGAGAAAGAAAGGGTGATAAAATGCAGCCCTGTCTAATAATAATATTGTAGTCTAGTAATAATATTGAAAAAGGTAGTGGCTCCACTATTGAACTATTGAACACAGCAGTTGTTGCCTTCATAGAGATTTTTGAAGATATTAATAAATTGACCTGGGATTCCATATCTTCTACAGATGTTCCACAAGGAGTTCAGATGTATGCTATCAAAAGCCTTCTTAAAATCTATACAATTTATGGCAAGTGATTGCTGGAACTCGATATGCTGCTCAATAATGTTACATAGTGTGAGAATTTGTTCAGGACATGGCAGCCATGATGAAACCCAGCCTGTTTCTCCTGAAACATTTTATCAATTGTGTTATGTATGCAGGTTTAAAGTCATTGGTTTAGTTTGAACTGTTCTTGTAAAATGTAAGAAATGATTGGTTTAAAAAGTGCGGGAAAACCCTGCACTCTGATTGGCTGGCAACTGCGGCTGCTGGCTATAAGTAGCAGCCGCAGGCCAGCCAAAGTGGGTTCGTTCTGAGCTGTAGTCACTAATAAACAAAGAGCTTGAAGCACTCCGCGTCTGTCTCTTCATGCAAACTTAACAAATTGCTCCTTGTGGGTGCCTAAGGAGAATGATCCAGACTACTTTCCCAGGTACAGAAAGAAGAGTGACATCTTGCCAGTTATTTCAGTCACTGAGATTCCTTTTCCTGGAAAGTTTAATAATACCCCTTCCTGCCAATTGTCTGGAATGCATTATATGCACCAACACATGTTTAACAACCTGGTCAGCTCCATTACCAAATCATCTCTGCCAGCTTTCAAGAGTTCCACTGGGATCTGATCTATGTCAGTGGCTGTCAGTGTTCCAAGTAACAGACCCAAAGCAATCAAAACTCTGAGGCTTAGAGGTTCCTCAAAGTATGAATTTATTAGGAATGTCATATTGTCACAGCTGGTGATAACCCGACTCTTAAGGACCTGAGGTTTTCCCCACCCAAATCAAAACACAAAGTTCTTGCCCCCAGGTCACACATCCATCACATGGTCCAATCAGGTCACGGTCCTAATTCTGCCTGGCTTTTGTCCATGCCACTCCATCACCTGGTAGAGCATCTTTGGCTCCTACAGGAAAGAATGTTATTTTGGCTACACATCCCCCAGCTAGCTCTATCTCCCCCATCACGTTCCCACAGCTTCAACTGGCCTTGCTGTGGCAGCCATGAAGGTGCTTGCTCCCAAAATGGCTTCAGGGCTGACAGCGGCTTTATTATTCTTCAACACACTAACTGCATGTCAAACTTCATAGTTTGAAATCATGCCCAGTTCAAGGGCCTTGGTGGTGCAGGCTGCTAAATGCCTAGCACTTAAGTTCCAGCTGCCTGCAATTATTGCAGGCTCGAATCCCACCAGGCTCAAGGTTGACTCAGCCTTCCATCCTCTAGGGGTAGGTAAATTGAGGACCCAAGATTGTTGGGGGCAATTAGCTGACCTTGTAAAAATGCCGCTTAGTAATAAGCAGGCATATACAATGGAATGAAGGCTATTGCTGAGCGCACTGGGTTGTATCCCAAAAAATTGTAAGCCACCCTGAGTCTTCGGAGAAGGGTGGCATATAAATGTAATTAAAAAAAATGTCTAGTAATGGAATGGAATTGGCATTGCTAAAATCAGAAGTCATACTAGGGGTCGGCTGATTCAAGGTTTCTTTGAAACCTTGTTCTTGTTCTTCCTTTGTGAGCAAAAGTTTCCCCAAATCCTGGGTGGCTTTGCCCAGCAGTGGGATCCTACCTGTTCCACTACCGGTTCAGTGATCGCGTGTGCACACATGTGCACCTAACGTGCATGTGCAGCTTTCCACACACCAGCTGAGGCCTGCAGCACCAATCAGCTGAGAGGATAAAGAAGAAAAAAGAGCAGGGGCGGTGGGAGGGCTGATCCTGTGCTTTTCTCTTCTTTCTCCTCTCAGATGATCATCAGAGGCTTTTTTTTAAACTACCTGTTCAGCCAAACGGGGCTGAACCAGTAGCATACCACCACTGACTTTGCCATAATCTGACCAAGAAGTGAGAAAGACATGAGTCACTTTGCTCACTCTCTTTTTCCCAAAAGGTCCACTATCCAAAGCTGGGAAAGACTCCTGAGCCACAACATTCCATGCAGATAATTGAAATCTTCAATCTTGTCTGCATCCAGATCCCTTGATTTCAATGTATGTATGTATGTATGTATGTATGTATGTATGTATGTGTATGTATGTATGTGTGTGTGTGTATGCGTGCACACACACACACACACACTTTATTCAGAAACACTGCACTCTTCTTCCCCATTTGTCTGCCCTGTTGTTTTTGAATAAGATTTACATTTCAACCCTTGTAATAAATTTTGTCTCACCAGAATTTGTGATATCTGTTTAGTATATTCACCTTCTTGCATTAGGGTCTCTAGTCCCCAAATTTGCATCTAGAACACACATGGGTGTCAAACTCGCCATGTCACATTGCCATCACATGATGTTTTTGATGTGTTTCCCATTCATGGAGCTGGGGTGGGTGTGGCCTGTGTGTGACACATCCGGTCTGCGGGCCTCCAGTTTGACACCCCTGATCTAGAGGGATACATTAGGCCACATTATTTGATTTATTCCTATCTGTATTTATATTTATACGTCATTAAGGATATCAATAACACCAAAGTATCCAAACAATCCCATAGGCATCAGCTGCATAGCCAGGTGTTTGCTTCTAATGTTCTTTCTTTTCCTGGGCCATGTCATTTAGCAAGAAAGAGTGAAGAAAACAGGCCTGCAAATTATAGTGCACATAAAAAGCTCAAATATACCATCAAGATTAGTGCAAGAGAAATTCTGATCGATGGAGGGATCAATAACACAATAGCAAAAAGCTACTGTAAGTATAAATAGGTTTAGCAACTTGTTTAAAGGGCTTTGTGGGGCTGTATATTAGAGAAATATTGATACCTTGGGTCCAAGTGTGAGACAGATATCAAAAGCCAATGTGAAATATCCAATTGTGGATAAGAAGGAAGCTGATTGACAGTGTAAATAGAAATAATCTAAGTCAATAATATTAATAAAGAAGCTAAGGAACATTGCAAGTTTTGGCTAGTTTCACATATCACAAGAACAATTTTGTGATAGCCAATTTAAAAAGTCTAAGCCAAATATACTATTTAGTAAGGGTTTGAACCAGGTAAATTACATTCCAAAAATAATAATCCTAATACATCTCACAAGCTTGATTTCATTATTACATTCATGTGTATTGCAGTGTGTTGTAAATTAGAAGTAGAGCTATTGCAGCTACCCCCCTTCTGATCATTTCAAAGTGTGAAGAGATGTGTGATGACCCGGAGTGTACCACAAATGTAACAAAAACCAAAACATAAATAAATGTTCTTTAATGCCTTCAGCTTGGCTTCAATGTTCAATTGTTCACAGTTGGAGATTAAACTCTTTCCAAAATAACATTCCAAACGAAAGAAATACAGTCCAAATTCAAAGAGCAGATAACGAAGCAATACAAAACCAAAAACAAACCGCACTGAAGAAAGATCCATGACAGACCAGGATAATTAATTACAAACTTCAAGAAGATAACCAGGTATAGTCCATTGGAAGAACGCCAACCAAGATAAACCTCATCCAGGAATAAAACACTCTTCGTTTCCAGCGTTTGCTAGCACGCAGGTCCAAACTCTTATGCAGTTCTCACACCTGCATCCCATGAAGAGGATCAAGGCCCTCTCCTCCTGAGTAGACCACATCTTTCCCTTATCCTCTCCTCCCTGCGTGCCCTAGGATGGATAGGGGATGGGCCTGGGCCTTCCTCTGCCTGCTCAGCTGGCCTCTGCCCTTCCCTAGCCTCCTCCACAACCTCTGGAGCCACCCTTCCACTCCCTGTTGGCTGTTCCTCCTCTCCCTCAGAGTCAATCTCCACCCAGGGGCATGACAAGATGGTATATTTTAATCTCAGGTGTTTTACATTAAAATGTCAATATTTTTCTCTTTGTTTCTCCTTTTGGTTTAGGCGTCATCTTACTTCCAATTTTTTTTTTGCATAAGTGTTAATAAAACTAATATTAGATATCGTGAACATTTAAAACTTTTATGAAAAGGAAAGTCTGGACTTTCTGTTCCTTCAAAATTAAAGGGCACAAGAATAGCATGAATTTAAAACTGGGAAACAGCTGTTGGCTCTCTCATTCATGAGAATCTAAAATACCGTACAGCTGAATTATTTATGTGATGTGTGCAAAAATACCAAAAGTAACTCACATGGCTAGTCCAGATGATCAGTTTGAAAATATGCCTCTTTCTGCTTATGAGAACGACAAACCAGTAAGTACTGTCTTGTACTTTTGGTCTGAGACTTGTCACAGTCTTCAGTTCCCCCCTTGTCAAGTTTCTCTGTTAAGTATGACTGTGTATTTGCACAACATGCTAATGATTAATTTAGCTAGTGTTCACTGAACTGAATTAATACAGTTGCCTGGATTACTGAATAATGAACTAACCATAGTGTCTGGATTTTCAACCACAGTGAGCACAAACTAAGTTGTTTTTATTTGAGATGTATGTATGTATGTATGTATGTATGTATGTATTTGATTTATATGGTCATCCATTTCAAACAATTGACTCTGGGTTACTAAAAATTAAAACAATACAAAATCAGGAAAAAGCCCACCAAAATATAAAATATTAGCAGGATACCCATGTTTTGCTACAAAACTATGTGACTGGGCAAGTTTTTGGGGAGGAAAATAAGGGGAAAAATTCTGCCTCTGCCTACCAGCATCCATTGGTATTCATCTGGCTAGCATACTGTCAGTGTGTAAGAGAGTTGAGGGCTGTTTGGAAACTGAAACAGTATTTGCTGTGTGAGCAAGTAGACAGTAAGGAGCCTGGGCATGGCTTAGCTCAACTGTTCTGTACTAAAGCTGTTTGGTGCTGTGAAACTAAAACTGAAACTGAAACTCCTCTCCTCTGCTTGTGTTTTGCATTTGGAACAGATTTGTTTTCAGATGGGGAGGGAGAGCATCAGAGCATGTTAATAATAATAATATACAAAATACTAATGCTCTGATGGTCATTTCGAAAAATCCTTTCTTAGTGAGCCCCTAGAAGCCAAGAGGAACATACGTGCCAAATTTCAAGTTTGTAGGCTTTATGGTTCTGGAGATTTTGTGATGACGCATGAGTGGTATTTCGCTTTTATATATATAGATAGTTAGCAGCCAAGATAATAACACTAAAAAACAATCACCAATACAAGTATAACACAAATATTACAATAAATTTGCAGCTTCCTACAGACATTCTGTCCCCAAGCCATACCCATGTTTTCCAGGCCTTGCTAGCAGGGTAAGGGCCAATTTGATCTTCATAATATGACAGAAAAGGCTTTCTTCCTGGATCCCACCAAGTGGCACCCTTTAACAGTAGGACCTGTAGCATGTCTCTCCTGCTGGATCCAATGGGATGGATTATCCAGACAAGATCAGGAAGAGGAGGTCTGGCAAACAACCTGCCTAATGTCAGGGAGACCTTTGTAGAGTCTCCATCCTTCTCATGTTCAAAAAGTCAGTAATGGACAGTGCACCAGACTTAAGAAACAATCCTAAATTCTTTCTGGAAACCAACCAGTCCAGAGGTGGTATTCAGTAGGTTCCGACCAGTTCTGGAGAACCGATAGTGGAAATTTTGAGTAGTTCAGAGAACCGGAAAATACCACCTCTGACTGGAGATTTTACAGTATCCTTCCCCGACACACCCACCAAGCCATGCCCACAGAACTGGTAGTAAAAAAAAATTGAATCCTACCACTGAACCAGTCCGTTAGTCACCTGGAGTGGATTCATTAAATGAGTCCACCCTCTCTAGAGGGTGGGGAACCAAAGAAGTCCAGGTCACAGAATGAGACCAAGACAGAGGAGTGATAAAATCTCCTCCAACTTTAGTGCATGATCTGACAAGAAAACTAGATCTGGGTATGATCATTATTACATTTCAGGCTATCAATGACTGGATTAGGTCCATGGCTCTCATAATGGCCAATTCCTGAGCCAAGGAAGGCGGTTGAAGTCCCCAAGGACCATGAACCAGTGGAACTGCCTATAAGCTTACAGTCATCTTCTATCAAGTATAGATGTAAGGATAAGGGAAGTCAGAAGCACGCCACAATAATGGCTATTGTGTTGGCCTTTCACAATTTAGGATGAAGGAAAGTGACAAAATGGTTTCCAACCCCATACAGAGTGATAAGTCACAATTAAAGAAACCAGGCGGACCCAACCACACTGTTGTTGGCCCATGTTGTCTCACAGTGTCGTAACCCACCACCACAGGAGCTTTGCTATTGCCAGGGGCAAATCATTCCTGCTCTCTGCTCTTTTATGGCCACTGTCAGGTACCCTGTAGCCACCATTGCTGTGAAATGTCTTCAGTGTTCTGGCCCAGCTCTCACTGTTGTACCATGTTGCTGACAGCAAAATACCTAATCGGTGTGCTAGAAATGGTGATCCATCCGTCTAGCTATGGCTGACTAGTCAAAGGCTCTTCCATTTTTCCAGGCAAGGTAGGAGGCCATTGGCCCACATGTTTCTTTCCAGACCCAATAAAGGATATCAAGTGAGTTGACCTGGTAAACATCCGCTTAAAGCTGTCCAGCCATCTGGTGGGAAAAACCTGACTGACTCCCACTCTTTCTCATTTAAACAAGTCAGTAATAGTTCAGAGTCAGACTCAAAACTGCGCAAAGAGGCAACCCAACTCCATTCATTCAAAAACACAGGTGGGGAAGAGAGAAAAATCTTCATATTATTAGGATCCTGAGCAGAATTCTCCTCTAACTTCCATGATGGCAGTTAGAAGTTTAGAATCCAGAAAATATGTACAAAGATTGTAATAATGCTCACTGTCATTTGTGTGTCACACTATCCAAAAGGCACTTAAAATAATGACAAAACAACAGCAACTTTATACAAATCACTCCAACTCTTAAGTGATATTTATTTTTCTACTAGTGATGCAGGAGAGGGGGGCATTGTTGCATTTTCTCAGTACTGTAACTTCAGTTTTAATGGCAGGAATATATACACTCCAGGAAAAAAATATGCTTAGATTCTGCCCAACAGTTAAATTTCCAAAAGTTAAATTTGTCCAAGAGTTAAATTTGTATCATGAGACATGCCTGCCCCAGTGATTTCTAGCTTGACACTAGTATTTAATAATTTCTCATTATTTGTCTAATGTCTCTGAATTCTGCCATGTTTTATAGCAGTGATCGCCAACTGGTGGGCCGGGGACCACTGGTGGGCCGCAAGAAAATTTTGGTGGTCTGCAGAGAAATGTCCCCCCAAAGCAATTAATCCAGGCTGTGCGGGAACACAAGGCTGCACCACCCACATGGCCCACTCACCCGCTGGCCCCCACTCTTTCACCGAGCGCAAACCTTACCTTGAGTAGAGTCACACAAGCTGGAACTGGAAGGTAAGACCCAACAGCGGGGGAGGGAAATCCGCCCTGGGGTGGCTTGCTGACATTGGTGGGAAAGTCGGTCCCATATTCCAGAGCTACAGTAGTCACAAAGCTGGCCCTTTGGTCATCCCGCAGTAGCTGCTCCAGTCCATGGCAGGCCGGTGCACCTGGATGGAGGAGCAGATGGAAGACAGACCAAAAGGCCAGTCATGTGACTACTGCAGCTCTGGAACATGGGACTGACTCTTCCAACCAACATCAGCAAGCCACCGTCAGGCAGAATTCATATTAGTGGTCCATGGGAATTAAAATTATGAGTTTGGTGGTCTCTGGGGTCCAAAAAGTTGGTGACCCCCTGTTTTATAGGTAGTTGAAACTCAGGTATTCTTGTGTTTAATTTGATGCTTCTTAGGCTGTTTTGGTATCTGGTAGCTTAGAAAGTAACATACTGTAAAGCAGGAGTCTTCAAACTTGACAGCTTTAAGACTTGTGGACTTCAACTCCCAGAATTCCTCCTCCAGCCATGTTTGCTCAGGAATTCTGGGAGTTGAAGTCCACAAGTCAAACTTGCCAAGTTTGAAGACCCTTGCTGTAAAGCATTTCCAACTATTCTGATTCTATAGCCATGAAGACTAGAATTATGTAATTCTATGGTTGCCATGTTGCGTAAACCAGTTTTAGTTCTGTAAAGACTGATAGATTACTGACATTAATCCTTATGGGCTTCCAATTTCACCCAGTCTGCCCTAGGTAATCTATTTTAAAATCTAATAATGAGGAAATGGAGAGGAAATCAATCATTGGGAGGAAGGCAATGAAAACTAGAGGCAACAACATGCAAAACCAGGATAGTTCAGTGACAATAAAGATCAGGATAATTAAAACAACCAAGGCTAATGTATGGTTATAAAAGCTGACAACTTGTAAGAGTGAGGGGATGAAGCTTGACACCTCCAGATTAAGATTTCAGTAGTTACCAACAGCATTTGAGGTGACTAGAAAAACAAGTCAATTAATACTGCACCAAAGAAAGGCTGACTCTCTCTTGAGGTGAGGATCAGCAAGCAGAAGTTCTAATTTATGGAAACATGATTTAGAATGGATGATGAATTAGAAAAATATTGATTAGGCTTTTGATAGTCTTGCTTGAAAGTCTTTGTTCCACAATAAAAATGTTGACAGACAGCACACATCAATAATCCATTGCTGCAGATCAGATGCAATTATTTTCAGTGTCCTATAATCTTTGTTATACAATTGTTTAACCAACCACATGATCCCAAAATCAACAAGTCTTAATATTTTGACTTATAGCCAGGGAGAACATGCCTCTTTAATGTACAGCAATTGAGCCAGAGTCATGTTAACAATCCTTTTAATAGCCAAATGCAATTATAATAGAATAAATCACATTGGTTATTTTTCCAATTCCTGAGTTACATTTCCAACAATAATGTGATTTGAATCAATCTTAATCAAACACTCCTTGAATTCAATAACCATAAAGGAAGTTTGTAATTCTATTAATCTCATTTTAAGATAGTAGGAAATGAGTATCATCTAATTTAAGGCAATCCTTACTGGTTTATCAAAAGAAGACATTGTGGCTCATTATTCCAAATTTCAATCAAATTAACTTCATGTAATATTCTATAAAAAAGGGTTACTGTATTAGGGGCCACAGGTGATTTAAGCAGAAGTTCTAAATGTTATGGAACTTCAGAAGTAGTGGTTGCAACTTGACCAAATAAACCAAATAACACATGCTAAAATTGAATACACCTGAGATACTGTCAATCAATTCATTTTTTTTAATTCTGCAAAAGTTTGAATAGCTTCTTAAATTGAAGAAACAAGTTCAAAGGGAACCAAAGTATCAGCTGAAAATAGCTAAAACCCAGCAATTTGTGTGTGTGTGTAATATAATTTTAACACAATTCCAAAAGAGTGCTAAAGTGAATGTTCAAAAGCAGCCTGAATACTGACAGGTGCAAGGAGAGTTGGACCATAAAGGAGTAGCAAGATCTCTTATTCTCTTTACTTTGAGATGCAATTCCCTCTTTCCTGCCACCAAGGTCAATTCCTGTCCTGTCCTGATTTAGGTCTCTGAGCCAGGGTTTAGTTGCAAAACCTGAAGTAAAGGTGAATTTGAAGAAACCAGTCTCTCCTACTACCCAAACTGGGTTGTATCTGGAAGGCACTGTTTAGGGACTGGAACTGAGGAGCTATACCTGCCTGTGCTAGCCTAAAGTTGTCATTGTTGTGTTGGAAAGTACCAAGGTACTTTTGGGTTGAAAAGTTTAGCTGGTGACATTGCCATTGAGGGCTCTTTTCAGGTCCCTCTTAATGAGTCCACTGAAGTGATACCTATTAGCGTTTGCATGTTTTCGAACTGCTAAGTCATTAGGAGCTGGAGGTAACGTCGGGAGCTCAGTCACACAGTAGTACTTGGGTCTCAAACATGGGCTTGCAGATTGTGAACCCAGCGTTCTAACCATGTGAGCCACCATGCTCCCTAGCCTAAAGTGACCCTAATGGTCACCTGACTGCAACACTGGTAATGTTTAGTAGGAAGAAAGGAAAACAAAGCTGGGAAAATCCATCCATTACTCTCCAATATGCACTAAGTAAGAGCAATACCATTTCCTGCATTGCATCTCTGACAGGATAAGGATCACTACTGGGAACAGCAAATTTTATGCTGGTATTTTTTTCTGTCCACTCAAGATAGATATCATGAAGAAGAGTTCTACTACAATTTATTATGTTAATCATTGTTATGACTATACTGTTCTTGATATTAGGAAAGTCATTAGTTTAGTGTAGTTTAGTTTACTTTATTGTCATTGCACCTTGTACAACGAAATCAAACACTATCTTCAGTGCACCATGACCATGACCATAAACACAAACACACATCCTTCACCCTTCACACATTGAACCAGAAACCCCCGACACCACACCATCACTGCACTATACAGCAGAATTCAAAAGAGCTACTGGCCTGAGATAGAAGCTGTTTTTCAGCCTATTTGTCCTTGTTTTTATTATTCTGTACCATCTGCCAGATGGTAATAATTCAAAAAAAGGGTTCCCAGGTTGAGATGGATCTTTGAGAATGTTTTGAACTTTCTTAAGGCAGCAGGAGCTATAAAACTCTTCCAAAGAGGGGAGAGGGCAACCAATGATCTTCTGGGCAATGATGTTAACCCTCTGGAGTGCTTTCTTATCTGCCACTGTGCAATTGGCAAACCATACAGAGGTGCAGTATCTTAAAATGCTCTCTATGATGCAGCAGTAGAAGGTCACCAGCAGTTTTTCATTCAGTTGTTGTTTTCTGAGAAGTCTCAGGTAGTATAATCTCTGCTGGGCCCTTTTGACCAGGGCTGCAATGTGAGCACCCCAGGTCAGATCCTCTTTTAGGGTAACATCCAGAAACTTAAAACTGGCCACTTGCTCCACTCAGTCTCCATTGATAAGCAAGGGCTGGATGTCTGATCTGTTCCTTCTATAATCCACTATAAGCTCTTTGGTCTTATTGGTGTTGAGGACCAAGTTATTGTCTCCACACCACGAAAGCAACCAGTTCACCTCATCTCAGTAGGCAGATTCATCCCCCCCCCCGGAGATAAGTCCCACCACTGTTGTATCATCTGCAAATTTAGCAATAGTATTACTAGCATGAGTGGAAATGCAGTCATGCACATAAAGAGCATAGAGTAAGAGACTCAACACGCAACCCTGTGGTGTACCAGTGTTAAGAATAAGGGCTGAAGAGGTATGATTACCTAATCTGACCCTTTGTGAGAGGCCAGACTGGAAATCCATAATCCAAAGGCAGATTGAATTAGAAAGTCCAAGGTCCAGAAGTTTAGACACTAGTCTTTGTGGAAGAATTGCATTAAACACAGAACTAAAATCCACAAAAAGCATCCTCACATAGTCCCCCGGTGTTCTAGATGAGTCAGAGCAGTGTGAAGAGTGATGGCTATAGCGTCCTCTGTAGATCTATTTTTTCTGTATGCAAACTGGTGTTTATCAAATGTATGGGGAAGACCAGAAATGATGTGCCGGCAGACCAATTTCTCAAAGCACTTCATGATGATAGGAGTGAGTGCCACTGGTCTGTAATTGTTGAGATTATTGATAGGGAACTTCTTTGGCAGCGGAACAATGGTGTAAGCCTTCAAACAAGATGGAATAGTGGACTGGGATAAAGACCTATTGAAGATCCTGGTAAAGACTCCAGCCAACTGATCAGCACAGTCTTTAAGCACTTGGCCAGAGATACTGTCAGGACCGGCAGCCTTTCTAGGGTCCACAGCCCTCAGAATGCTCCTCACCTCCTGTTCCTCCACAATGAGGTGGTGGCTACAATTGGCTGGTAGTTGTATTTTATCTGTCTCTGTTGTCTCCACTTCAAAGCAAGCAAAGAAATGATTCAGTTCCTCTACCAATGAAGCATCCACCTCAGCAGGGATGACATTGGTCAGTTGATGGTTTGTAATTTGTTGAATCCCTCGCCACACCTGCCTCATGTTATTGCTATAAAATTATCCTCAATCTTCCTCTTTTAATCAGTCTTGGCCTTCCAAATACCTTTCTTCACATTAGCTCTGGCAACACTGTATCTTGCCCCATCATCGGACCTAAAGGTCTTGGTCCTGTCACTCAAGAGGCACTGGACTTCCTTGGTCATCCAGGGTTTCTGATTGGAATAGATCCTAATACGTTTATACACAGTGATAGTATCTGTGCAGTGTTTGATAGCCAAAAAAACATTAAGAGTTGTTAACCTAATCCTACGTAGCTTTTTCTCTGGTAATATCACACTACTAACTAAAGCATACAAAACATTTGCTAGATCACTACTTGAATACAGCTCACCAGTCTGGAACCCACATTATGTATCTGATATTAACACAGTAGAGAAACTCTAGAAATATTTCACAAGAAGAGTTCTCCACTCCTCTACTCATTGCAGAATACCTTATGCCACCAGACTTGAGCTTCTAGACCTAGAAAACCTAGAACTACGCCTTCGGTCCGATCTACGTATAGTATATAAAATCATACATTGCAATGTCCTACCTGTCAATGAATACTTCAGCTTCAACCATAACAATACAAGGGCACACAATCGATACAAACTCATGGTTAACCGCGCCAAACTTGATTGCAGGAAATACAACTTCAGCAACGGAGTGGTCAATGTCTGGAATACTCTATCTGACTCTGTGGTTTCTTCCCCAAACCCCAAAAACTTTAACCTTAGACTGTCTACTATTGACCTCACCCCTTTCCTAAGAGGTCTGTAGGTAGCATGCATAAGCACACCAAAGTGCCTACTGTCCTTGTCCTATTGTTTCTTTTATTTTCTTATATGTATCCATATATTTATAACTATGTTTGGATCATCAACAAGGTCTTGACTATTCAGCTTGTATTTTATTTTCTGATTTTTTTGCCAATATGTAAGACAGAACATTTATTTGTTGAGATTTGAAGTTGCCATTTTTTTGACCATTCTGATATATAGTCAAGGTCTTTTTGAAGGGTAGCAGAATTATCTGTGGTGTTGAATAGCTTTACATCATCAGCGAAGAGAACGCAATTGCTCTTAATATGATCACAGAGGTCATTTATGCAGAGTATGAAGAGAATTGGTCCTAGAACACTGCCTTGAGGGACGCCACTGTTGACAGGTACAGAATTTGATAGGACGTTTCCAATTTTGACCATTTGTTGTCTGTTTGACAGGAATGCTTCTATCCAGTTATGCAGGTGTCCAGAGATACCATAAGATTTTAGTTTTAATAGTAGTTTGTCATGTACCACTGAATCAAAGGCTTTACAGAAGTCTATGTAGATTGCGTCTATTGTTTTGCCCTGATCGAGATGTGTAGTCCATATGTTTTTGCAGTGTAAGAGTTGCAGATTATAGGATACTTTTTTTCTGAAACCAAATTGTTTATTAGAGGGTAGGTTGTTTGTCTCTAAGAGGAGATAATGGTTAATAATTGATTCCATGACTTTACAGGTGACGCAGCATAAGGATATAGCACAGAATAGTTGCAGTGTGCACCTCTAGGTCAGGGTGGCAAAATATGTCCCAATTTGTGTTCTCAAAACAATCCTGAAGTTGTTGGGAAGCATCTTCTGGCCAAGATTTCACTGTCTTTATTATAGGCAGAGCCCGTCTCCTAAGAGGGATGTATGCTAGTGCTAAAAGCAGTGACATATGGTCTGATTGTCCCAAATGTGGTAATTGTATAACCTTATAGCCATGTTTGATGTTGGTATATATTTTGTCCAATATGTTTGCTCCTCTAGTAGCACACTTAACATGCTGATAGAATTTAGGGAGCACTTCTTTTAAATCAGCTTGATTAAACTTGAGATTAATCTCTGTAGGGGGCGTGCATAAGCACACCAACGTGCCTACCGTCCTGGTCCTATTGTTTCTTTTTTTGTTTCTTTTATTTTTCTTATATGTATTCATTTTATGTATTCATAACTATGTTTACCCCTATACTTATTATCTTGTAAGCAATTGACAAATCAAATAAATAAATAAATAAAAATAAAAAAATAAATAAGTCCCCCGCTATAATATGCACAGCATCAGGATACTTATTCTGCTGATTACTAACAATGTTATACAAGAATCCCAAAGCTATGGTAGTATTGGCATCAGATGGGACATAGACTGCAGTAATCAAAACCATGCTGAATTCCCATGGAAGATATAAGGGTCTACATTTAAGAGTCATATATTCCAGATCCATGGAGCAGTGGCTGTCTACAGTCTTTGTATTGAGAGCCTACATGGAAAATTTGATTTAAAAATGGCACTATACCATCTGAAGAAAGAAAGTATTAGAGTGCACCAAGATGGATAGACTGACAATGGAAATAAAAGATAGAGGAGAAACTTAATACTGTTTGATTTGGAATGCATGGTACAATTGGTTAAATAGTAGCTATAAAGTTAAATAAAGAATATGAAATATTACAGTAGGATAATAAAATGTAAAATATGCATTATAAAATGTAAAAGGGAAAAATAAGTAAGGTAATAAGAAATACATATTGTACATATTTTAGTGGGCTAGCATATGTAGAGGAATATATATATAATATATATAGCAAAAATATGTGTATACCAATACTGAAGTGTTGCAAAAAAATTAAAATGAGGAAAATTGTTCAATTAAAAAAAATTTAAAGGAAAATCTGATTTAAAGTTTCAAAGAGTTTCAATGTATACAAACAGAGAGAGAGAGAGAGAGAGAGAGAGAGAGAGAGAGACAGAGAGAGAGACAGACAGACAGACACACACACATACACACATTATCCTAGCTGTGAGAATCATGCATTCATATATAAGGTTGGCTGGTATAAACTTGATGAAGTGCATCTCAGTTTGTATCTTCATCAATCCCAGGAGAATAAAAACATAAATAATTAGAAGAAGCTAACTGAGATGGGGAACCATGTGTGTCTGGGGTAGGGAAGCTCCTTCAAGGCCAAACAAACATGTTAATGTTTGGCTTCACACACTGCTGAGATTTGATTTGAATAATATCTTGCCATTTCTTTTATGCGGCTAATTAAACAGGAATATTAACATTCCGTACATTAACACTAACACCCTCATTTTTCTTTTTGGATAAAAAAACATAACAGTATTCTCTCATTTTGTGTTTTATGAATTTCATATGCCTGGAGGTTAGAATTGAAATAATTTTTATATACATTTAATTATCAAACTGGTTTACTTTAAACAAATTCACAATAGTCGAACCATACTCCTTTCTGTGATTTTTCCCCCCACATCTGTGATATACTATTTCCTTCTATCCTCCTAGCACTTTACTATTTAAAAGCTAACATGTTTAATTAATTAAGCTGTGTGAGTGGTAATTAAGGTGTAATTGCTGATTAAAATGTGCCCTTAGATTAATTGGCCAACAAGAAAAGTTGACAAAAGCTCAACAACGTTATCTTTCTAAATGGCTCACTCCATGATCAGGCAGAAAAATTGTAATGATTTCATTCCCCTAATGTCAAAAGGAAAGAAACTTGCTAATTATCCAGTGGGATTTTGTGCAGTCAAAGGAAATTCTATGGTGTTTAGTAGGGTTTATATAATAATAACAGGTTATTATGAAATTTAGGATTTTATTGTTTTACGTGGATGTTTTGATTGATTGTAAGCCACCTACAGTAGAATCGCCTTTGGTGAGATGGCTAGCATATAAATTAAATATATAAATGAATAATGAAACAAAGAAACACAGCAATCTTGGAGGGGAGGAAAATAAAATGGTGGATCCTTATGTCTTTGGGAAGCCCAGTGATGCCTATGTGTGTGTCCAGGTAGTCCTTGACTTACAACCACAATTTGGGGCCAAAATTTCCATTGCTAAGCAAAGTGATGGTTAAATGAATTGCACCTGATTTCATGGCCTTTTTGCCACTTACTGGCCAGTAGATCAGGGGTGTCAAACTCACGGCCTGAGGGCAGATTGCGTCATGTGCTGGCCACCCCCATCTTCAGTTTAGCGAAGGGGGAAAAAGTCATGATATGTCACGTGACGACAATGTGTCTCTGCAAGTTTGACACCCCTGTGGTAGATCATCAACACAATTTCTATCAGGACCAGATCTTGATTGTTCTACCCATACTTTTAGATATGCAGTTAAAAGGTGGCTTTTATTTTTCTTCAAAAAGTGACAAATTCATCCAAAAATAGATGATGCCTAAAGCCCATCCTCTAGCATATTTCTTCAGGAATCTTTCTATGCTTCATTTAATCAATGTGTTGATCTTTTCTTTATACTGAAAACAATTAATTAAAAACCTTTAATAGGCTGGCAATTCTAATATAAATCTGGAAAGAGCTTTGGCAAGGGGAGAGATGAAAGGTTTTAATCCAGGCAATTTATTTATTCCCTAGATGTAATTGTCATCCTGAAAATACTGTTCATACATATAAAGAAAGACCTTAGAGTCAAAAATCAGTGATCCACTAGCAGATGTTCTTGTCCTTAAAATGAAATATATTAAAGAAGAAGGTGGAATGAAACTGATTTAGGAACTCAAGCTTTTCTTTTTTCATCTTTCCATTGAAACTTTTTGTGTGTGTGTGATAAAATATTAATCGCTAGCTCATAGATTAAGGCAATAATATTGATTTAACAAAAATGTGTGTTTTTGTGGGCAGGCAAGCAGGATGAAAAGGCGTAATCAAGATAAATATGCACATACACACAAAGTTTTAGGTAAGGCTATTAGCTAACGGGTACTAGGGCCTACTTTCCAGGCAGTAATCAGGGCCTTCTATGAAACTGCAGGTATCAGTCTCTTCTCTTAGGCTTATAACAGCTTGGCAATTAAGCCTCTGTAAATCTCCAGCCTTTCTCAGCCTAAATTATAGTTATTACAAAGTCCTTGGTATAATATGCCAAATTTGACAGCCTTAAGATGTGTGGACTTTTCAATTCTGGAAGTTGAAGTCCACACATCTTAAAGTTGCTAAGGTTGAGGAACAGGGTTTTGGTGGGAGACAGGCAATCCTCTAGTCTCTCCTCTTGGCTTAGATACCAAAAGACCAGACAGGTGTATGTGGCTGGGCAGACACAGGGAGCTTGCTTCTCATTATCTTCCTTCTTCCTCGTAATGGCTCTGCTGCCTGATTTCCTGCTCTCCCTCCAGCTCGGGTATAATTTTTCTTCTATGCTCCTGATTTCTCTCCAGCTTCTTGGGTCTAATTTCCTGAGGAGAAAGGGGCGCCTCATTTGATCTATAAGGCAAGTTATACATATGGAAGACTTCTGACACCCCATGCTGGGGGAGGAAGCCTTAAGAAATCTTTCCCTAAAGCTGCCAAGGTTGAGAAACACTGCAACAAGGAGACTGTAATAGTTATAAATTAGGCCAAGAGGGTTCGAAATTTACAGAGGAAAAACTGGTGTTACTCAGTGACTGGGTGTATTTTTGGAAGAGCCCAGCTGAAAAACCCTAGTAAGCTAAATATAAGCCGTAGAAAGGAAAGTGGGGTAGGACAAGAAGGATGGATTGCAGTAGTAATGGACTGTAGTGTAGCTCTTGCATGTTACTTATTAATATTTACTTATGTTAATAATATACAGGTATTCTGGAATTACAACCACAATTGGGACCAGAATTTCCATTATTAAGCAAGATGGTTGTTGAGTTGTGCCCAATTCTATGATCTTTCTTGCTACAGTTAAATGAATCACCGCAATTGTGAATTATGCAGTGATTAAGCAAATCTGCCTTCCTCCATCGACTTTGCTTGTTGGAAGCTGGCTGGGAAGGTCACAGATAGTGATCACATGACTCCAGGGTGGTGCAACCAACATAAATACATGCTGGTTGCCAAGCCCCTAAATGTTGATCACGTGACTGTGGGGATGTTGTAAGTACAAGGACTAGTTGTAAGTTATTTTTTTCAGTGCTGTTGTAATTTTACAACTGTGAACTGTTACAACTGTAATTTTGTAACAGTTGCTAAAGGAATGGTTTTAAGTCTAGGACTACCTGTGATAAATCCTCTGTGTACTAAGAGGAGTGAATGCTAACCTCAATATTTGGTTAAGAGCATAATACATGAATTTAAGAAAGAGATGAATCAAAAATTGCTCTCTTCACTATGAAACCTATTGAATATGGAAATGTGATGGCTGCTAAATTGAATGTCTTCACAATCCACAGCCTCTATGTAATATTTGAATAATCTATTGAGAATAACAGTGGAGAAGACTTACGTCTTAGGTTGGGTTCACATATATGTTAACCTAGTTAGTTAAAACATAGCTTCTTATATAAATCACAATGGTTGGGTTCAAATAGCCAACATACCAAAAATCCTATTATGGCTTAGTACAGTGGTTTTCTTCACCAGGAACCCCCTTTAAATAACTTTTGTGGACAAGGACCGATGACCACGGACTTCTGAGACTTACCTCAAGATTTAAATCTTAACATTTCTTCAAACCTTCAGTCACCCCCTGTGATGACATCAGGGCCACTCAGGGGTCAGTGGTTCACCCATCTCCTCCCACTTGTGACTGTATGACTGTAACTTTGTTGCTTGATGACCCAGGGCATGGCACAAAGGCAACCCAGTCAAATAAGCAATAAGAATCTCTTTATTATCTCCAACTTTGCCCCCAATGTCCAGGTTACCTTCGGCTGGAGAAAAGCTCTCCCAGGAATAACCTTTAACTGTAGAAAATTCAGTCCAAAACAAGGTACACACAAACTGTAACTTTAATCCAAACAAACCAAACTGAAGTAATTAGCTTGACAGGGCAGGAGAAGGAATTTCAGACTTGAAAGTCCAGCAAAACCCACACAGTTGGGAAGATGCCAGGAACACAGATATGATATAAGATAATTTCACATTTGCTCCCAACAGCTTGCTGTGCGCAGTTTCCTTTTTTATACACTATGTTCCCAGCTGAAGCTAATGAAGGGAATCAGGGCCCTTTCCTCCCCTGTAAGCCATGCAACCCACGTTGCTCTATTCTCAGTTCCTCCTTGTGTGCCCTAGGATGAAGAGGGGTAGGGCCTGAGTCTTCCTCTGAATTCCTCTCCCCTGCTCTGACCAGCCGGACTTTGTCTTTCCCGTTTCTTCCACAGCCACCGGAGCTACACTCCCACTCCCTGTCAGCTTTCCAGCTTCCTCCTCAGAGTCAGATTCCAACAGGTGCATGACAGTTGCTTGTATCCTTATGGTTTATATTGATTCTTTCCTAGTATGATTTGATTGCTCAATTGTATCCTATGACTATCCTTAAGTGTTGTATGATTCTTGACCAATGTATCCTTTCTTTTTATGTACACTGAAAGCACATGCACCAAGACAAATTCCTTGTGTGTCTAATCACACTTGGCCAATAAAGAATTCATTCATAGATTGAGACCCACTGGCTTAGTATAATAAATGAAACCAATGGTTGTGCCTTGACTGTGTGTTTCCCAGAGGCCATGATAGGAAACAGCATGCTGGAATAAATGGTCCTTTGATTTACACCAGCCTTTGTTGTCTCATCCAGCAAGACTTCACTAACAGCAAGGGATCAGGACTTATTTGGATGAAAGGTATGTGAATATCCTGAGTGATCCACAATTGGTGAATTGGCTATGTTTAAATAAGGTGATATGCATAAACCATTGCTGAACACTAGCTATAGAACTGCACTGAGTTTTGGTGGACTCATCCTTGCCTTTGCATACCTTCTAATGCACTATGCCAGATGCTCTGAAGTGGATCTTTAAAACAACCTGTTGTAGAGCCTGAGAGAAGTTTCAACCAGGAAAAGACAATGGGCCAACTTTGAAACAATGGGCCACTTTCATCTGCCCTGAATGTGAAGGCGAAGTTCAACTGCAATGAAATTACTTACTTGTTTGTTTGGGAACCTCAGTTGCATACAAAAGGAGAAAGCTTATGTAATGTGTGCAATGTCAGCCTTTAAAAACATAGTTTACTGCAATGACTGTCATGTGATGTGTATTAAATGTGAACATGCACTGCTATCCATTTCTTCACTTTCATTCTAGGTTGTCAATGCATGAAAAATTAAGGTAGCATTTTTGTAAATTGCCTCTAAATACAATGGAAAAAATATCAGTCCTGCAGCCTATTGCATCATTGCCTCATTTCTCCTGTGGCACACTTCCTTCGTTTTACATTTTAAAACAGAATCCTTTGGGTTTTTTTTTTTTTTTTGCAATAGCTTGGCAAGAATTGACAATTGCCATAATGGATAACCTTAACCACAAGGAAAAAGCAATAAATATCTCTATGAGTATGCTGAAGTAGTAACTCAGAATGTAGTTTGAAAACAAATGAAAGATGTGTCCTGAAAACAGAATGAGGTACTCTATTTCCCAGGTGATACTTCTGTTTTCTAAGTTGCAGTTCTAGGGTTAAACATATTCCTCTTTTTCTTAGAGACATAGAAAACTGATGGCAGAAAAAGGTTGAGCTGTCCATCGAGTCTGCCCTTTGAGTTTTTGGGTTGTTTTTGTTTTCTTTCGTTCTTTCTTTTTATTCACATTTATATTCCGCCCTTCTCCGGAGACTCAGGGCGGCTTACAATTTTTGGGATACAACCCAATGCGCTCAGCAATAGCCTTCATTCCATTGTATATGCCTGCTTATTACTAAGTGGCTTTTTTACAAAGTCAGCTTATTGCCCCCAACAATCTTGGGTCCTCCATTTACCTACCCCGAGAGGATGGAAGGCTGAGTCAACCTTGAGCCTGGTGGGATTCGAGCCTGTACTAATTGCAGGCAGCTGGAACTAAGTGCTAGGCGTTTAACAGCCTGCACCACCAAGGCTCCTAATTAATTAATCCTTTTTAATTAATTATTTTTTTTAATTTGTTATTATATCGATTGATCGTCAGACGATAGACATGTTCTTCAAACATCAAACTGACATGGCCATTTTGCACCAGTTTGCACCCGTACATGAACTAGAAGGTCAGCCTTCTAGTCGGTCATGTCCTAGTCACTTCCCATCTGGACTACTGCAATGTGCTCTATATGGGGCTGCCCTTGAAGGCCTTCTGGAAACTTCAGCTGATCCCGAATGCCACAGTACACACAGCTTGGGCAACAGGGGTGGAATGCAAATTTTTTTCCTACCGGTTCTGTGGGTATGGCTAGGTGGGAATGGCTAGGTGGGCATGGCTAGGTGGGCATGGCCATGTGATTGGGTGGGTGCAGCACCGCCCCCCTTGTGCTCCATTCTTTTGCCTCCTGGCCCTCAGGGAAGCCTCCTGGGAGCCCGTTTTTGTTCCCAGGAGGCTTCCCTGAGGCCCAGGAGGCAAACAAACAGAGTGCGGGGGGGGGGCGTGCAGCCCTATGCGTGGCCCTTTTTGCCTCCTGGGCCTCAGGAAAGCCTCCTGGGTGAAACAGTAAAACAGCAAGGGGGATCCCAGCATAGCTGATCATTGGAACAGCTAATCGTTGGGAGGAAAAAAAATACTGGTTCGGCCGAACTGGTAGCTGTTTTTTTACTACCGGTTCGGTTGAATGGGAGCATTTTTTATTACCGGTTTGCCCAAACCAGGCCAAACTGGTAGAATGCCACCACTGTTGGGCATCCTGCAGTTTGTGTGATCCCATTGCAGCAGAGTTTGACTGACTTCCTGTTTCTTTTTAGGTGCAATTCAGGCTGCCAATTATCACCTTTCAAACTCTATGGCATGAGACCAGGTTATATGAGACTCCCTCCCTGAGCACATCTAGATTGGATAGGATGGGCTTGCTCCAGGTCCCCTGTTAAATATTGTCATATGGCGGTGTTGGAACAAATATCCATCTGGTTGAGTTCCGGGCTGGGAGAAAGACACTGGAAACATGGAGACTGATTGGAAAGATGCTTTAATGGAGCAGAATCGTCAAGCACATGGTTCTGGTGCAGCTGACCACATGGAGGTGAGAGAGAGAGGTATTTATACTCTCTCTCAGGCTTTGCGCTGGAACTTCCTGTTCCTGTGCAAGAATATGTGTTCTATTGGTTGTTATAGGGGTCACTTTGTAGGCTGCCTGTGTCCCAGGCTTGGTTGGAACTTGCTAGGTCATGATATAATGAAGAGGCTTGTGTTCTGAAAGGGTGTTGGGCAATTCCTATTGTGTCTTAATGGCTTGTCTTGGTTTGGATCTTAATTGAAGGATAATCCCATCACCCTGAGGCTGAAGGTCTTTTGTCTTGTAGATAGGCGATTAACAAAGATGGGGCCTGCTTTCCAAGAGCATGTTTCTCCATTAAGGAAGAATAATATTCTGCCTTTTTAAATATTTCTCAAAATACTTCATTCTTCTAGGAGGGGTGGGTGCTAACTTTCTATAGCAGGACTTAGGAAGCAAGACTTTTTAGGACCAACACCTATCCTATGGAAAAGCTTCCTCTCAGATTTGCAGAGGAACCTTACTTTGTTGTCTTCTCCAAGGCTGTGGGACCTGGCTTTTCCCTGATGAGTTGGACAGGTCAGAGCCCAGCTTTTGTGTTCCTGAAATGAGTGTGTTAAGACTCTTAGTCATGCATAAGAGTTTTGGTCATGCATAAGAGTTTTGGTCATGCATAAGAGTTTGTAACGTTGTGTCTTCTGTTATCTGTATGCTGAGTTGTTCTCCAGCTAAGATTATTTTGTATAATATTTGCAGCCACATAAATGTTATAAATACAGGTAGTCCTCGACTTACAACAGTTCACTTAGTGATCGTTCAAAGTTACAAGGGCACTGAAAAAAGTGACTTATGACCATTTTTTGCAGTTACCACCTTTGTAGCATCCCCATGGTCATGTGAGCAAAATTCAGGTGCTTGGCAACTGGTTCATACTTATGATGGTTGCAGTGTCCTGGGGTCAATGGAGAAACCAGATTCTTTTAACAAGAGGGTTACTAACTTATCAGCTTCAGTGATTCACTTAACAACTGAGGCATGAGGCCGTAAAATGGGGCAAAATTCCCTTAACAAATGTCTCACTTAACAACAGAAATTTGGAACTCAATTGTGGTTGTAAGTCGAGGACTACCTGTAAATGTATGCATAAATAATTTTTTTGTGGGGGTAATGTTTCTTCCTGAAACATAAATAATATAATGATTATATGTAGAGGTGGATAATTTTCTTGTAAATTTTATCTCAATGGCTTGACTTGGTTTTAATATGTTCAGATAAACCAGTGGTTCTTAAACTGACTGTAATTAGGGGATAATTTAGGTATATCCTGAGGGTAGAGCAGCAGAAATTACTTGTTTCTAAGTGAAGAACCAGTTTGGGGTTGCCACTGCTGAGATGCTTGGATAAAACCATAGAACCTGGATTTTTTTTGTGGGGGTAATGACATTATTTGAGACCAGGAAAAAGAGTAATTGGCCAAATAGATTAAGAACCACTGAAAGAAGCCTTGATTTTCAGTTACATCAAGGCTGTTTCCACCTACCCTTTCTTTCTCAGAGAGAGTTCTTGTAGGATGTAGGCCCAAGGCAAGTTTAAATAGAACAGAAGTTTCAATCTTCAGCTAGCTTTTGTGAAAGTACGTATGGTTTTAAATATTAATTTGAATAAACCAGAAGCAGAGAGTCCAAGTTAACCTCAGTGTCTTTAGATGAGCAATAAAGATGGAAATAAATGTGAGATTTGTCCACACACATTGCATTTATTACGATGCTTTATGGCTATATAAAGTAACCTACACTAAGAAGAAATAGTTATCTTCATTAGGATTTAATTGAATAAATCTAGTACATGTTGTAACAATTTATTTCAAGGTCTTCTCATTATTCAGGGATCAAAGCCCATTGACAGGAATAACAAATTCAGTGGAAATATTTCATCTGACATTGGAAATGGGCTATGGGAAAATACATGTAGTTGTGGGCTATAGATTGTCCACCATAATTTGTACAAGTACATTTGTATTTTTGCATTGATTTATATATGATGAAAACTCTTGTGTTTGTTTGTAACCTTCAATTGGGTGAAACGGTCTATTACAGGGCAACATGTCATCAAAAAAGTACAACAAAGAATGTTCTTTCTGTGCCAACTCAAACAGCCCAAGGAGCTGCTGATCCAGTTCTACAGAGGAATGATTGAGTCTGTCATCTGCACCTCTGTAACTGTCTGGTTTGGTTCTGCAACCCAACAGGACAGACACAGACTTCAGAGAGTAATTAGGACTGCAGAAAAAAACAATTACTACCAACCTGCCTTCCATCGAGGACCTGTATACTGCACGAGTCAAAAAGAGGGCTGTGAAAATATTTACAGACCTCTCACATCCCGGACATAAAGTGTTTCAATTCCTACCCTCAAAACGATGCTATAGAGCACTGCACACCAGAACAACTAGACACAAGAACAGTTTTTTACCGAACACCATCACTCTGCTAAACAAATAATTCCCTCAACACTGTCCAACAATTTACAAAGTCTGCACTACTATTACTGTTAATCTTTTCATCACTCCTTATCACCCATCCCCTCCCACTTGTGACTGTATGATTGTAACTTTGTTGCTTTCATCCTTACGATTTTTTAAAATTGACTGTTTCCTAGTATGATTTGATTGCTTATTGTACCCTATGATTATTATTAAGTGTTGTACCTTATGATTCTTGATGAATGTATGTTTTCTTTTATGTACACTGAGAGCTTATGCACCAAGACAAATTCCTTGTGTGTCCAATCACACTTGGCGAATAAAGAATTATATCTATCTATCTAATGATTAAATCAAGATCTCTCAATGGGCTGACTTACAGAATAGCAGTATCATTACTCCCATGGGAATGAAATTTGGGAAAGTTATATTTGCTTTAGTGCCACTCTGTTGCCTAAGTCAGCCACAGTCAAATGACCCTTATTTCCAATCTCAGTGACAGCTTCCCAAAAGGGCCTTGGTGGTGCAGGCTGTTAATAGCCTAGCACTTAGTTCCAGCTGCCTGTAATTATTGCAGGCTCGAATCCCACCAGGCTCAAGGTTGACTCAGCCTTCCATCCTCTTGGGGTAGGTAAATTGAGGACCCAAGATTGTTGGGGGCAATAAGCTGACTTTGTAAAAAATGCTGCTTAGTAATAAACAGGCATATACAATGGAATGAAGGCTATTGCTGAGCGCATTGGGTTGCATCCTAAAAATTGTAAGCCGCCCTGAGTCTCCGGAGAAGGGCGGGATATAAATATGAATAAAATAAAAAATAAAAAATAAAAAGGCAATGGGGCAAACTAGCAGAGAAGGTTGCAAATTGCTCAGGTAAGTCTCCCCCACCCATGCAATGTCTCCAATCTCTGCATTCATACAGTGCTAACCACTCAGGCCCCCCACATGCCTTACATGATAAGTGGCACTGACCATGCATCCTTCCCAACCCCTGCAACCACCCACCCATATGCCCTCCCCAACCTGCATGGCACTTCTTGTGCACTCCTGCTTTATTGTACCCCCACACACCCTTCCCAATTCATGTGGCACCTCTCATTGTTCCACACACACACCCTTTGTGACCTGCACTGCACCCCAATGCACCCTCCTTCACCTGGCAGCAGGTACTCATCTGCCAGCTTGGACTTGGAGCACTGACTTTCTGTCTGCAAGCTTCCCACTAGCAAAGCAAATGGGGAAGCCAGCGGGAATTCTAGGAAGGAGGGAGGGAGGGAGGAAGGAAGGAAGGAAGGGGAGAGGGGGAAGAAAGAAGGAGGGAATGTAGAAAGAGGAAGTCAGAAGTCACTCCCACTCTGACTGCTGTTTTCCCCATTCATGGTCATTCTATTTCACTGTTTAGGTAAGGAAATTCAGTATCTCTGAAATAATGATCCAATGTGTCACCGACTGTCTAGTTTAATTTATAAGGCTGTTCAGCCTCATTGCAAGTCTAGATGACAATATTGAAGCAGTTCAAAAATATAAACAAAGAACAACAGATACTGGAAACAATGATACTCCTCCAGTGTTAAAAAGAGTCCTACATCCACTCTAGTTCAATACCTGGGAAACATTATTCCCCCATGGGGAAAATTGGTTCAGTGTTGTATTTTAAGAATACTATGAATTCCTTAAAGTCTTAAGCTATCTACAAAATCTCAGAAAACAACAACTGAATGAAAAACTGCTGGTGATCTTCTACTGCTGCACCATAGAGAGTATCTTAACTTACTGCACCTCTGTATGGTTTGCCAATTGCACAGTGGCAGATAGGACAGCATCATTGCCCAGAAGATCATTGGCTGCCCTCTCCCCTCTTTGGAAGAGTTTATAGCTCCTGCTGCCTTAAGAAAGTTCAAAATATTCTCCAAGATCCATGTCATCCTGGGAACGCTTTTTTTGAACTATTACCATCTGGCAGATGGTACAGAATAATAAAAGCAAAGACAAATAGGCTGAAAAACAGCTTCTATCCCAGGGCAGTAGCTCTTTTGAATTCTGCTGTATAGTGTAGTGTTGGTGTGGTGTCAGGGGTTTCCGGTTCAATGTGTGAAGGGTGAAGGATGTGTGTTTGTGTTTATTTTCATGGTTATGATGTGCACTGAAGATGGTGTTTGATTTTGTTGTACGAGGTGCAATGACAATAAAGTAAACTAAAAAACTTCCTCAAATCTCCAAAGCAAAAGAAATAGAAGAATGTCACCTCAACCCACTCTAGGCTACAAGTAGGGTCCTGGCTTCATGGGCAATGGATTTTCAATTCTGATTTAGGTCACTGAGACCCAAACCAAACTCCTGTTCAGTGTTAAGGATCCAGTTTCAAATACTCCTACTTTTGTGCTACTATGCTGTTGTACTAGGCACAATGCTTTAGAAAGAAACAAATATTATCAGCCTTCTCTTACATGGATTGTATTGTACCAGAGCAAGAATATTCAAAAGGAAGAAGATCTTGGAAGGAGAGCTATCAGACTCCAGCCAAGTACTTGGGCCATTATTGACTGGATAAACAGACAAACAGTCTGACTTTAATATTATATTGGGCCATTACTAGGAGAGTGACCACACCCAGACAGTCCTTTAGTTGAAGTTACCATGGTGCTGAAAATGTAACTTTATGACTGGTCTTTGCAGCATGAACACAACCACATGATCAAAATTGGGTGCTTTGTAACCAGCAGGTGTCTATCTCAGTGTCCCGTAATCGCCATTTATGAATGAATTGTGAGCCACAGAGAGTTGTTGGCTGAAATGGGAGGCTATAGAAATCAAATACAAACATACATACATAAATTTATTATGAAATTATACATTTCACAGCTGGCTGCCAACAAGCAGAATTGAAGGAGAAGCCATCAGTAAAATTGCGAGTCATGGATACATGACGTCTTGCTTAATGACTATAGGTGATTCACTTAATAATGACCCCAGTGGGAATGACACTAAGTCTGGTGCAGTCCCTTGATGTTTTCTTTAATGACCATGACATATAGCAATGCTGGTTTCAATTGTGGTGGTTAAGCAAGAACCACCTGCATGTATATGTATGTGTGTACATACAAACAAACATACACACACATATGCCCTTTAATACTTTTCACAGAGTGTGATGGATATAGTTCCAGGCTTCTTATATTAACATTTTTCTAATTTGATCATGTTTCTAACTTGATGTCTCAAGAGATCAAAAGACAGTGTGCATCACTTATCTCTAGAAATGATAGCAAAATGATATTCGGCGAGAATACACAATGATGCAAAATTTAGGGATAAATACGAATTATTTTTCATAAGCGATGTCATGTCTTCATATCTTTGAGATATGCATGTCTGGAAATCAAACTTTACTATGTTAAACAATGTAAATGCTAATTATTGAATTGAAATCTAAATGTTAATTAGCTATTGTTCTATACCCACATGGTTGTAATTCAATTATAACTTCATGAAAAATGATGTGCTTCAACTACAGCAGCGCATGCATTTATCACCAGTCTGAATCTGCTATTTGTGTCAAGGCTGACACTTGAGAAAGCCATTATTTTTAATCATTGAAATATTTTTGAAAATGCATCAGAGAAAGCGGAGCCTTCAAAATGTTTCTGAACATTCAAGAAGGTAAGCCTTCATGGAATTAATCTGATCATAATATAAACTTGCCATTGTGTGAACCAGAGAGCCTGGATTTGGGAGTTTTAGCCCTGCAAAAAGTCAGTTGAAATTAATAGGCTATCTTCTTAAATCCTTGGATAGAAGAGGGAATGACAAATGACTATGTAGCAGAACAAATTGCAAAATATTGTTTAATGGGTCCCTCATGAGCTTTGCTCGAACACCAGCTTTCTGAAAAAATGGTTTCTCTTAATTCTTGCAATTTCATGAGACAGACTGATTCTGCAAGTTAGGGACCTGGATTAATTCATCCAACCTTCATACTGGGAAAAATTCCTAAAGAATTCCAAAACAAAATGGAATTCTGCTTCTCCTGTTTCCTAATATTTGAAGCAGTAAAGCTTACCCAGAAGAAATGGATGAAACAATTTCTGCTAAAGCTAGATAGAAAGTTCACTATTTATGTACATTAATCTCAAATAATTTTGAGCTATTTGGTTCCATCCCATAGCAATATCGCTATCAATACGTTTATTGTAATACATATCCATTGGTTCAAAAATAGTAATAGTAATAGCAATAGCACTAAGACTTATATACCGCTTCACAGTGCTTTACAGAACTCTCTTAGTGGTTTATAGAGTCATCATATTGCCCCCAACAATCTGGGTCCTCATTTTACCCACCTCAGAAGGATGGAAGGCTGAATCAACCTTGAGTCGGTGAGAACTGAACTGCCAAACTGCAGCTAAGCAGTCAGCAGAAGTAGTTTGCAGTACTGCATACTAACCACTGCGCCACTACGGCTCCTGTGCAAAACAGCATGTTATTAAAGTGTTAAGGAATTTCAGCTTTTCAGGTTTGCCTAACTCAAAGTATTTCTTGAATTTAAGCTAGGTCACCATAAACACAAAAGGTTTACATCTTCTAAAAGTATGTATTATCTGCCTAAGAAAGAGATATTATTGGAATAATTTCAAAATTATATTGGAAAAACTTTAAGTTTTAATTTGTTTGTTTATTTGTAATTTTATTGTTTTAACTCTTGGTAATTTGGACTTGTTTTTAGTTATTTTATTGTGTATCCTTTTGTATGTTCGCCACCCTGAGTCCTTCGGGAGTAGGGCTGCATACAAGTCTAAATAAATAAATAATAATAATAATAATAAGTGAATGGTGATCAACAACCACAGGGGATCACGTTTTCTAAGAAAATTATTTAATAATTATGAGCAAGCAAGATTGAGACTGATAAAAAAGTGAGATCCAGACTGATAGAAAAAATTGTCTCTCATTGCAAGTCCTTTGGTTAGAATACCATATGGAGGGCTTTTTTTCATAATCACCAGGATAATGCATTCACCAGGAAGATCACTGGGTCTGCAGATAGCTTCAACTCTTTTTCTTTGCCTTCATGAACTTTTAGAAACAATTAGCATGTTAAATTAAACATGTGTAATGTAATTTATGGGGAGCACGATGTCTCAGTGGTTAAAGATGCTGAGCTTGTCAGCTGGAAAGCAGACAGCCCAAGTTTGAGATCAGAGCTCTGTGTAATGGAGGTGAGCGAGCTCCCATTATTGCCCCAGCTGCCCACTTAGCAGTTTGAAAACATGCAATGTGAGTAGATAAATGGATACCACTTAAGTGGGAATATAACAACACTGTGCACCTCAGCATATAATCATGCTGCCACATGACTACAGAAGTGTCTTCAGACAATGCTAGCTCCCTCGGCTAAGAAATGAAGATGAATACCACCCCCTAAAGTCAGACACAAGTGGACAGGGAAATTTAATTTAATTTAATTTTTGTGAAAGTCTATGTGAATATTTTAAAGATTAAAAAGCTTTAGGCATTAATATTAACTTGCTTCTAAAATAATGGAAGTATTTTTGAGAAGTAGGTTAAGGACACTGGTATGCCATTAAGAGTTCCATGTACTCTTGGTACCAAAGTTGGTGGTAGCAATGCCACCAAAATAATTTCCTTCTCTTTAGTTAGATGGGGGGGAAAAACCCAAATAATTGGATTGGGGTTTTTCTTTAATGAAAGCAAATGTGAGCGTATAGTGCAGAATAAAGTTAAAAGATCGCTCCCTGGTTATCCATTGCTAGCTTTATAAGGCTCAAAATATGTCTATTAAGCCTATGTAGGTACTTAGCATTGAATAATTTGGATGGGCAAATGATAATTTCTATATTCTAGAACATGCATGTTCAATATGTGGCTCATGGGCCACATGTGGCCCTAGACAAGATCATATAAAAATAAAAAAGGAAAGTTTGTTATTTATATACAGTTATATATTTATATGTGGCCCAAGACAATTCCTCTTCACTCAATGCAGCCCAGGCAAGCCAAAAGATTGGACACCCCTGTTCTAGAACAGCTGTCCAGTGTGGATTTAGAGCGAACAAAATTTACTGCTATAAACTAGCCTATTTGGGAGGAAATCAACCTTTTTTTAAATTCTGCAAATTTTTTACATTTTAAAAACAACAGACAGCTAAATTGCTCCCAAGTGATAAAGTTGTGAGAGGCTCAGTTATATCCCAAATAGGCATTTTTAAAAAATCAGGACTATCCTGTAACATAAAACTTTTCATTGGTAAATGGCTCAAAGTTATATCTGAGGTCTATTTTTTAGATATGTCTTGCAGTATTAAATACAGGAAATGAAATTAATTCTTATGCAAAGAAGGATCTCAATATTTGTCAGGATTTCGACAGACTTGGATATTTACCCTGAAGCCGAGCCTAAAATTTTTTTTAAAAAATTCTCTATTCTTGACAGTAACCAAAAATGGGATTAATGTCCAGGACATTAAATCCATTTTATGGAAGTTGTAATTTATGCAATGAAAACATCCAGGATCACCTTGTCAAGCAGACATCTTCAGTATTTTATAAATTTTAAAAAAGATAGCATGACAAAATAAATATGGAAAGATCTCTCGAAATATAAATCATGGTCTGATCACTAACTCCTACAGCTGGTCTTCCAACAGGCCGCCCCGCACTGCTGGGATGAGGAGCCACTTAGATGGTTCTGCCCCAGACGCCTGGTGGACCCTGAGAGGTTCCAGGTGGAAATGGGGTCTTTTCCCACTTCCCTTGCCCACAACTCTGCCGAGGACCTGGCGGCTGCTTGGCAACAGGCTGCTGGGGCTGCCCTCGACAGGGTTGTCCCCATGCGTCCCCTCACACGCCGTAGCTCCTTGGTACACTGAGGAGCTCCGGGAGATGAAGCGCCATTGGAGGGGTTTAGAGAGCAGGTGGAGGTCCACCCGCTCCCAATCCGATCAAGCCCAGCTAAGAGCCCATATTAGGACTTACCTGGTAGCTATGATGGCGGCGAGAAGGTCTTATCTCTCCACCCTCGTAGCGTCCGCAGATAACCACCCAGCCGCCCTGTTTAGGGCCACCCGCTCCCTCCTACATCTGGGGGAGGTGGTGGATCCTCTTCGGGGAAGGGCTGAGGAATTTGGTCAATATCTCTCGGATAAGATCGTGCGGATTCGGGGCGGGTTGTGTTCCACCTTGCAGTGGTCTGAGGATCGGGGTGCAAGTAGTCTGGCTGATGTGATCTGGGCTGAGTTCGATCCTGTTTCTGAGGATGAAGTGGACAGGATTATGCGGCGTCTGAGTTCCACCCCATGTTTGTTGGACCCGTACCCTTCCTGGTTGGCTTATGCCTCCAGGGAGGTCACCTGCGGTTGGCTCCGGGCAGTGGTCAACGCTTTGTTAAGGGAGGGTGTCTTTCCCTCCGCCTTGAAAGAGACGGTGGTGAGGCCCCTCCTGAAGAAGCCTGCCCTGGACCCGACCATGTTAGACAACTTTCGTCCAGTCTCCAACCTTCGCTTTTTGGTGAAGGTTGTCGAGAGTGTGGTGGTTCAGCAGTTTCCACTCTTCCTGGATGAAGCAGACTACCTAGATCCGTACCAATCGGGCTTCCGGCCTGGTTTCAGCACGGAGACGGCATTGCTCGCACTGATGGATGATCTCTGGAGGGCCCAGAACAGGGTTTTTTCCTCTGTCCTGGTCCTATTAGACCTCTCAGTGGCTTTCGATACCATCGACCATGGTATCCTTTTCGAGGGGCTGGGAGTGGGGGCACTGTTCTTCGGTGGCTCTCCTCCTACCTCTCGGGGCGGTCGCAATCGGTGTTGACAGGGGACAGAGGTCGGCCCCGAGGGCGGTCACTTGTGGGGTCCCTCAGGGGTCGGTCCTCTCCCCCCTTTTATTTAATATCTACATGAAACCGCTGGGTGAGATCATTCATGGTTTTGGGGTGAGGTATCACCAGTATGCTGATGATACCCAGTTATACATCTCCACCCCAAACCAGATCAGTGATGCCCTCTCCGTGATGACTCGCTGTCTGGATGCGGTACAGATCTGGATGGACGGAAACATGCTTCGGCTCAACCCGGCCAAGACTGAGTGGCTGTACATACCGGCATCTAGGTCCAGTCAGGAATGTCCATCGTTGACCATAGGGGGAGTGGTGTTGCCCCTGTGGATAGGGCGAGGAACCTGGGGGTCCTCCTGGACGCGCGCCTCCAGTTAGAGGAGCAGGTGGGGGCCGTCGCCAGGGGGGCCTTTGCCCAGGTCCGGCTGGTTCGCCAGCTTCGCTTCTGGACCGAGATGCCCTGCGTGCAGTCACTCATGCCCTTGTTACCGACTCGACTACTGCAACGCTCTCTATTTAGGACTGCCCTTGCATACCATCCGGAGATTGCAGCTGGTGCAGAATGAGGCCGCGTGGGTGGTGATGGGAGTTACCCGATTCTCCCATATTAGCCCCCTCCTGCGCGACCTGCATTGGTTGCTGGTTGCACTCCAGGTGAGATTCAAGGTTTTGGCTTTAACATTCAAAGTCCTACACGACATGGGTCCACAATATTTAAGGGAGCGTCTCCTGCCGACATCGAGTGCCAACCGCCCTGTACGGGCACACAGGCAGGGGCTCTTCGGGGTCCCGTCGGCAAGCCAATGTTGGCTGGCGGTCCCCCGGTGGCGAGCCTACTCTGTGGCGGTCCCTGACTTATGGAACCAGCTGCCTCTAGATCTCCGTCTGGCCCCTGACCTCCACACCTTCCGCCGCGATTTGAAGACCTGGCTATTTGACCAAACTGGGCTGTGACTACCTCACGGCGGGTATGGGATAGTTTTAAATTATTTTAATTTGGCCTTATTGGACTTTATATTTGTTTAATTCTTTTTAATTATTTATTGTATTTGTATGTTTTAGCTGTGAGCCGCCCTGAGTCTTCGGAGATGGGGCAGCATATAAGTCCAATAAAATAAATAAAATAAAATAAAACCTTGGAACTATATTCATATTAAGCATTTACTGTATCTTATTCCATTTATGCAAGGAAACACTAGACCTCTTCCATTTGCATCAAAACAGGCTGGTTGCTGGAAATCCTTATACCAAATAAACAGTCAGAACCCATCTTGAAATAGAATTCTTCTACACAATTTCCTGTGCTTGGAAGTACAGGTTCTCCTTGATTTATGTCTGCAATTGGGACTGGAACTTCTGTTGTTTAGTGAGTCATCAAGTGACTATGACCGATTTTTTGCTGCAGTTGTTAAGTAAATCTTCTCTCCCTCATTGACTTGGCTGGTTGGAAGCCAGCTAGAAGGTCACAAATGGAGATCATGATTCAAGTGATTGAATCATGGTCATGTGACTATAGGGGTACTGCAATGGTTTAAATCTGAGAACTAGTCTTAAGCTGCTTTTTTCAGCACAGTGGTAACTTCAGATGGTTTCTAAATGAATTGTCGCAAGCTGAGAACAATCTGTACATTAGGAAATTGAAAGTTCTCATTTATAAATATGAAATAGAACATGCCTGTATCTAGCAGCACAACCACAGGTGTTGCTTATCTTCTTCCTGGGCATTGCTGCCTGCTTGTTTATCCCCATCCTCTGTACATGTTGAATAGTATGGTGCATGATGGGAGAGGAGGAAGAGAACTGGATATATGAAAGAAAGGAAGGAAAATTGAACAAAACCAAAAACACCAGTTACCTTTCAGCTTTCGGATCTGATCATTGGTATTGGTGATGTTAACCTTGGACACAGGATCTGTGTCTTTGATCCACCCAAACCCCAACACTGACTTCTCAGGCTCTACTTGGGACCACAGTAGTAATCATGAAACCAAATCTTGGCAGCTTCACAGGATTATTGATGTAACTCTGACCTTGCAATATAGGTTTGCCATTGCCTCCTAGGGCTGAGAGAGAATGACCGATCCAAAGTCATCCAGATGGCTTTGAGCCCAAGATGGGATTAGAATTCCCAGTCTTCTGATGCCTCAACTATTATATCAAACTGGTTCTGTATATAAATATGAACACACACACACACACACACACATTAAAATGAAAAGATTTTGCAAGAGAGGAACATTGAGGTGGTTAGAATTCATGCGGTTAGATTTCTTCTAACTTAGCACAGAAATGATTTCCATTATTAATTCATGTGCTAAGGGAGCAAACCAAAACACCCTGGATCTTGTAAATTTTGCATCAGATATGGTATGGGAAAGTTTAAAATATGCTGGGATTTCTCTGATAGATTATAAATAAAACCAGCTAACTTACTCTCGAAAATCATGCACAGTTTTATTTATAACTACTGCAACAAAGAGTAGTGAATCCCTAGGATTGCTATTTTCTCCAGAGATTTACCTAAATTTTCAAATGAAAAATTACTAGACCATTCATTCGAGATTCTACAGCAAAGTTTTATTAAGAAAAATACTATCTTGAGAAACTGCTTGCTTTAAGCTAGAATTAGCAGCTCTAGAGCCTCCAAGCTGCAGTTCTTATTTTCATCTGCATATTGAATATTCTGAGTGAACTTAGTGCTGCTTCTCACATTCTGTTCTTTGTGCGTGAGAGAGAGTATTGCTGAAGCTCCCAGCACAGGAAGGAACAGAAATTATTCCTGGAATTGTTAATGCAATCAAAACCGATACATATGATATACTGCTGGGCAGAGAATTGCACATGATGGATCAATGCTTGTGGGAGGCATCTCCTCCTGTAAGCATTAAAAAGGGAAGGAAAAAAGACTTTGTAGACTGCATGAACCCAGCGTAACAACCAGCGATGCAGCTGAATACCTACGTGATCTGGTCCAGGATGCATATTGATTAATTGATTAAAGTAAAATACATTGAAGAGATACACAATTCTTGCATTGTTTCCCTGTACTGTCATGGGAGTTACAAATCTCATTAGTTTCAGCCTGGAGCCAGATATATTTATGTAAGGTATTTTTATGATGAGATTCATTCTAATGATTTACTGTTGCTTTATTGGATTTAGGAAGGATTTTCGATTTTCACCTTGCAGATTCAGTTTCCCCCTCCCCGGCTTACTTCTGAGGCATCAAAGATATTTACAGCCAAAAAAGAGGATAAGTAAATTTGAGGCCTTTTGCTAAAGAAGGCAGAAGAGTCATTTTCAGGCAATCCTAGCTAACAAATCATGACTTTCATGAGCTGATAGATTCCTCAGATCAGTCCTGATGGCCTTCAGGATTGATTTCTGCCTTATTTTGCAATACAGAGCATTCATCTCACGTGCGTTGGATGCTTCCATATAAGTAGTACTGGAACTTGCTTACATTCAGACATTTTATGAATATCTAACAATTAAAAATGCAACCTAAGAAGCAACAATGTATCACCAATCATAATTCATAACTTTTCAGACATATGCAAAGAAGCAAAGACCTTCCTGTATAAATATTTGATCAGATACTTATAAAACAAGAGGCAGAACTGACTTTGTAAAAATGCCGCTTGGGGGGGCACCAAAAAAAAGCCCTAGTAATAAGCAGGCATATACAATGGAATGAAGGCTATTGCTGAGCGCATTGGGTTGTGCTCCAAAAAAAATGTAAGCCGCCCTGAGTCTCCGGAGAAGGGCGGCATATAAATATGAATAAAATAAAAAATAAAAAAATAAAAGAAGCTGTTTTGGTGCTAAGGAAACTATACTTAGCCTTTGAGCAGAATGCCAAGGGAGTGTATTAAAGTTAAGACTTGGGCCTGCCTAGGTCAAAGGTGAAATTCCATTTATTTGAACTAAATGAAATAATATAAATATGGTCATTGTCCAACATTTAATTTTTTTTTTCAGCGTTACATATTAAATTACAATTTGGTGGCCAAAGCTTGATTTGGCGCCTTTGGTGCTGAGGCTTCCAGCGACATTTCTCCTCTAAAATGTATGCACTGCAAAAGACAAAAGCCTTTCTGTGTGCTGAATACCTCTTCTAAAGAAGAGATACAGCCCAACATCCCATTTAGGCATTTGTTTCCTCATAAATCGCCTAAATGTTTGTGGGAGATTGTTTTTCCCTGGGATTCCTGGCAAATCCAGGAATGTATCTGTCAACTACCAGAGGATCTTCAGGTTTTTTTTTCTTCTTCTCAAAACTGCATAATTTGGAGTTTCTAGAGTGATAACCAGAATGATGGCTTTGTAAGGCAATATAGCAACTGAAACAAAATTCACAATCTCTAGGTTTGGAATGCTGTGCCAGCCAGCTGAGTAATGCTTGCTTGCTTCAGAGCGATGAATTTACAAGTGTCTATAAAGCACTCTGCCAGGACCTGTTGTAAGGTGTTATATGAGAGAAAAATAACAGAATTCATCTGCCTCTCAGGAGTGATAAGAGGAAGCAGCCTGCCTTTAAAAGAGAAGCAATATGCGGATTCTCTTGAGAACACAAAGAGAAGTGCTGCATTAAAAAGTAAAGGAAATAATTTTATATTAAGTTCAGAGAAAAGTTTAGAGAGACCGACTTTTTGTCTGAAATAAGAGTGACCAACACTATGATTGGAAATATGGAAACAAGGTTTGCAAAAAGATGATTGAATTTATACATGCACGTGGTTTCCTACTTACTTTTCAAGGTCACTGTGAACCTTAGAGTGAAAATCCCCTCCAACAGTGCCGTCTAACATACTGACCTTTCATCTCTACATTTATGGTTTTAAATCCTGAGAGATGGCAAAATAATTGCTAAAGGTAATTCAATTGCAGATTTCTAGTTTGAGTCACGCAGTGTCCAAAAGATCAAGCAGAAAGGGAGAGGGAAAAGTTGCATTGTTCTCCACACTATGCCACTGCCAACCAAAACAAATTTAGGAACTCCTCTGTTTTTATGGATTTTTTAATATGCTGATAATGTATCTGAACAAAAACCTATTCTTCAAAGCAGAAGCCAGTTTAACAATGATTATATGGGATTTTCCGTTATATATTACTGTATTTAGTTTGGTACTCATGTATCTATAGCCACAAATCCCCTCATCCCTAAGAGGAATAATATAATTCTTGTATTATTTATCACCTTTTCCCTTCCAAAGAGGTGCAAGATAGGAAACAATTTATCAGTAGCCTTGATCATTTGGAAGCAGAAGATAGTAACTAATATTTACCAATTGTTTTGCCTTTTTTATCTTAAAATGGATGGTTCTGCCCAAACAGCATGCCTAACCTGGGTGTGGAATTAATTAGTATTTGGGACTGATGCAATATATCAAACCAGAAAGAGAGCAGACTGTCTGAATTCATACAGTAGATTTCCTTCCTTCCCAAACCTAAATAGTTTAACATTAACCAAGTTTACCATATTTTGCCAATGCTGACACTTGGTCCTTGTCAAATTGAACATGTGGGAACACAGCCCCTATGCATATGACGATCATTCTAGGACCATTTTATGATGGATAGGAAATAGGGAATATAAGGGGGAGTTGGTTCGGTAAAAATAGGAGAACCAATCTTTCTTTCAAGAATTGCCTATACTAAAATATTTTATGCTGATGACAGTTTAAATCCTACTGTTTTTTGAAACACATATTTTTATTAAGATTATTTTTTCCTCTTAATTATTCTAAAGTTCTAAAGGTTTAGAATTTTAGAATAATTAAGAGGAAAAAACTATTATGCTGGCATTATATTACTTGCACAAAGGTAACTGAAAGAAGATATCAGCCTAATTTGGTCTAGGAAATCTGTCACTTTCAAATACCTCAAATTTGTGTTAAATTGTAGATAAACATGTGTATAACACTATTACATACAATTGTAAAATTTTATTAGCTTACTTTGTCCTATGCACTAAAGTCACATTGTTGAGATATCTGATGGTTCAACTTGATTAGAGAGTCCACGTTTTGAGAGATCTTTTCTACAAAATGCACATGGTAGGGGCCTTCTCTGAATAATTATTATTTATTGATTTAAATTATAAATTGCCTACAGTGCATGGCAGATAGAGAAGATATGTGATCAGGCAGTGACAAAAGGAGGAGACTGTAAACATTGGCAATGGATCCCCCTACTAGATTGTGTAGGCCTCATGTACCCAGCAGGGCCCATCTTTAACACCAGCCTTGCTTGGCAGTAAAATATCTTAATTCTAAATTTTAAAACTCAGTGAAGCTTAATTTCTATTAGAAGCATGCTAGATAGCTATGTAGGAAGGCTTTAGCCCTCTCTAAAGGGCTAAAATGGTCTTTTAAGGATAATAAAGAATAGGATTGCATAACCAGATAAACTTATGGAGCCAATATTGTATCTTCTCGTCTGTATATTATTGCACTTTTCTTGATCAAAGTGCTGTGCTGACTACTTTGGATAATATGAAGCTTGTTGGAAGCAGTGGTTGGATTCGAAATTTTTTTACTAGCGGTTCTGTGGGTGTGGCTTGGTGGGCATGGCAGAGGAAGGATACTACAAAATCTCCAGTCAGAGGTGGTATTTGCTGGTTCTCTGATCTACTCAAAATTTCTGCTACAGGTTCTCCAGAACTGGTCAGAACCTGCTGAATACCACCTCTGAAGCAGATATGAAATGACCAATCAATAGAAGGGAATATCAGTAATTCTGATTGAGCTGTGGAATCTTTGGTATTCTCTGTGTTTGGTTGTTTGCTTGCAGACATTTCACTAGTTTAGTTTTAATGTGGGTCCACTTGCTGCTGTACGAATGGAGAAATTAAGCCATTAGACAGTATCCAGAAGAGTCAGTGGGTTTGGAGAGGAAGATCATCATTTTGCTTTCTGGTAAACTGGTACTTTGTAAATAGTCACTCCCAGTATGTTGACAGATTTACACATGCACATACAGTTTTCTTTGGGGTTCCCAGAATATGCCACCCAAATTTCAAGAAGTCCTAGATTAGATAAAGAGCCAAGGTGGCGCAGTGGTTAGAATGCAGTACTGCAGGCTACTTCTACTGACTGCTGGCTGCCTGCAATTTGGCAGTTCGAATCTTACCAGGCTCAAGGTTGACTCAGCCTTCAATCCTTCCGAAGTGTGTAAAATGAGGACCCAAATTGTTGGGGGCAATATGCTGACTCTGTAAACCATTTAGAGAGAGCTATAAACCACTGTGAAGTGGTATATAAATGTAAGTGCCATTACTATTTCTTATTGCACACAAAACTGAATGATAATGTCTACAACACCATCAGCTTTTCCATTTGCTAGCAATTCTCAAAACGTTAGAATGAAATGATATCTTATCCATATTGGCCTTCTCATTAGTTAATCAAAAGGGCATTTGATATGGTATTATCTATATGTTTATGAACCCGAAGGTCACAGAGAAATACCTTTACCCAATATTGTTCAGATTCGGACAACATGACTTGGGCAAAAGCTAAGTGCATAGAATGCTGTACTCACTATTCCTGTTTCAAGCTGAGTGGACACTTTTCTATGTTTTTTGAAATGACATCTGGTCACACCACAAATAGACTTGCATCTCATACAAGTCTCTATCATATATGCTGTTCTTTATGTTTGTTCTTGTATACATTGGTAGTTTGCAAAGCAGTCATCTCAAAAGCTTGTTTGCTAAGTTGTTGCAGGGGAAGATATATTTTTAAAACTAGAACCTCAAAAGTTTCTCTTGGCCAGTCCTATATTGTGAAGGTAGCATTCTAACTAACAATATTGCACTGCAGCATGCTTGAAAAGTTGGTCTTGCCACTGTGACATCCCAATCTGATTGGGTAATCTGTTAGGGGCGCAATTAAAAATAAGAGCTAAAAATATTTGTTAACACTGATTTCACCTAATGACACAGAGATAATTACTGCTCTTTAATCAGGGCAGGCTTCTGTTTAATTAGAATCAATTTAGCTAATGCTACAGCTATGCCAGTCATTAAAAAAAACAACCCTAACATTGGAAACTTGCAACCAAGCCTTGAGGATTTAGTCCAAAGCACCAAAAATGAATCTGAGCAAACTAAGATGAGAATCTTTATTTTATAACTTTATAACTTAACTTATTGTTGTATAGTTTTTATTTTGTAAGCCGCCCCGAGTCCTTCGGGAGAGGGGGCGGCATATAAGTCGAATTAATAAATAAATAATAAATAAATAAATAAATTTTCCTCGTCTGGCAGAGGGGCACTCACCATCTATCTTCTGGAATATGCACCACCCTCTCAGCTTTTCTTCATCTTTCAGGTAACTCTTACCTCATGTTGATTTTCCAGCCAAATTTGCAACTTGATGTCATGGAAGAGCAAACTGCTAGAGAAGATTTTAGGCACTTAGGCTCCTTCCTTTATCTCCCATTTCAGCCTTTCCCCAGCATCAGCAAGCAGAGTTGCCAATAAAGAAGCAAACTTGACACAAGTGTAGTCTGGCCTGGCCTATTTTTAGAGCTCTGCAGCCACCAGTGAATGGAGAAGCCAGAAGAAATAAAATGTTATTTTCATTCAGAGAAAGTGGACAATCTGGAGAAAAAAAGAAGTATAAAGGCCCAGCAAGGACCAGCACAATTTGGAAAGGTGTAAAAACTCTACATACTGACCATTAAAAAGCATTGACAAAGAAGAAGAAAAAATTAGAAGAAATCCCAGAAAGAGAAAATAAGACAGAACAGGCTCCATAAGAAGAAGAAGAAAAATGTAATAGTATAGAAATAATGGGGTATGGATAGCTGTACCCTCACAAATAGACTTTTAAATTTTACATATCACAGTTGTAAAATACATTGTTTTACAAAATAAAAGTCTCCCCAGTCCCTATCCTTTATAGGGTGATATTTGGGTCCAATGTTTTTGTGTCTCTCATGAGTTTGGGTCAACCTAATTTGGTATGGGTTAAAAAAATCTGTGACAGATGGATACTGAGATGAGAATCGCTGTCCTGCTATCCTATATGAAATAAGGTAATAGATTTATTCTTGTAATTTTTATCATATGTGACAAATTTTATGCTAATATGTATAATGAGAATTTTTTAAAAAAGATATTTAAATGTGGTCTTTGCTTATGTCTCATCAAATAACAGCAGCAAGGTGATTACGAGGAAAAGACTTTGTTTATCAAAGCTGGCATAGATGTGCAGGCAGTAAACCTCTCTGAACTTAATAGTTTAGCCTTCCACTCGGAAGGCTGAGAGTTCAATTCTAGGTAGCAGAAGATGTTTCTCTCCTAAAGCACAAAGGAAAAAAAATCTGCTATGAACTCCATGCAGCATCAGAAAGAACATCTGGCCAGTAGACACTCAACTCCATCCAGTCCCCTGACTCTCCCAAGAATTAAGGAATTACAGGGTCATAAAAAGGGAGCTTATATCATACATTATTTAGTGACTAAACTTCCCTTTCTAACAAACTTTAGTGCAATTATAAAAAACATAGTCTATCTTTCACTAGTTATGCAATTGTACCATATTCAAAAGCTAGGAATTTATCACAGTCTGCATAATTTAGATCTATATATATTTAATAATATGACAGCCGAGAAAAAATATTCAATACATGGGTTGAATGGGTAATGTATTAACTGTGTTTAGTTCATCAAATTAACATTTAATTGAATGGAAATGAAATGGAAATTAGCCTTTGTTTTGCTCTGTCCCCTTTCTTCCTGGCCTACCCAATCTTCAGGCTGCAGAATCAGCATACTAAATGAAATTCAAGTGTGGCCTTTAGACTGAAAAAAATTCTGGTTTAATCAAGCTTCTTTAAATGCAACTGAAGCAATCCTAAAAGCAAGCAATAGAATAAGCACCATAGAATATGTTTCCCAGAGAGCCAATACCATAAGATTTATAAGGAGTTATCCAGATTAGTGAAATTCCAGTCCAAATAATCATCTGATCACTCACCTCACACAGTAACTTTGGGCCAATCATTGTCTCAACACAATCTCTCATTTAAGGTTACTGTCAGAGTAAGACGGGAAACCAAGTTCTCAAAGAATAAGATATAAACATATCTTTAAAAATACAAAGGTGGAAAAATGAAATATATCTTCAAATCAGAATCTAGGAAGCTTAAATATTCAGAATTTCAAGCCTCAAAAACACAGAACTGTTGAAACGATGGTGGCTTAGTCTTCCAATTTATACAGTTGGTTTATTCAGTGCATTTTGGGAATATTTGAAGTATCTTGTTCAGTATGTATTAATGTCTAGATTTTCTAGTAATCCTTTTTTAAAAGAAGTGTTCAATTAAGAGTGCTTAATTTTATAGATGTTTGCTTTCAAAGGATGAAGCTTTGCTAACAGGCCACTTTTGGGCATGTTGGAAGTTGAAGTGTCCTGTGAATGCAAATTAGGGTTCCAAAGGAGATTTTAATCTGAGCAAAGATTTTGTAACAGAAAGGAAATTTATTTAAGGACATGCATCCATAGGGGTAGACAAAGTCAATGGGCAAGTACTTTTCAGATTTGCAACCTCATAGACAAACGGCATGCAAATGGACAATGAAAGGAACACCTAGTAAACCCTTAACTCTCTATCTGCATCCTTATGGTCTATATATTTTTTATTTTTATTTATTTATTTATTTAATTTTGACTTGTATGCCACCACTCTCAAAAAAGGACTCAGAGAGGCTCACAGATAAAAACACAGAACAATAAATTAATTAAAAAGAAATTAAACTAAACAAGCCAAAATACAACTATAAAACCAAATTAAAATCGAATTTAAAATCCATCCTTTCCCCCAGGAGATCAGTCCAGCCCAGCCTGTAAAAACAACCAGGTTTTTAGATCACGCTGGAAAGAGGAGAGATCGGGAGCCAGCCGGAGCTCAACGGATAGCTGATTCCATAAGGCGGGGGCCGATACAGAATAGGCCCTTCCCTGGGTCACCGCCAGCCAACATTGTCATGCAGATAGCAACCCGAGGAGTCCCAACCTGTGTGCTCGCACAGGGCGACCGGTATTTGATATCGGCCTATATATCCTGTAGACCCTGACGTAATGAAAACATAGTGTTACTAAATTTCAACTTCCAATAATTTAAAAAACCAATGCTTTAATGCTGGATTAATATTGCTTTATGTGCTTTTAGGAATTACAATTATTCCTTTCACAGGAAGAACCTACAGTATAGATACAATAGGTTTCACCTAGGTATATTAGCTTCCAGAAGAGATGATTAAGAAGGGACATGACATTTTCAAATATCTGAAGGGCTGTCACATAGTAGAGAATTCAGACTTATTCTCACTTGATCCAGATGGTAAGACTAGAACAAGTGGGTGAAACTTCAAGGATCTAGAACAATTAATCAGTGGAAGAAATTGCCTCCAGAAGTTGTGAATACTCCAACACTGGACGTTTTTAAGAAGAGACTGGACAATTATTTATCTGAAATGGTATAGGATTTCCCACCTGAGCAGGACATTGGACTAGAAAACTTCCAAGGTACCTTCCAACTCTGTTATTCTGTATAGATAGAGATTGCTCATTAGGAAGTACTTCTTGATTGTAAGAAATCTCAGTCAATGCAAGAGGTTGCTGCAAGGAGAGATGTCTTCCTTTTCACCTTAGGTTTTCAAACAGAGGCTGGACGGGAGATGGTGTAGCAAATCCTACAGTGTGAAAGGGACTGGATTTGATGGTGTCTTAAATCCATTCCAACTCTATGATTCTGGGAATGATCAGATAAAAAGTCTTCAGTATTTGCTAGCCAAAAAGAAAAAGGATTGCATTTTCTTTTGATAGTCCTGAATCAGAAGGATGTTTCTTTTACTGAAAATATTTAGGTGGTATGTGGGGTAATGCATACCAAAAATAACATTTTTATCATAAGCCAACAGTTGTTTTTTTTTTAAATGGAGCTTATACTATAGTATTTTTTTTGCTGGATTAATTGGGAAAATAGTTTGGGTCGGATACCATGGACAGTTCTCTTTCAAATCTCTACACTGCCATAAACTAATTTACCCTTTAAAGGGTAGTTGAAATATCATTAATTCACTTATGTGGCTTGAACTTTAGTGACAAAAGTACAGTTCAGTTGTTTATATTTCAGAGGAGACATGATTTCTTTTGATAGGGCATGTGTGCTATTCAATATTACTTTAAAAAACACGCGGATGGAGGATGAGCAAATGTTCAGAAAGGTTTTAACTACTATTACTATCAAAACATTTCTATCAAGAGGCACTCAACTTGCAGAGAAAGGTTAATTCCATTTAAAAAGAGGGCAATGCCTTCCATGAGTCACAAGGAAAGTCAGTTTGTGGCACTTTTAAAGAATGTCAAATGGTTCGTTTAAATATTTTAATCGGAAGAGTAGAGAGCGTTTTGAAGATTTCTGCACTTCTGGCTTTAACATTTCCTTGCCTGAGGAGGCAATGAACCAAAAAGAGAGAAGCACTGCATTAAAAAAGAGGGGAGGGGGGAGAAGGTGCTTCATTACACAAAAAAATCTTAGAAGTGTCCGTCATTCTGGACAAGTCCAGTGCTTGGAGACAACCTTCCTCCCGCTACACGTGGAGGCAAAAGCTTTATTATTATTATTATTATGCAGTTACCTTGAGCCAGGAATTCAGCTTGAAAATATTGGGCTTGCATTAAAAAAAAAAACCCAGGAACTGCCTAGGAAAGGAATTCTTATTATGTTTTTGTAATAATCTATCTGCTGGTAGTAATTATCCCCACTCAGATGTGCACCCATACCTTACAATATTTTAGCTGCTATTTCAGCCATTTCAATGCTATCATTTGTATCCCATGCCTTTAAAATGGAACAACATAGCTCATTTGAGGTGTTGGAAGGTTGCAAGTTTGAAGGCATGATCTTGGGAGTGCTGGGAACTATAGCATGGATAAAACACTGTCTTCATTAGTTGAGCTCCTAGGAAAGGACCATATGATGCAGACTCAGAGCCCTGAAGCTGAAATGACCCGCCAAAGTTTTGAGGATTCTTTTTTAAAATCAAGAAAAATCTTGTCTCGTTTCCTCCTCTGTCCTCTGTCTTGTCTAGCAGCCCTAAGGATAGGAAGAGAGAGAGAAATCACAAGCCAGAGTACATGTGAGAGGATGCACATGTGACTGGAGGGTGTAAGTGGTGGGAAGAACTAGCAAGGAGCTCCAAAAACTAAGTTTCCCTCTGAAAGTCTCTTGGCTGTGTATCCTCAACTCCAAGGGCCACAAGTGCGGGTTGATTCAATCCAAAACAATATTAAATTTGAAAAGCCCTGAAGGAGATCAGTGTGTACAAAATCCATAAGGATGTGGAAAGACTCATTTATAGACCTCCTTGTGAAAAGGGAGTCCAATGATTCACTGTATTCCTTCAATTTAAGGAACAAGTAAATAGATCTTGGCAAGTGTTGTTGATGGAAAGGGAGGGAACTGTCATCGCCTGAGCCTGAGGATATTCTGAAATGAACGCGTGCTTTACTTTCAAGTACACAACTGGTGGTGGTGGGGAAGTACACTCATTCCAAGCATCAGGAAGGTGTAGAACATGCTCCCACCAGGACTAAATTTAAAAAGATGTGCTTGGCAGAGAGAAACATATGCCTAGCATATGGACACGGCTGACAGAAGGGCTTCTGCACTCTGTTCAAGATGAACACTCACAACTCAGCTGAACCATCGCAAATTTCAAAAATCTACGTCACTTCCTTGCCACTAAGCCTGTATTTAGTCATCTGTTGTCAGAACGTGACAGCAAGCTAGCTTCACTGTTACTGAAGACTGATATGCTTAGGTCAGAGCCATCCATCTTAAATGCATCTCACAGCAAGCAGAACTTATCTGCTCTTTTCCACTTGAAAAACATAAGTAAAACGGTAAATAAGATGATATCCTTTAAACTCTGCTGATGAAAAGCACTACCTGATAAACTCTGCCCAGCATGTGTCATTTCGTTTGGGCTACATTTCTCTCTCCCTCCCTCCCTCTCCCTCCCCCCGCTCTCTCTCGCAGTGTGCATGTGTGTATGCATGTGTGTTTATGCGTTAGGGAATATACAACCTTTTGCTCAGCACTTGTTTGTACTGATATAAGGCAGCAGCATTTGATACTACTAAATAAAACACTTGCTGGAGAAGGATAAAGATTAAGTGTAACCATGTGGTAAATACTGTAATGCAGTTAGTTCTGTTCTAATTTAAAAAAAAAACCCAGAGTATTCTAGATCACACCTTGTAAAGACTGTAACAGCCACCCTGTAGGATAGACAGGAAGACAGAAGTAAATCAACAGAATCCACACTGCTATTCAAGGTTTGCTTGTGGTACCCTTCTTACGGCATAGGAGTATCAAGAAAAAGATGTGCCATGGGAAATAGAGCAATATTTTTGTTAGCGTATTTCGAATGTTGACAGCATAGAAAATGTCTTCTAGGGAAGGCTGTTCTGATTTATAAAATGGTTGTCATGATGGGCAGAGCTAGCTATAAGACCCACCTAAGTCCAAGGTATGGGCGGGGTTTGAATTAGGGTCAATGTAGTAATATACATATTGAGATTCAAGGCCCAAGTTCAGGTCTACTTCTCCTAATGAGAAGGTGCTACCTCTTCAGGGCCAGAAGTCATTGGAGGTTGGGGAATCACAAGCACCTGTTAGGACAGGGGTGGGCAAACTTTTTGACTCGAGGGCCACAATGGGTTCTTAAACTGGACCGGAGGGCCGGAACAAAAGCATGGATGGAGTGTTTGTGTGAACTAATATAAATTCAAAGTTAGATTACTTCACGTAGCCTTCTGGGAGAGCAAGAGAACCCTCCGCTCTTTCGGCTCTGCGGGCCGGATAAAACACCCGAACGGGCCGGATCCGGCCCCCGGGCCCTGGTTTGCCCACTGCTGTATTAGGAGGAGATGAAGGTAATACTTCTTCAAAAACAGGAGCAGCTGAATGTGAGGCACTGATAACATTACCCACAACATGTTGCCACTGGACCTGCCAAGGTTGAAAATGCACAGGCAAGAAGCTCTCAGAGGGAAGAATATTTTGGAGTTCCCACCATCACTCCCCCACCCAATATGTGCATTCTCTTAAATATACTCTCATGTGTCTATTTCATAACACAAGGTGCTTATAATAAGCATGATTTTTAGCCCTCTTCTCCAAGGACTGCACCCCTTGCCCTAGCCCTATCGCCTTATGTTCAAAGTTGGCATTTTTCACAGCAAAAATCTTAGCTAACAATATACCTATGAATAAGAAGCATTACACACTACACATACTGTACACACCTATTTCTTACTTTATCCAAGCAATAAAAATCCTGGCAGTAAGAAATTACACTTCTCTTTGAGAGTAGTTTTGCGATTTAGTTTTTTATTCCGGTTGCTTGGGGGGGGGGGAAATCTGACATTCTCACCAGTTATGCTAATTCTATAGGAAATACAAGCTTCTGTTCTATGCTGGGGTGCATCACAATTTCCCTTTTCAGTTTCTGCCTTTGGAGATTTAGCTAATTGGAGGTGCCTGTCTTTGTGATATTTAAACACCTGCTGCATCTAGTAATCCAGATAATATTATGCAAAGCAGGGAAGGGGAAAGCAAGAAGTAAGTTGGGGATTTAATTACATTTGGTCGTATTTTTTTTCTCTCCTTTTGCAGTCTGTTTCAAGATCAGCTGATCTTCAGCAACTAAGAGATATTATGGGAAGCTATATAGATGTCAATTTGTTTTTATATGCAGACAGGTCACTGACCCTCTCCAGTCTTCTCGTGGCAAGGGAGCTCCTTTGAATACCCATTTTCCAGAAAACAATGCAGGAATGAGGTTGCTTCTTACTATCTTATTAAGCTTCTTAAGATGTTCTCTTGACTCACGTTCAGCTTCTCTTTCATCCTGGATAGGAGGGCATAGAACGAAGCACTGGCTTACTTTTTTATTTTCTAAAAAAGCTGTTGGGTCTATGAGTCTAGATTGTACTTTGCAACAAGTCAGTGACATCCATGGAAGGTCAAAAAGGTTCAGATCATGGTTGTGACACATAACCAAAGTTCCGTCTCTTTAGACATGTGTCTACAAATGGGGAAGATCTTTGTGACTCTCATCTTGACTTTTCTGTTTTAACCCTCTCCACAGACACTTGAGAGTTGAGCCCAAAAAAATCATACTTTTCTCTACAATCTAGCACAAGGCTCTTCAAACTTGGCAAGTTTAAGACTTGTGGACCTCAACTCCCAGAATTCCCGAGCTAACATGACCGGAGGAGGAATTCTGGGAGTTGAATTCCACAAGTTTTAAAGCTGTCAAGTTTGAAGACCTCTGATCTAGCAGAAGAGAGCAAGTCCAAGGATGCAGACTTGAGACCCAGTTCTCACGTCAAAAGCACACCGCTCAACTATGGTTCTTGTTGAATGTGACTATCATTAAATGCCGTACCTTATGATTTTCGACTCTTGACGAACGTATCTTTTCTTTTATGTATACTGAGAGTATTTACACCAAGACAAATTCCTTGTGTGTCCAGTCACACTTGGTCAATAAAGGATTCTATTCTATTATATTCTGTTCTATTCCATTCCATTCCCAAACCAAGGGACAGCCAGAAACTGCTCCTCCCTCCCCAGAGAGAATTGTTTCAAGCCCTTTATACTCTGTGGATTGGAGAAAAAAATGTGAGAAGTTGAACCTGGATTTTGTAATTAATAAAGCTTAGACTTGATGTGTATGCTGGAATTCTTTGTTCTTTAGCTTTTCTGCAGCTGTGTGTGTCTCTGAATGCCTACTTCCAGTTTAAGCACAGTTGAGAGAAGCTGGATATTGCTCTTTTGAGTGCCCAGACACATTGTGAGAGTTCAACGAATATGCATGAATATCATCTTCTAAATACAGACTTAGACAACTTGGCTATGCACAACTCTTCAACACCCCTTATTTCAGCCCTTCAAGTCTTGATAATGTGCCATTAACATTTAGTAGCAAAATGGCCATATTGCCACAGTACAATTTAACCTGTTTGGGAAGTTCACAAATATTAAATGGCATCCTCTGCCACTTGTAACATCCTCCAGAAAGCAAAAACAAGCAGACACAAAATTCAGCCATAATCCTTCCGGTGCCCTTATATCACTACTGATCTCCTAAAAAATTGGGGAGTTGAGATGCGGTCCCTACCTGGCAAACATTACTATGCCTGCTCTACCATTTCAGAATATTTAGTGCTGAAACTCAGGAAGCAGGAAAATAAGTGATAAAATACTGTTACCAAGAGCTTATCATTTTCCCACAGCAGGCATGACAATTAGCCCTGGAAAGAAAGATTCAACTCCTAAGAGGCAATTCTACTTCAAAAACTTAACTATGGTCATGTTTACACTAGGGACTTGACAAAATATTTCTGGTGAATTTAAGAATGCATCACTGCAAGCAGTGGGATAATGCAGTATGATTTAAAGGTATCTTTCCTAAAGAAAAATGTGAAATTATTGCTGTTTGCCAGCCTAGTGGACTTCTTAAGCTAGGGAAAAAAGGGGATGGAGAGAGATTTAGTTTTTTCAAGATGGAAGAAAAAATGGCAAATGTCATATGGGATCTCTCCCCTTTCTGCACCCCCCAAAAAAACCCCACCCAATGAACAAAGCTCTGAGAAACTGCATTTTTCAGAAAGAGTGAACTATTATTTTCATTCATCCAGCTATGATGGCTGAGATGATGAGAATTATAATTTAATATGCACAGGGCAGTTAGGTTGGAAAAAGCTGCTTTCAAGCAGTGTGGAAACAATCACTTTATCATTGATAAATTATCAGTGATAATTTCCAGGCATCTCTGTTACTCTGCCAGTCGAATACCCCACCTGAAAATGAGAAGCCATTTCTAATCTGATGAATGAGACAATCCCGCTGCAATTTTCCCAAACTTTGAAAAACCAATTTTTCCCCTATGTTACAAAATCGCTCTCCTGCATTTCAGCAGACTGTGGAGATGATGTTTCCACTGAAGGGGATTTTCTCCATTTCCTGCCTCTAAGTGTACTTAGCTGAATCATTACATGTTTATGTGAAACCAATCTTTTCTTCCTCCCGCCTCTCCCGAGAGATCTAAAGCCTTGTTCAGTATGCTTCTAAGGTGTGGGTCTTTGTTTACAACATGAGTTTCTTCCTCTCATCCCTGCACAGAAGAGCCTTCTGTTATGCAGGCTTGAGCATCATGTCACCAACTTATAGATATCAGGATAGCTGCAACTCAAAAAAAAAAGCTTCTATATGCAGATTTGTTACTGTTAACTGGCTCTGCAGCACCCAGACATCCATTTACCTATTGTCAATTAATGATCTATTCACCTTTCATACAGCAGCAGAAAAATTCAAAGGAGAATTTTCTTGCAACCAGGCAAACAAATGTAGATAAAACATGTATAGAGAAAAATTCATAGCTCAGATCATTGGGAGGTAAAAACTGTTGTCAGGCTCATAGGATATTTAGCTGTTGGAAACTAAGATGGAGGAAATTAGGTTTAACAAATAATGTGCTCTGCAAGTTCTAAACTCACAAGAATATGGATTATTCATGGTTATAGTGCAATGAGTACTGCCATAGGTCTGGGAAAAATGAAAGACAGCTTGTAGATATTCCAGATTTATTTTAAAAATGCATTATACAGGTAGTCTTTGTTTAGTGATTGTCTTGGAGATCAGTTGTTTGCTGTTAGAACAATGATAAAGTAACTTGTGGTCAATCTTCACATTTATGACCTGCTGAGGACTGCCTGCAGAGATTTTAGAAACAGAAGACCTGGTGGTCTCAAACTGTTGGCTGTAGATTAATACAGTACTTAAAAAACAAACATCAAAAGAAACATGGCAACTAAAAATATTAAGGCTTCGCAGAGAGTCAGATGCAGAACACACATGGATGTACATGTATCACATGTGGATAACTTTGTTTTCTTTCTATCCCAAAATAACTGCTTAATGCACACAGCTATATTAAAAAGATGCAAGGATAGAAGATATCTTTTAGTGAAATGACTATAGTAGTATAGGATGTTCAGTGGCTGAGTATTTGCAACTTATGAATATATAGAAACAGAGCAGAACAAATGTGAGGTTTCTGTGAAAGGGTACATAGATCACTCCACATTAATGCAGTACAAACAGGCTTCTAAAAGTTACACCGAAAAAGAAGATCAAGAAATAGAAAAAAGATTATTTCAAAACCCAGGAGGAATAATTGTTTCAAAAAAGTAAGAGTTTATGAAATCGTAACATCTAATACTTTGGATTAAAATGATCCTATTTTAACGGCTATCACAATATAAAATCAGTTTCCAAAATTTCACGTTATTACTGAATTTTCAGTGTATTTTGTGGGGTTGATCACCCTCCATTAAATATTTCACCCTTCTTTACTTACTTGTGGAACTGAGCCCTCATTTTCGCAAGAGCAGGATTTGCATAAACCAAAGAATATAAATTACTTTCAAAACATGAAAAATACCATTGTATTTCCATTTTATGGCCAAGAATTCTTTGGATAAAAATAAAGACAGCAAGAATTGCAGCTGTTCTTAAATGAGTTGGAGTTAAAGGTGAGCAAGGACGCAGGCAGTTTCTGCTGACAATATCAGATTATTTAGGAGGGATCTAAATTGGGGGTAGCATGTCTTCATCCTGAGGCAAAAATATCCTAACCATACATACATTGATTGGATCTGAACTAGGAGTGACTGAAAAAGAAAAGGAAATTGGAGTTGAGGTCTGGAAGTATATTATTCATTCAGTCTGAGGGTTCCTGTTTCATATAGGAGATCTTAAGGAATCAAAAATTAAGCCACTGCTGTAACAATGCCTTTGTACAAATGTATAGTGTTCCCAGCTTGGAATACCAGATGACATTAGAATTGTCTCTCAAAGAACAGTAGCATAGGATAACATTTCTCAGTTTAAATTCTGGGGAAAAAATGGCTGAGCTGTTTTCCCCAGAGGTGTGGATAGGTGTGGATAAAGCTTGAGTATTATAGTCCAAGGAAAAGCTCCAAGAGTGACAGTATTAGCAATAAATACAGGTAATCCTTGAGTTACAACAGTTCATTTAGTGACTATTCAAAGTTACAACAGCATTGAAAAAAGTGACTTATGGCCATTTTTCAGTTACTTTTGTAGCATCCTCATTGTCATGTGATCAAAATTCAGGTGCTTGGCATATTTATGACCATTGTTGTGTCCCAAGGTCATGTGATCACCTTTTGTGACCTTCTGACAAGCAAAGTCAATGGGGAAACCAGATTCACTTAACAGCTGGTTACTAACTTATCAACTGCAGTGATTCACTTAACAACTTTGGCAAGAAAAGTCATAAAATGGGGCAAAACTCACTTAACAACAGAAATTTTGGGCTGCACTGTGGTCGTAAGTTGAAGACTACCTATATTTATTGTCTGGAAAGATTAGTAGCCTATAGAGAATACACCAACTCCATCTCCTATGTGAATGATCAGATATTAGGTGTCATCATGCTGGAATAATTAAGAGAACAGTCCAAAAAAGGTAACCTATATTGTACTATTAGGGAACCCATGTACAGCTATTCATTAATTTGTTTGTTCAAAGAAAGAGGGAAAAAACATGGAGAACACCCACAACAGTTGGAGTGTGTCACAAGGTTTCATCACATCTTAAAGGAATACTAGTCTTGGCTAGTCTAGTGAAGAGAAGGACCAGGGGAGACATGTTAGTAGTCTTCCAATATTTGAGGGGCTGCCACAGAGAGGAAAGGGTCAAACTATTTTCTAAAGTGTCTGTAGGCCAGACAAGGAAAAATGGATGGAAACTGAACAAGGAGAGATTTAACCTGGAAATAAGGAGAAACATTCTGACAGGGAGAACAATCAACTAATGGAACAGCTTGCCCTCGGAAGTTGTGGGAGTGCCATTACTTGAGACTTTCAAGAAGAGATTGGACTGCCATCTGTCAGAAATGGTGTAGGGTCTCCTGCTTGGGCGGGGGGGTTGGACTAGATGACCTATAAGGCCCCTTCCAACTCTGATTATCTGTTATTAAAGCTGGAAAAAGACACATGGAAAAAAATATCCACAAAATTGAACAGGGATGTTTCAAAGACTGAAAATAAGATAAAAGGTGATATATACAACCAGACAAAACTGAAAGGTAGAGATACTTCTTCCTCCTTGTAATCCTTGTCCACTAAAATGTTTCAATGGTGAAATCTAGGGAATGAAAATATATTTTCACCCAGCAGATATTTTTGTACAAACAAACACATAGTACTATTGAATCCTACTTTATACTTTTATAGTATATACTTCCAATAATCAGATGTGAATAGCGAACTATTTTTGATGTTTCACTTTTCTAAAAAGTCATTTTTAAAATCTTCATGAAACCAAGTTATTTTGTCTTCCAATTCTTGTATTATGGAACAAAGTCATATTTCAACGAATTCTGTATTTGTGGGCATTTTCATTTTTACTAGAGAGGATTCCTGATATCGTCCCTGCTTTCCAGCTATTTTTTATTCAGCCCAGCCTGGGGGAAAGCTGCTGAATGCAGTATTGACAGCATGATGCTCTCACTAGGTTTGCTGCTATATATAACAAACCCCACATGCTAGACTGATCTAGCACCATGGAGAAAAGAAGGCATTTCAGGCTTCTCAATCCATATGCCAAAAATTAGTCTTTACTTGCAAGTAATCAATCTGAAGGGTTTTTTTTTTTGGTAAATGAATATATACCTATAAATACATGGGAGGATGGATCAGGAGCTAGGAATTTTTGCAGCTTCTCTGTGAAGCAAAGTGAGGCCATTTGTTCATGAAAATACTCAAAGAACAGGCAATAAACCCAGTGACTGTTAAGTCTGAAATGAGAACATGAACATTAATTGATGAGCATTCATCAGCCATTGATTGGTTTAAAGTAACCAATGACTGGCTGAAAATGCCCTCTGCAAGTTTCAGAAGTGAAATACAATGCCAAAGGCATTTTTTAAAAAATCTGAAGATGCTAAGAAGAATAGATGCCGATGTGGCAGAACTCAAAATCATGATGTCTGTGTATTATCTCCTGTTGACATGGGACATAAGCAGTGAGAGGTGCAATGTCAAATTTACAGGCATCCATAAATGAGAAATCCTGAAATGGAAAAGCCTTAGTCTGGCAAATGGGAAAACATAATTGTGATTTTCAAAAGCTTATGCATCATTGGTTTAATAGCAATGGAATAGCAAACACAAATCTTTTCACCTGAAGAAAAATGTATATACAGTTTTTCCCCTAATCACCAATTTTCAAATGGTTTGATCTTCCAACTTTTACTATTGTTTCATCATTTTAAAAAGCTCTCAATACATTGGAATTCTTCAACTTCTGTCAGGTTTGTACGTCCTCTTGATCATCATGGTTTCAGAATGGAGCCATTCTTATGTGAAAATATTGACTGAAAAAAGCTGTGTGATAATACAGTAAAAATAATCAACTGATAATGAGAAGCTGTTCGCAGTTATCCGTACATCTCATTGACATAATTTAAGAAAATAGAGGAGTCATTGTTAACTGAAGCTGCACCCAGTTCAAACTCTTACAGTACATACTTAGGCATTTTTATAAGTAATCCTTGTCTTATGACCAGTTATTTAATAACTATTCAAAGTTATAACAGCCTCAGAAAGCACCATAATAAAATATCCTGTCCCTCCTGCAGTCACATGAATGTATTTTGGGTGCTTGACAACCAGCTGATAATTATGACTAACAACATGTCCAACAATTATGTGACTGTGATTTGCTGTTGGGTTTTTTGCCAGTTTCCAGCATTTTTTGCTAGCTTCTGGCAACTCCCCCTCCCATTATTCAGAAGGATGGATTCAGATTTACAATTATGTTATTTGTTTAATAACCAACCATAAAAATGGTCTCAAAATTGAGTTCAAGCACATAGGTGCCTTGTCTTATGACTGTTACAATTTATGACCAAAATTCTGCAGTTGTAAGTCAAGAACTACCTATATGCAGAAGTGAGACCATCATGTTTAATCAGGTTTAACAGAATTACACAGAACTTCCTGTCAGATAAATGAGAGGTGGTATTCAGAGGTGGTATTCAGCAGGTTCTGACCAATTCTGGAGAAGTAGTAGCGGAAATTTTGAGTAGTTCGGAGAACCAGCAAATACCACCTCTGACAGGAGATTTTACAGTATCCTTCCCCTGCCACACCCACCAAGCCACACCCACAGAACCGGTAGTAAAAAAAATTGAATCCCACCACTGAATATAAGGCTGCATATAATACAAACAGGCTGAAAATAACTGGCCTATTCCTTCCCCTTCTCCTTTAATACCTTCCCCTCTCTTTTATACTCAAGAATTATAGAGAACAAATAAATTAAAAACAGTGGAGATTAACCAGTGTAAATGAATATTATAATTTTCTCTACTTTTAATTTGATCTAAAGCACTACTCTAATAATTGCATAATAAGGGCAATATTTCTTTTGATACATCTAAATAGGTATTCTCAGATCTAATTAATTTTAGAAAGCACTTATAATTTAAACAGTCAAACTAATTTGCTAGAAAAACAAAAAATTCAATTAAAAACAACCATTAATAGTACATTTAGAGGCCTTATTTCATTTTTAAAAATTCAGCTGGCTCTTTCTCCGTCTCATCATGCTAACAATTACATAACCTAAAGCATTATTTATTAGATGTGTGGGTTGAGTACAAATTTTACAAAGAATTCAGAGAATTCTTAAACATTACTTGCTCTTATCATTTTCTAAACAGAGGCATCTTTACCTACATAAATTATTATTTTCTTAATCTTCAAGTAGGGTATTTTTTCTGTGTATCCACTAGTTTTGCTACATAAATTGGTGATTATATTTTATTACATGGAAAACATTTTATTGAAATGTAAATCATGACCTTTCATAATAAGGTAGAATATGCCAGAATATGATTTTTAAAAAAATAGCTTTAACTGCTGGTAATACATTTACAAAATAATTCTTTTACAATAAATAATTTTGCAATAAAAAGCTAGTTTTGTCTAGGGCAGGAGTATCAAACTGGCAGCCCATGGGCTGGATGCGTCATACACAGGCCACGCCTACCCCAGCTCCGCAAAGGGGAAAAACCTTGTAATACGTCACGTGATGGCAACATGATGTGGCAAATTTGACACCTGTGGTCTAGGGGTTAAGGCACTGGGCTAGAAAGCAGGAGAACACAAGTTCATGCCATGCCTTAGCCATGAAAACCAGCTGGATGACCTTGAGACAGTTACTCTACCTTAGCTCAACCCAACTCACAAGGTTGTTGTTTGTAGGGAAAATAGGAAGAGGGAGGTGCGTTGGATATGTATATCACTCTGAGTATTTTTAAAAATAATAAACATAGGATAAATATAAATAAAAATTATTTTAAATACCAATGTAAGTTAAAGGAAACACAGACAAAACAGAATGTATGTACAGGTGAAACTCAAAAAATTAGAATATCGTGCAAAAGTTAATTTATCTCAGTAATGCAACTTGTGAAACTAATATATGAGACAGACTCATTACATGCAAAGCAAGATAGTTCAAGCCATGATTTGCCATAATTGAGATGATTATGGCTTATAACTCATGAAAACCCCAAATCCACAATCTCAGAAAATTAGAATATTGTGAAAAGGTTCAATATTCTAGGCTCAAAGTGTCCCACTCTAATCAGCTAATTAAGCCATAACACCTGCAAAGGGTTCCTGAGCCTTTAAATGATCTCTCAGTCTGGTTCAGTAGGAATCACAATCATGGGAAAGACTGCTGACCTGACAGTTGTGCAGAAAACCACCAGTGACACCCTTCATAAGGAGGGAAAGCCTCAAAAGGTAATTGCAAAAGAAGTTGGATGTTCCCAAAGTGCTGTATCAAAGCACATTAATAGAAAGTTATGTGGAAGGGAAAAGTGTGGGAGAAAAAGGTGCACAAGCAGTAGGGATGACCGCAGCCTGGAGAGGATTGTCAGGAAAAGGCCATTCAAAAGTGTTGGGGACTTTCACAAGGAGTGGACTGAGGCTGGGATCAGTGCATCAAGAGCCACCACACACAGACGGATCCTGGACATGGGCTTCAAATATCGTATTCCTCTTGTCAAGCTGCTCCTGAACAACGAACGTCAGAAGCGTCTTACCTGGGCTAAAGAAAAACAGACCTGGTCTGTTGCTCAGTGGTCCAAAGTCCTCTTTTCTGATGAGAGCAACTTTTGCATCTCATTTGGAAACCAAGGACCCAGAGTCTGGAGGAAGAATGGAGAGGCATACACTGCAAGATGTTTGAAGTCCAGTGTGAAGTTTCCAGTCTGGGAAACCATGTCATCTGCTGGTGTTGGTCCACTGTGCTTCATTAAGTCCAGGGTCAACACAGCCGTCTACCAGATTTTGGAGCACTTCATGCTTCCTTCCGCAGACAAGCTTTATGGGGATGCTGACTTCATTTTCCAGCAGGACTTGGCACCTGTCCACACTGCCAAAAGCACCAAAACCTGGTTCAGTGACCATGGGATTACTGTGCTTGATTCGCCAGCAAACTCGCCTGACCTGAACACCATAGAGAATCTATGGGGCATTGCCAAGAGAAGGATGAGAGACATGAGACCCAACAATGCAGAAGAGCTGAAGGCCGGTATTGAAGCATCCTGGTCTTCCATAACCTCAGCAGTGCCACAGGCTGATAGCTTCCATGCCACACCGCATTGAGGTAGTAATTGCTGCAAAAGGGGCCCAACCAAGTACTGAGTACATATGCATGCTTATATACTTTTCAGAGGTCCGATATTGTTCTATGTACAATCCTTGTTTTATTGATTGCATGTAATATTCTAATTTTCTGAGATTGTGGATTTGGGGTTTTCATGAGATGTAAGCCATAATCATCACAATTATGACAAATCATGGGTTGAACTATCTTGTTTTGCATGTAATGAGTCTATCTCATATATTAGTTTCACCTTTTAAGTTGCATTACTGAAATAAATGAACTTTTGCACAATATTCTAATTTTTTGAGTTTCAACTGTATAATTATTAGCAATTGTATGTCCTGTATAGCATGCAATAAAACAAATGCTGTTGCTATGAAAATTTTCTTCAGTGAGAATTCGTGAAATAGCACATTTGATGGACTGAAAATACTTCAATATGATTTGTCTTTCCTTTTATAAATGGTATAGTCTTTTGTTTAAACTTTATACAAAGCTGTATAAAGCATATTATACAGAGTTCAGATCTGAGAAGCACTTGGTCCTCCAGATGTGGCTGAAGTGCAGCCATTAATGACCTCAGTCAATATCTTCTAATAACAATTTTGCAATAAGTTAAAGGGCCTGAAGTTGTCCACTATGGATTGCAATGATTTATAACAAGAGAGGTCAGCCTAGTGACTTCAAGATATTTTGAATGACAACTTCCTCTGACAACTGGAGGAGGAACTTCAGTTTGCTTGCCATCTGGTTTTATAATAGAATACTTTATTGGCCAAGTGTGATTGGACACACAAGGAATTTGTCTTGGTGTAAATACTCTCAGTGTACATAAAAGAAAAGATATATTCGTCAGGAGTCGAGATTCATAAGGTACAACACTTAATGATAGTCATAGGGTTCATAAGCAATCAATCATACTAGGAAGCAGTCAATATAAATTGTAAATATACCAGCGACAAAGTTACAGTCATACAGTCGCAAGTGTGAAGGGATGGGTGATAAGGAGTGGTGACAAGATTAACAGCAATAGTAGTGCAGACTTTGTAATAGTTGAACAGAGTTGAGGGAATTATTTGTTTAGCAGAGTGATGGCTTTCGGGAAAGAACTGTTCTTGTGTCTAGTTGTTCTGGTGTGCAATGCTCTATAGCGTCATTCTGAGGGAAGGAGTTGAAACAGTTTATGTTCAGGATGTTGGGAGCCTGTAAATATTTTCACAGCCCTCTTTTTGACTCATGCAGTATACAGGTCCTCGATTGAAGGCAGGTTGGTAGTAATTGTTTTTTTCTGCAGTCCTAATTACTCTCTGAAGTCTGTGTCTGTCCTGTTGGGTTGCAGAACCAAACCAGATAGTTATAGAGGCGCAGATGATAGACTCAATGATTCCTCTGTAGAACTGGATCAGCAGCTCCTTGGGCAGTTTGAGCAGTTTGAGTTGGCGCAAAAAGAACATTCTTTGTTGTGCTTTTTTTATGACGTTTTTGATGTTAGGTGTCCATTTTAGGTCATGTGATATAGTAGAACCTAGAAATTTGAAGGTCTCTACTGTTGATACAGTGTTGTCTAGTATTGTAAGAGGTGGTAGTATGGTTTCTTCTAAAGTCTACCATCAGGTTTTGAGTGTGTTCAGTTCCAGATTGTTCTGGTTCCACCAGAGGGAGGGTTGTTGTGTCATCAGTTGATGGTCTTGTGCTATTGGTACATAGGTGGATCGTGCTATGTGATTCTGCCTAGCTTCACCTGCTGCTTCCTGTCTGTTAGGAAGCTTATGATCCACTTACAAGTGTGTTCAGGTACCGCTAGTTGGTTTAATTTACTTAGAAGAGTGCCTGGAATGATAGTATTGAATACTGAACTGAAGTCTACAAAGAGGACCCTTGCATAGGTATTTGGAGATTCAAGGTGTTGTAGGATGTAACGCAGAGCCATGTTAAGAGCATCATCTGTTGATCTATTTGCTCGGTATGCAAACTGCATGGGATCTAACAGCGGATCCGTGATGGTTTCAGGTGGGACAGCACAAGCCTTTCAAAGATTTTCAATACTACAGATGTTAGAGCAACTGGTCTGTAGTCATTCAGTTCCTTGATGGAGGGCTTCTTTGGCACTGGGATGATAGTAGAGCGTTTGAAGCAGGAAGGAACATAGCACATCTCTAGTGATCTATTGAAGATTCAGGTGAAGATGGGGGCCAATTGGTCAGCACAGACCTTTAAGCAAGAAGGAGTTACCTTGTCTGGCCCTGGTGCTTTTCCTGGCTTTTGTCTGTGTAATAGATCTTGCACTTCTTTTTCTGTGAACACCAGAGGTTGTGAACCCAATGGATTGGGGCTAGTTGTAGGAGGCTTGGCTGATGTTGTTGTGTTTGAGATGTGGGTTGTGGAAATAGGTGGCTGTAGTTTCCTTTCAAACCTGCAGTAAAACACTGCTAGGTCATCTGCTAGTTGTTGATTTCCTTCTGCCTGGGAAGGAGTTTTGCTGAAACCAGTGATGTTTTTAAGAGTTTTCCACATGTTTGCTGGTTCATTTGTTGAGAACTGATTCCTTAACTTTTCAGAGTAGCTTCTTTTTGCTGCTCTGATCTCTCTTGTTAATATGTTTCTGGCCTGGTTGTATAGCATTCTGTCACCTTTTCTGTAGGCTTCCTCTTTGAAACGACGTAGCTGCTTAAGTTTAGCTGTGAACCAAGGTTTATTGTTACTATATATTTGCAGCTTCCTTGTTGGTACACATAAGTCTTCGCAGAAGCTGACATATGATGATACAGTATCTGTGAGCTCATCTAGGTCTGCAGGGGCATCTTTGAAAACATTCCAATTAGTGCAATCAAGGCAGGCCTGGAGTTTCAGCTCTGCCTCATCAGACCAAGTCTTCACTGATTTAATTGTTGGTTTCATGGTTTTAAGTCTTTGTCTGTAGGCAGGTACAAGGTGAATCATGCAGTGGTCAGAGTGTCCCACAGCCGCTCATGGTAAAGATCTATAAGCATCTTTTACTGTTGTGTAGCAGTGGTCTAAAGTATTTTTGCCTCTGGTAGGACAATTTACATGCTGGAAATCTTTCCTTAAATTTGCTTGATTGAAATCTCCTAAAATGATGGGAAGGGAACCTGGGTGTTTGGCTTCAGCCTCCATAATTTGATCAGCAAGAGTTCGTAAGGCTTGTGGAAGAACATACACAGCTATTAGGAGAAATGAGGAGAACTCACGTGGAGAATAAAATGGCTTGCAGTTGATATGTAAAGACTCTAAGTTTTCATCACAGTACTTATATATTATAGTTATATCCTGAGACCAGCTGTTGTTGATATATAAACATAATCCTCCACCCTTTGTTTTACCTGATGTCCCTTCAATTCTGTCTGATCTAAATGTCTGAAATCCTGGGATGTATATGGTGTTGTCCCCATGAATTTGTAGATTAATCCATAGCACCGGGGAATTAGTTAGAATATCTCAAACGGAAACAAAAAATACTTTAAATTTCTAGGCAGCTTCAATCCTTTCAGATACACTCTCTAGCATCCAGAAGATACCAACTTGGTTAGATTAGTTGCACCAGAAAAAAACTGAAGCCTTTTAACATAGCATTTGGATTATATGGCAAAATAGAAACCTCAGACAGGACTAGCTTTTTCAACAAGAACAGTAACAAACATCCTGATATTTATCAGTTTTCATCCTGATAATTTTTCACTTAGGAAACAGCTGCCTTCCTATATACACATTCAGGCAAACTATTGATCAAGCACTGACAGATCTCTTCCTCCACTTTTTTTTCTGGATGGTAATCTGTTTCCTCATTTCCCTTACTTGGTGAAGGGAATTAAAAGAAACTTAGTCCCTAGGGAAATACTGAGGTTTATTGAGGAGAAAATATTGAGGATAAAAAATTGTCCAATTCAATGCTTTGAAAAGCTGATAACTATACTTAGCTTAGTGAGATCTATTTTGCTTTTTACTTGGACACCAAAGTTAATTAATTAGGCTAGATGGAAATAGTGACTCAAGTGGGCAGACATATGGTTAAGAATTAAAGGGTTGCTTCTGAGCATATACAGTATTCAACTATGACTGGTATCAAACAAAGAGCCCAAATTCTTTCATTAAATTCCCCCCCCCCAATAGTACTTTTTCAGCAACCTAATTTAGGAGAAAATGTGTTTTAATTGTTGCTACAGTATTTTAGGCCAGTTGGGACCTAGAAAAATTGAACATCTGCTGGCAATTGTTTATAAATCTGTAGATCTAAACCAGACTTGAGGTATTGCAGTTTTATTAAAATGGAGCAATCCAAGGTTTACAAATAACACATAATCCAAGCTGAGATTTCAATTTAAAGATTTCAGATTAGCACAGTTCTTAACTACTACTCTCCAATATGTTATCCGTGCAATAGTGAGTTTTCCTTTCCTTTCTGTGGGAGACATTACTGGAGGAAATTAAGTTAAATTAGTTTTGTTTTCTACAGAGTGGTCTGCAATATTTCCCATCAGAGAAAATTCCGTAATTTCGAATCTAGGGGTTTTTTTTGGTGTTGAAAACCTTATTCTTACAAAAACTTCTGTAGTCTGATTGACATTTAACAATTCCAAAGGAGTTTTATTTTGGTTACTATGGAAAGAGATGGAAGATCTATGAGCATTCATTCCTGTTAATAGTGAAGTGTTAGCTGCAGAGAATGCTTAGAATTAAAATTATTCAGGAAAGGCAAATTAAATTATATTATAGGGACACCATAATGACATCAACTGCATTGGATAGGCTGGATGCTTCATGTTGCATAACTAGCCTAAATTGTTTTTAGCAAGAAAATCTGCTAGGGACAGTAGACCACCATAGTTTCCTCTGCATATCTCTTCTAGTAGGTATCTATATAAACCTGTTTCAGTTCAAATGGAATGAAAACTGATCAGGCCAACTTTGATCCAAGAAGACACTTAATGTTCAACATAATTGGTCCTTTTCAACAGGACAAAATTTCCAGAAGAAAACACTCCAAAGAATAAAGATCACCCTTTCAGGTGCTGTAGAATTCTCATGTTTCTATGTTTCAAAGGCTTTTCTTTAAACTTGACATTAAAAAGGAACTGACTACGATGTCCTTGTTTTTGGACAACATTTAGATAACATCTACAAGCAGGGTTCAATAATGGAAATAACTCCCAATTTCAGATAAATTAGTTGTGATTTAAAAAAAAATCAAGGAAGGTTTAAAAAGCTATTCTAATAGGTTAGATAGAAAGAATAAATGCATTTCACTCTATTCCAATGATGCCAAAAATTCTGATCATTGCATTGAAACCCCTCTGACTTAGAAACAATTGCTGAAAAGTTGTATGAAATTGAAGAATTTTGTGAAATAAGGTATTTAGAGAAGTACACAGTGGAACTTTACTATATCTATATTTAAATGGCATAACCAAAAAGCTAAGTTCTGAAGCAAGTGTTTTGATTTGGAGATAGTTCCTAAAATCTTGAAATGATGTTCTTTGATACATTGCAGTGCAATTAGCAGTGTCCATCTGTTTATGTTCATTTGTTACAGGAGATGGTTCATTCAAAGTAAAGTTTGGAAGCCACATTCAAATGAAATATTACAGCTATTAGTCACTTTGCATCTCTCCCCATTATATATTTCTACGGGAAAAAAATGAAACCATATACAGTAATTCTTTCAGTAGACATGTGTGCCTGGCATGCGTTTCTGCATTAACAGACATCAAAGATCATTGAATCACACAGCTTCTCAATACTTTTGAGTTGTTTAGCTTGTAAAAATTGCGGTTTGCACCTTGACTAGCTACATATGCAGTCTTCCTCTCACCAGGATTTGAGATCTGACCACATACATGGAACACCCTAATATTTGCCAGCTAGCTAATTTATTATAGTCTTGCTATAGTTTCAGTTAAGGATTCAGAGTAACTAATATTTAATTAAGCACAGAACTATTTTTGCTTACCTCCTGCCCTAAGGTTATCTAAATGTATAATGCTGTCAAAGCATAACATTCAATTTCATTGGGTAAACTTGTCATTCAAATATGCTGACAGAATAAAATTAATACCTATAGCTGTGATGGAGACACCATTCTTAAAGAACCCTCATGAGAGCCATACCAGAGGTCCAGCTCAAAGACCGATTATGTATTTAAAGCACAGGAAGTAGCAAGGTGTGTAACCTCTGTAACATGCTAATTTATTAAACAAAGCTTAAAGCTTCAATACTGAAAGTGTATGGTAGCAACAGGAATCAAGCAATCTGTAACTCACAGATTTTTTGCAGGTTTTGTTGCACAGCCCCACTTGGGATCTCTGAACTGCACTTAAACTCAATGATCATGGTTAGCTTGAGACTGGGCATGAAGAGTTACTGGGAGTAAAATATTCCTCTCCCTCCCAGTGGCTCTACTGCAAATCCCTTACTTAGCCCATCATTTCTGTTCTACAAATGCATGCCCCAGGGCAAAGGCCAATAATACTTGAATAAAAGCCTGAGGCAAGAGAAAGCCAATGGAGTATGAATTTACATGTCCAGAAAGCAGCTCAGGGACAACCAATCCATGATAAACAAAGGTCATTTTGGCAGAGGTGCTGGACGCTGGAAAGTGACAAACCATAGCTTGAAATCACACCAGGCCTTCTGGGATTGTTCAGACAACAGATGTCTTAACCATTCCAGCATACACCTATCCATAGAAGAGAGGCTAAGAGACCTGCATGAAAGCATCTAATATGTTATGGAACAAATACAGGTAAGTTCTTGACAGTTCAGTTAGTGACTGTTCAAAGTTACAATGGCACTGAAGAATGTGACTTATGATTGTTTTGCAGTTACCACCTTTGCAGCGTCCCCATGATCATGTGATCAAAATTCAGATGCAAGGCAACTGGATCATAGTTATGACTCTTGCCATCCCCCTTTTGCAACCTTCTCAAAGTCTAGGGAAGCCCGATTCACTTAACCAAGAGCCTTGGTGGTGCAGGCTGTTAAATGCCTAGCACTTAATTCCAGCTGCCTGCAATTAGTGCAGGCTCGAATCCCACCAGGCTCAAGGTTGACTCAGCCTTCCATCCTCTCGGGGTAGGTAAACTGAGGACACAAAATTGTTGGGGGCAATAAGCTGACTTTGTAAAAATGCCGCTTAGTAATAAGCAGGCATATACAATGGAATGAAGGCTATTGCTGAGCGCATTGGATTGCGCTCCAAAAATTGCAAGCCGCCCTGAGTCTCCGGAGAAGGGTGGCATTATAAATATGAATTAAAACAAAAACAAAAACCTACCAGGCTACTCATTTACGAACAGCAGCCATACCACTTAACTGGGGCAAGTCATAAAATGGGGCAAAACTAACTTAACAAATGAAATTTTGGCCTCAATTACGGTCATAACTCTAGGACTACTTGTACATTAAATAGAAAGGTGTCCCGATTTGCCCTTTCGAGGAAACTCCGCGCAAGGAATTAAAACGTAAAGAAACCTACGCTGAGTCGGCCAGTTTCAACGTGGTTTTGCGCAGCGGGGTAATGGCGGTTGGGGTTTATTGTCCCTACGGAGGCTGCTTATAAGGCCTCTGGCAGAGAAGAAGAGGGGAAAGACGCCTGGGGCAGAAAGGATGGTCTCATCTTTACAACAAGGAGAGATGGCCTTGAAAAAAGAAAAAGGAAGGAAAGGGCGCCCGCTATCTTTTTTTTTCCCCTCCCGCCGGGAGCCTCCCTTCGAATTCTGAGCGGGTCGCATTGTGACGCCTGAATGGTAGCCGCCAGTGCGGCTCCCGCTCGGCTCGGCTCCCGCGCGGGCTCGGCGCAGTGAAGGCGCCGCAAACAAACAAAAAAATGGGGTTCCGCAAAACGGGAGGCGCGTGCACGCTCGCCTTCTTGCTGAACCTGTTGTTGAACCTGCTGCTAGCCGAAGAGGAGCCCGACATCGGCTTTAACGACTCGCTGTCTCTCGAAGCGGCTTTAGCCGAGCCTGTCGTGAGGCTGGTGGACTCGGGTGAGGGACTCGCGGCGGCGCAAAAGGGCCTTTCTGAGGTTTCCCGAAAAGAAAGGGAGGAGCCCGCGAAAGACGGGCTGCCGAGAAGCACGCCGGCCCCTCGGTTTAGGAGGTTGTGTGTATGGCGGCTGGATATTATGGAACACACAACAGCTGGAAAAAAAAATACTGTGCATATATTAACATATGCTCCTGGTGTTAATGTTCTCATAATGTGTTGTTCCTTGTTTAAATTTACATAGCTATATGGAATAAATGCAGTACTGGATTTTGAAAATTTAAATTTAAAGAGGTCCCATAGAGAGATACATATTCTATTTCTTTAAAAGCAGTTTTACATTTAAAGGGTCAAGTAATAATTTGAAATTTAAAGAATATACACTCAATATAAGCTTGGGTAACCAAACTGAAGCAGAGTCCAATGTGTTTCACATATTGGGGGCTGGGGTGGGGTGGGGCTGGAGCAACTATTCGCATTTCAGGTGAACTGCACTAAAAAGAATTTAGGAAATACGTTTTATTCCAACTAGGTAACTACATCTTACCAGCTTGTGGTAATTCATCCTTTTGCAGGTGAAAATTTGACAGAACCTAAAGAAGTAGAATTTGGAGAATGCACTGTTACATGTGGTAAGCATATATATATATATATAAATAATGCTAAGGGTAGTTTTTTAAATTATTTAAAGTTGCATTTCCTTATTTACCTTATGGTGATTTTCAGTAATTGTTAGATATAATTTATAAAAACAATCCAGTTGATTGTCATTAGAAATTTGGGTCGGATCTGTTAATTTCACAGCCTTAAACTCCTTTTAAAAAGCCAGTTCCTTTTCTTTATTGGTTATGAGCTGCTTTCACCAAAGTAACAATTTCCCTCTATTTGTGAACATCTGTGAGATGTTCAGAAGCTGAAAACCTTCTGATGCATCATCTCACAGATGTCTTCCCACTTATAATATTGCCAGCTCTATTAGCACAAATCACTTCTCCGCTGTAGTCTATTCAGCACTTATACAATTTATTAGTTGTGTTATGGGAAGTTCTGGCCTCAGAAGGAGTAGAGGCTTTTTAGAAGTAGAGCACACATTGTCTAGTAACAGATGTCTGGCTTCATGCAGAGAAGAGCAAATTGGATAGGTGTTTCTCCCAGTGTGTTTATTTCTCAGGTAGCTGAGATAGAAAACAACCCAGCTTATTTGTTGTTGGGTTTCTTCAGTAAAACAGGAAATACCCTCTATCCAATGCAACATTTCTTGTTAGTAATATAATGTTTAAATTGTATATACTCATACACCTTAAAATCATACCTGCCACTCAGTTGGTATCTATTTTATCGTCAAATGATCTCTATTCTTTCTGTATCCAAATAATTCAACAATTCTTTATTCTGATCCACATATTATCCCAGTTCTTTTCATTATACAATGGTTAGGTTTTCAGCAATTAATTACTAGCAGTAACTCGATCTATAACTCATCCTCATTTAGAGTTTTTCCGCTCCCCCAGCTCAATCAATCTTTTATCTGGGTTGTATTTTATTTCAGAAAAATATTTGTATGGTCCTAGCTTAACCTGCTGTAGCTATAAATATTTTAATGTGCATTTTATTTAAGGCTTCTTTCTTTTTTGTTTTGAATGACTGTTGACTTCTGGTGACTTCCTAAACCATTTTCTTGACAAGGTTTTTCAGAAGTGGTTTGACATTGCCTAGCTGGCTTTGTGTCTAAGGTAGAACTAGAATTCATAGTCTTTTGGTTTCTAGGTGCCTTTAATCACTACACTAAATTGACTCTTAGAGACTCTGCAGTCAAATTAATATATATCATCTTTGATGGCAAGATTATCAAGTGGGTAACGTGTTGTCTTTTTTTCTGTTTCTCCCCATGTTGCAAAACCTACATATTCCTACCTTGAAGTATTCCTACCTTTTTTCCTATGGAAGAAGGTTTCCTGTTCTTTTCAAGTTGCTATTTCCTGAAGCTCTTGCTATTTCTAATCCACTTAAGAACTATTCTTTTTTCTCTCTCATCTCCTTGATCTTCAGAAATCAGTTGTGAAATACATACCTATAATCCAAAAGCGTTCTATTTAAAATCTATGTAATCATTTGATTGTATTTTTTTCAGCTGGATTCTGAATGCTCTCATTGCACTTAGAAATCATCCAGTCATTTGGCTAGTTTCCACAGGGCTTGTATTTATTGTGAACACACACACACACACCTACTATCTTTGTCATCATCAGTTTTTGTTACACTTTGTGTCTATGAAAAATATTCTGTAGGCTTGCAAAACAAGAAAATATTTTCAATACAGGTGTCAATTCCTAGCCATTTACATTTCTAGTTATTGTATTTTTAAGTGGAGCCATATTCAGCCATGTTGTAGAATCCTTATTTTGTGACAGTTCCGATAAATATTGTTCCTTCCCTCTGTCAGTTGAAGTAATATTTTATGACTTACATGTAGTCCAAGAAATATTATAGTATCCATCAAGTTGTGCTCAATAGATTCAAAAGTACAAAGCATCCAAAGTTATTTTTGGCATGTCTAAAATATAATTCAGTATTACAATAATAATTATGTTTATCTCTAGATCAACAAAACATTTTTTTAAAACCTTCTTTGCTCCCTGTATTGTTCAATAAACAAATGTCTCTATAATGGATGATAATCTCTTTGATAATTTGCTGCTTCTAAACATAATAGTCTTTCCTCCCTCACATTATTTGTCATTTTAGCAGGCAGGGAGTGTAGTATTTGAAATAAGAGGAAAGAAAAAAGCAAAGTAACATAGCATTTGTGTTTAATAGCTTTACATTTTTTTTAAAAATGGCATGGCATTGCTAAGTGAAATATTGACAATAGAAATTTGGGACTCTTTATCTGATTTGAATTGCATATATGTGCATCTCTCTATTGTTGGCTGGAATCCTTTGCATATTCTCTAGGAAATATGTGCTCTTAATTTTTTTTTTACTTATTCCTATGTAAAGAAGATATATGAAAATAATCTGAAATGATATACAGGTAGTCCTTGACTTACAACAATTCATTTAGTGACCATTTGAAGTTACAACATCACTGAAAAAATTGACTTATAACCCATCTTTCACACTTATGACTGGTACAGCATCTCCATGGTCAGGTGATCGAAATTCAGATGCTTGGCAACTGGCTCATATTTATGACAGCTACAGTGTTTTGGCATCATGTGATCACCTTTTGCGAACTTCTGACAAGCAAAGTCAATGGGGAAGCCAGATTCACTTAACAACCGTGTTATCATCTTAACAACTGCACTTAACAACTGTGGCAAGAAAGATCATAAAACAAGGGCAAAACTCACTTAACAGCTGTCTCACTTAGTAACAAATTTTGGGCTCAATAGGCAATAGTGGCTTGTTGCTTCATTGCATCAGACCCAATGATGGCTGTAGGGCAACATTCATTTGGACTGCTGGACTTTGCATAGCATATTCATGGCTGCACTTCAAAAGTAGGCTTGGTTTTGGAAGAGATATAATTTTTTTAAAGAGGAAGAATTGGTCTTTTAAAATTTTACAAGTTTTAAGGCACCAGCTTTGCCTCTTGGCCATCTCCTCCCATGCCAAACTTGGTACTGTTTTGTTTAGGTTTTGGAGTGTTACTGTGATGATGAACAGAGTCCCAACCCTCTTCATGTCAGTTATTTTCAGAATTCCATTGAAGTACATATTGCTATAGCTCCAATTACCAAAACTACATTTTGTCAGATAAATAGAGAAATGTTTGGGTATTTAAACTTTGTTCACTGGCCAGTTAGATGTGCTGTGTGTGCTTGATTGGTACTGCTCAAGTTCCTTTGCTTTGCTAATTCAGCTGAATGCAGACAGAGATTTTTTTAAAAAGTTGTTTACTTGCCTATAGTCTTAAGCATTCAATAGTAGGAGTTTATGTCCTTCTGCCTCACCTCGGAACGTTTTAATATAAAATAGGCTAAGTGGTGGAGGTCATTATTACACTGTACTGTGGCCAGTGGTGACCTAAAGCTAGTACCAGGTTGCTGATCATTAAAATTTTCTGGAGTTTGGCAAGCTGGTGAAAACAGCTGAGCTATGATACCTGGCATGCTATTCAGCTGACAACACAGCAGTGGCAATGGAGCCATCAGTATCAGTGAGGCCTGAAAGTGTTGGGGAAGTGGTGTGGAGATAGAGGAACTGGTTGTTAAATATTCACATGCACACCACTGACTCTGGCAATGGTACTGTACTATTCCAAATCAATCATCTCTACAAATACTGAATTAAAATTAATATCTTACTCTGGAGAATGTAAGTTTGAATATTTGATGGAAACAGTTTTGCCCATCAAATACCACCACAAGTACAGATCATGCATTCCATTATTTTCACTCTAAAGTATAGAAGATGAAATGTATTCAACATCTTAGACCTTAATTTAAAAACCCTACAAAAAGCATATAATCCGTTGAAAGGAACACTTTGAATCTAGCAGAAATTCATGCTATTCCTGAGCACACCATACACAGACACAGTCATACAGACAAATGCTATTTGGTGAATAATTTACAAATATCATTTATCTTACAAGAGTTGCTTAGAGGTTGAGATGAATGTAACATCTGAAACATCCTTAATTTGTATCTTCTTTCTGGAACTCCTAAATCCCATAACATGTTCACTATTCTGATTTTTCCATTGATATCAATAAGCATTAAGGATGCTTAGTACCTGATTGGAATGAGCTCATCAGAGTAAAAATGCTTCAGGCACCAGATGGTGGGTACTTTGAAACGCCAGGTTCATGAAGGCTGCAAGCTAACGTTGATATTTAAATTTTAATTAACTTGTTTGTTTCAGTAGTGTACAAAATGAAAGTGCATATCAAATTCAAGTAAAAAGAGAACATTTTTGCATTGTGAGATGGTGATTTTAAGAGATGGTTTTAAGCAGCATTTTACTTCTAAAAAGACAATGGGTTTTTTTTTCTGAAGGCCTTTAGATTTTTGGCACTTTTATTTTAAAACATGGGATTTCCAAAGAGAGAAAATTAAAATATGGACTGGGGACATATAGAGACATATCAGTAAAACACACAGGTACACACATACTCTTTTTAATCATTTTGATCAAAGGTATTGGCATTCGAGAAGTTATATTAACCAATGGATGTCCTGGAGGTGAAACGAAGTGTATTGTTCGTGTTGAAGAATGCAGAGGACCAGCAGATTGTGGCTGTAAGTCATGATTTAATGATAAATTCTAGTTAGCCTATAAGAATTTCATGGCTCCCTTCCATAGTAGCATGCATTCATTATGAGGTTGGTTATTTGCTTAGGCTTACAGGTCACATCAATCAAAGTCAAAACTCTAGGCAACTCCAACAATGTATAACAGTTAAAACTAAAACAGCATTCCAAAAAAGGAAAAAAGAACAAATGATAATAGAATGTTCACAGTGGGGAGAATAATATAACTAGTTAGCAAAAACAATACAGAATGCACAACAGGAAGCCAGATCACAAGCCATCCTCCTCTAGAACCTGCTGAAAAGAGCCACATCATCAAAAGGATCAAACTTGTATCACTTTCAGGGGAAATATTGTTTCTGGAGTGGAGACACAGCTTCAGAAAAGCTTTTTCTCTGAGGTTCCACAGTAGGACCTGGACTGAGCCAAATCTGCTAAATCTGACTGGACAGAACAAAACAACTAGTGTGAAGCCCTAGATTAGAACAGTGATGGCAAATCTTTTGGACTTTACAGATAAAAAATGGGAAAATGCCTACCTTGACTCTTCTGACACCTCTCTCCCCCCCCTCCCTCCCCCTCTCCCCCTCTCGCACGCACGCGCGCGCACACACACACACACACACACACATACAAACAAACGAGAAACAGTTCTGTAGCTGCATCTAGACCACCCTGAAGAGTGGCAGTCAGCATTAGTGCTGTGGCTGGGATAAAGTAGAGGCCCATGCTTAACTCCAGCCCCAGCTCCACCACTGCCATTCAAAAAAGTTGCTTTGGGCTGTTCCCCAAGGCATGTAAGCCTTGAGGAATATCATGGTTGCCCCCACAGCCCAGGATCTGCCACACGCCACCTACCTTCAGGTGGTGTATTCTCTTTCTGATGACAGGCCTACCTGAGGTTGCTCCAAATATCACAAGGCCTCTATTCTTGAAGTGGCTTCGGAGCAGAGTCTTCTGCACCTCTGCAGCCAGCCTCCCAAAACCACCTGAAAGCACACCTTGTGCTTGTGTAATTTTTGGAGACTGCACAAGAACACAGCCTTTACTCTGACTTCCAGAAGGTCTGGAGGCCATGCAAGTATATACTCCATTTAGCTTCTGCAGCCTCCAAAAATTGTGGAAGAATGAGATGTTATCGGGTGTTGGTGAACATTCACATGTCTCCCAAAACTTTGTGGTGTGACAGTCTTGACATGAGCATCATAGGTTTGCCACCACTGTCTTTATAAATGACAAATAGCAACCTAAATTGCATTTGGATGTGGTCCTCTAATGTTTTAGGTTGGAGCCACTTTTTAAAAGAATAAGGATAAGCTGAGCTGCATGCTTTTTAAAATTATTTTAACTTTAATTATAACTCCCAGAGCTTTAAATGGTTGGAATGAAAAAGGAGAGGCTAACCTCAAATTGAGCTAAATTCTTGGTGATTACATGGAAGTATCCATGCAGTTTCCACATGGAAGTGGTTCATCACTGTAATCTTCTAGAACTGTGGTCGCCAACTGGTGGGCCGTGGTCCACCAGTGGTCCGCGAGAAAATTTTGGTGGTCCACAGAGAAATATCACCCCCAGAGCACCCCCCCAAAGCAATTAATCCAGCCTGCCTGGGAACACAAGGCTGTGCTTGCGCAAACTTGCCTGCTAAGTTGCTATTTTTCCTTTCTCCTGCCCCGTCCATCAGCTGTTTGCTGTGCCGGGAGATTTAGACTAGCTAGAAAGCAGGAAATCATTGCATTTCTTGCTTTCTAGCTAATCTTTAGATCTTCCTTAGGACTGAAGCTTCTATTATTCAATGCAGGTAGCCGATGGCAGAATCGTAGATCTCTGAGTGAATCTGTGATTTTGTGAGCAACTCCCTGCCTGCTTTGCCTGATTTTGGGTAAAAGTTGCTCTCCTTTTATAAAAAAATTCAATATTTACATACATGGTGTGCTGTGAGTTAATTTTGTGAGTTTGCTTGCTAGCAAATTTTATGAGTTTGCTTGCAAGCAACTTTTATGTGACAAACACAGATAGCCAATGGCAGAAAGATAGATCTCTGAATCTGTGATTCTGTGAGCAACTCAATCGGCCTACCTGCTTTGCCTGATTTCAGGTTAAAGTTGCTCTTTTTTAAATAAAAAATAAATACATAAATATGTATAATATTTACCTACAAGCCATGCCTAGCCAGTCACATGACCATCAAGCCACACCCACAAAGTAGGCTCCACTCAAGAACGGGTTAAGAAATTTGAATCCAACCCCTGCCTCTGTGTGTTTGTGTGTGTGTGAGAGAGGGGGGGGGAGAGAGAGGTTAGATCAGATCTCTCTCTTTCTCTCTCTTTCCCACCAACGTCAGCAAGCCACCATTAGTCAAAATTCATATTAGTGGTTCCCGGGATTTAAAATTATGAGTTTGATGGTCCCTGAGGTCCCAAAGGTTGGCGACCCGTGTTCTAGAATGTTTTTTTCAGTTCAGTTCCTCAGTTTTATTTACAGCTCTAGTGGACTCATATCCAAGTTTAACCAAGCCCAACTCTACTTACTTTCAAAAAAATCATTAATATAGTATGTAGTATCGTATTGTAACATTATTTAATTATTTTAATAATATTTTAATAATGGCATAAAGTGATTATTAAAGCTGTTTTCTTCTAGGGGGCAAACCTATTTCTGAAAGTCTTCTTAGTGTGAAGATACCATGTATATTTGTACCTCCAGAAAATCGATTTCAATACATTTGGAAAATGTTGATTCCAGACCAAGTAAGTAATACTGTATGTTTGTATCTTGTGAATTTATTAGGTGACTTTGCAAATTATTTCCTATTTCCTACATTTTGTATCTAAATTATCTTAATTTAACGTTTTATTAGGTAGATCTAAAATTAATGCTACTTTTACCTGATTCTAAATAATAGAAAAAGATACAACCTTGAATGGTAAAATTCAAAGTTAACATGAAAGATACATTCAAAAGTCATTTAAAAATAGTTCATTCCTTATTGCTTTCTGATCTAAATAAGGCACTATCTCTACTCCTTGTATCATCCTTCATTATATTTCCCGGAGGAAAGAATTCCTTTTATTTGCAACAAATCTCTCTGTAAATCCATCTCCCAAGTTCAGCCACATTATTTTCCTCCATGCCAAGTCCAGATGAATTCTGTCTTTTAAAATATTTTATTTAGGATCAAGCTGTTCAAAACGGAGGCAGAAGAAGAATATGAGAATAAACTTAATTGTGGACTATATACTTGTTATTAATGTTAGTTAGATTTTTATAGAAATTTGCCCTATCATCTTCACTTTTCCTTATTTAATTAAATAATTAATAATTTTGATGTTAATATTTCCCTTAAACATATTTTTCTGGAATATATAGTGTAAAAGAAAATTAGTAAGAGTTATAAAATTATAATTCATTCTGTACTTTATCATCATTAATACTCTCTGCCTTCCAGAAGATATTAAAACCTGGGTTTCTCTCCAAATGTTAGGTCCAGAATATGAGGAGAATATATATGTGCATTTGTTTTTATGAGATCATAATGTTTCTTTTTTAATATTGATTTGTATGGATTGCTAGCAGCCGGATTTATGTATTTAAAATAAATAAAATTACCAATTTTTGTCTCTCCAATTGCTGCCAAATAATTCCCAGCAATTATTTGTCACTGTGGCAAATTGTGGGGTGCTTAGTGTTGTGGTTTGGCAACTTTTACAGAAGCATAGGATCCTTTTTTGTGAAGTAAAAAGATAATTCTTGCTTTGGATATTATAAGAGACTGCAAGGAGAAAAGCACCAAACTTTTCACAAGATGTTGATGTAAATTCCTAATTATGACATACATTTTGTCTTTTTTATCACCTTTGAATCAATAGCAATCACTCATTATTCCTAATGATTCAGCTATTTTGGAAGTACACAGAGATACTCATCCTGTTGCATTTGAGTGTGATACAATAGAACATGATGAATTGATTGCATCTGTAAAATATACAGTGTACACCACAGCTGGTAAGTTCATGAAATTTGTAACTGTTTAGTCAGATAGTATTTCTCTTAAATGAATCTTTATGGGAAGAACAACACACTGGTTAATTTATTTATTTTCAATTAAATGTTTAAGGTGCTCAATCCTTTGCAACTCCTATCAGCTTAAAATATAGAAGATTTAAAATAACAATCCACACCATACAATAATACGAAAGGAGTGTTTGGAGAAAACAGCCACTATCAAATAGAACTTGTAATTCCAAAAGACTCTCCACTACTTTAGACAAAGGCCTGGGGAAAGACCCAAGTCTTAAGGGATTGTCTAAAAAATAGATCAGAGTGGGGTCCATACTGATTTATATACACATCCACTTCCTGGTTCCTGTCAGGTGGCATTGCTTAATTTATGGGATCAGAAACTTGCTAAATCTGCTGGATCACATAGAGCATTTTTGTATCTGAGAGACCTGATATCTGAAATTCCATTAAAATAGGAATTTTTGGACTGGATGACACAAAAGAGTTGGTGTTTGTGTGTGTGCATTTCTTTGCTGCCATCTAATCTCATGCAGTTCTGCAGTTCAGATATGGTGGCCATGATTTAATGGAAAAATGTTTATACCAGTGCTTGATTCATTATTCCTATTGAAAACAATATTTGTATGGCACCAGTCCATGTTCTGCTTGCTTGCTTGCTTGCTTGCTTGCTCGCTCGCTCGCTCTCGCTCTCGCTTTCTTTCTTCCTTCCTTCCTTCCTTCCTTCCTTCCTTCCTTCCTTTCTTTCTTTCTTTCTTTCTTTCTGTTAAGTTTCAGAAATGCCCATTTTAAATTTGTACCGTGTAACATTTAATCTAGATTTTATCCCTAGCATTTCAGAAGACAAGAACAACAGAAGTAGTTGATGTCACCTTGCTCAGTTCTCCCCAAGCCCTTTATAAATATCTTGAAATACAAGTAGTTTTCGACTTACAACAGATAAGACAGATAACATATAACAGATAATCAGAGTTGGAAGAGACCTTGTAGGTCATCTAGTCCAACAGTTCACTTAGTGACTATTCAAAGTTTCAGTGGCACTAAAAAAAAAGTGGTTTATGGCTGTTTTTCACAGTTACAACCTTTCCAGCATCCCCATGATCATGTAATCAAAATTCAGATACTTGGCAACTGGTTCATACTTATGATCATTGCAGCACCTCAGGATCACGTGATCACATTTTGCAACCTTCTGGCAAGCAAAGTCAATGGGGTAGCCAAATTGACTCAACAACTAGGTTACTAACTTATCAACTGCAGTGATTTACTTAACTGTGACAAGAAATGTAAAATGGGGCAAAACTCATTTAACAACAGAAATTTTGTGCTCAATTGTGGTTGTAAGTCAAGGACTTTTCCTTGTATTACAGAGGAAAATTGTAGTGATACAAGATGCAAGACAACTTGCAGCTGTCATCTTGCGTTTTGCACCCAGAGTAGATAATAATTCCAAGGCTTCAAATGAAACCTCCAATCAACATGAAAAAATGCCCTCTTCTTTTGAAATAATGCTGTTCTTTTTCTGCTGTAATTATGGCTTATTCTTAACTATGATAGATAGGGGTTTTTTTAGAAAAGCTCTTGAAAAAGCTCTTATGTACACTGAACCTATGCACTGAAGACAAATTCCTTGTGTGTCCAATCACACTTGGCCAATAAATAATTCTATTCTATGCCATGCCATGCCAAAAGCTGTCATCTGGAAAAAAAACAGCATGGAAATAATTTATATTGCCTCTTTGTAAAGAAGACAAGTACATGCAGACTACAATGAGAACATATATATTATAGTGAGTATAAAACAATGCCTTTAATTATTGTGTAGAAGTAGACATTTTATTACTTTAATCTCCATACCTCTTTTAAAGCCTGAGAATTTCATCTTGGTTTGCCTTTACCCATCTTACTCATAATTGAAATCTGTAAAGTAAGAATCAACCTTGACAATTTGTAAAGTAAGAAACAACCTTGATAACAGAAAATAGAATTGAAATGAATGTTCCAACTCTATTCTGTTACTCTGTTTCTGAGACAGTAATTCATTTAATATATATACTGTAAGTGTGCTATTGCTTACTTGATACATTTTAAGCTATGTGAGTTCACTGTGGTAATGAAAATTGTATTGTTTTTAATATTGGGTAAATCAAACGTTATATTGAATTGACTTCTGCTGCCAATGACAATTTTGCTTCTCTTGCTCCTACATATAACCCATATGTTGTATATTCTAGTGAAATGAGACATAAAGTATAAAATTCATTTTAATAATGTGCTGTGAATAATATAGCGCATGAGGTATGGATGCCCTATTTTACTTGATGTAAAAGCAAAACCATGTCCCTGGAAGATAGTATGGTAGCAATGATTACCAAATTATGAAGCAGGAGGCAGAGTTTGAGTGTGTAAAGCCACTGGTTTCTGACAGAGGAAGTTCATTCTTTTACCCTTACCACTGTCACTACATAGCTACGTGCGCTAATAAGCTGACTCAGTAACTCCTGATTACACTTCTATTTTTGTATAAATCCTGAATTGTAAAGAAAAGTAGATATTATTACTATTTATCCAAAGGAAGACACTGAATTTAAGGCAGAGGCAATCTTCCTTTTATTGATAAGGAAGCTCAAAAATTTGTATGTGTTTATACATTTTTTTCTTTGATTTTTTTTTTAGAAATCTGCCTTAAATTCACATTCTAAAAAATAAAGATTAAAAGAAAAGTTTATAAACACATACAAAAATCTTCATATTGCTGAGCTTCCTTATAAATAAAAGGGTGATTGCTAACTTGCACTAAGAATTAGTATAAATTGACTAGCCATAAGAAATACTTTCTAAATTGTAGGGGCAGGAAAAAGAAATACTAATGATTACTGATTACATTTATATGTAGTTTAAAGCACCTCATTTGCAAGATTCTCACCTACATAGAAAATACACATTTCATCTATTCTTTCTTATATAAATCACTCACATATATTCATGCATACGAACACATAATTATGAAGGAAAAAACTGCAGAAATCTGATTTCAGCCATCTTAAGATTGCTTGTCCCTCCCTCTTTCTTTCTTTCTTTCTTTCTTTCTTTCTTTCTTTCTTTCTTTCTTTCTTTCTTTCTAACTCAAGGCAGGTAACATACCTCATACTCCTTCCTCTTCCTATTTTATTCACAATTACTCCATGTAGTGAGTTGGACTGAAAGAGATTGATTGCCTCAACATCACCCAACCGGCTTTCATCCATAAGGTGGGACTAGAATTCACAGTCTCCTGTTCCTAGGCCAGCACTTTCACCATTACACCAACTCTTCCACTTGTTCATGTCTGGTTCAAAACACATATGCTTTGTCCAACTATAGATCTAAATCATGTATGTTTGGTTTGTGCAAATGAGTCTCAGTAGAGGCATTTTAGGGTGAGAAGCAGTTAGGAAAAATAATAGCCAGCAGTGAAACCATAAGGGAAAGGAAGGCACTGTAAGACTACAGAGAAGAGGCACAGATAAATCAGTTGGATGAGATACATTTGAATTCAAGTATAGTGATTAAAGGAAAGCAGTGGCAGGATTTGGGATTTTAGTTGGGCTGAGAAGTTGCCTGTGCAAAACAGTCCATTCAAATATCTGATGAGCCAGAATGTGACCCTTCATATACAAAACATGCTTTCCATTTTGTTTCATGGTTGAAATAAGAAATTTAATCAGAAATCAGCAATACCCTTGTGGTCAGTCGTAAGGAACAAGGTCAGTTATGTAAATTCCAGTGAGTTAGTTGCCTCTTACTTCCAGGAAATTAGGACTTCTTACTCTGTTCAGTTTATGTATTAATCTCATCTTCATATCATTCCCCCACAATATGAGTTTCCACCATCAGCCTCTCTGATGGTGAGACACTATCAGTTGAGGTTCATAATTTATAGATAGTGTTTTCATGAATAATAGTGGCCCCTCATTGCAAACATTCATCCTATACTTATAGACAGCAATTAAAAGAGGGGCTGGGCCTTTTCTTGCTTTCTTGCCTTCCTTTCCATCATTCTACCCTTCCAACCCTTACATTTGCATCTTCTATTCTTGGTGATAGATAAGTACAATTACGATTTTCCCTGAATTCATAAATAATTATTTAAGACAAAACGGTAAACAAGGGCATTTTTTTTCTGGCTTATCGCTATTCGTGGATACTTGAGGAGGTGAGCTTTGCATGCATACCTTTTCACAATTTTTGATGTATTCTTTTGAGCTGTTATAGTTTTTCAGCGTTTATATTTCATATATTGAAGTTGTTTCATCTCCTACCAGCCAGTCTTATTGTCAAACAGTCGTAAACAAAACACACATAACAAAAAAACCCAGTAGCATGGTATTTTTAGTTTAAGGTTTTCTCAAAGGATTCTGAGAATGGATTAAAAAAAAAACAAGTTGGCAGGGGGAAAAAATCTTATTAGCCAGCTCTCCCCCATCCTTCTATAGGTTCTGTTTTGCTGCTGTTAGTGGTAGTTTTCCTACCATTAGTGCCCCAATTTAATGCTATCAAGTAGAAACGCAATTTGGACACAATTGCTATTTTGTAAATAGAGTCTTCTCTTAGTATGAAGAAAGTAGCAGTGCAATTGTCTTTTATTTGCACGCATTAAAAATTAAAGATAAAAAACATTCTTCAAATACTGTAGTTGGAATAATATAAACAAAGTATCATTTTCTTGCACACATGTACAATTCAGAAATTTACATTACGGATTTGGAGACAATAAGGCAGGCAAATATAAAAGGCACATCAACTATTATGAGGAATCTTTCAGTTTTGAGGTGGATTTAAGTGTGATAGTGTGAAGCTGCCCAGAGGGAGCATTTTGGACAAAGTTCGTTTTCTGTGTACCAATTTTGGTTTTTTGTGTTCACAAGTATCTTCAATTTCTAATCATGTATGGCTCAGAAACTCTCAGTTTTAAAACTTTGTTTTTGTTAAACATGAGTTGCAGCAACTGGATTCTGTTGCAAAACACAAATACTTCTAATTAGAATAGAATAGAATTCTTTATTGGCCAAGTGTGATTGGACACACAAGGAATTTGTCTTTAGTGCATATGCTCTCAGTGTACATAAAGAAAAAATAAAATAAATTCATCAAGAATCATAAGATACAACACTTAGTGATAGGCATAGGTTACTAATAAGCAATCAAATCATACTAGGAAACAAATAAAACTATAAATTTTAAAGATACAAGCAACATGGTTATAGTCATAAGTGGGAAGAGATAGGTACTAGGAAGGATGAGAAGAATAATAGTAATAGTTTTAGTAAATAATTTGACAGTGTTGTGGGAATTAGTTGTTTAGCAGAGTGATGTCATTCGGGGAAAAACTGTCCTTGTGTCTAGTTCTAGAGTTATGGGCCAGGAAATTGCCTTGCAAATTGGAATATACGTACTATGGACATACCCCATCTTTATAAAAAGTCACTCCTGAATACTCCACCTCCCTCCAAAAATTTAGGATGGAAAAAACATTATTTTTGCTAATATGTGAGAATTTTTTTAAAAAGCCTATGCTGAATCACTACAGATTGCTGGAGATCTGTCAATAGATCTTGATCTACACTACTATTGCCTATACTAACAGTTATACCTAGTAGAACTAAACTAAAAACGCTTTATATTTTTAACTATTTTCCACCATCTCATTAATAAATGAATTTGGTATATGGGCTTGTTGTCGCACTGCTGCTCTATTTCATACACTAGCCTATTTTGGTGTGTAACTTGCTTTTGACAAAACCAGTGACATAAGGCAGTTTATTCATGTTTTCTGATAATAGTTCTGCGGGGGAAGCTGTGTGTTGTAAGTGAAAGGGATGATTCTTCTTATCTTGCCATGTGAGGAGAGAGCCAGACGAGAGTCAGAGTGTGCTCCTTGTTCTGCCACCCATGTGAGTGAGTGTGTTGGCAACAACAGGGGAGGAGGTGGAGGAGGCAGCTGGCCAGTTTTCATAAATGGCAGCATCTCCCACATGAACATGGCACAGTTGGCTGTGCTGAGGCAATTCCACACTCAGTTTTCATTAATTCAGTCCATTTCCTTTGCAGGCAAAGGCTGTTGCTTTGCAACACTTTGCCCTGTAAAACACATGTGGCATATTAACTAGATTTGTCATTATCTGGAATGATCTAAAGAGGTTCAATAATAGCGATAACATCTAAAGAACACAATATTCAGCCGCTTTGCTGTTTCTGCTGAGAAACAAAATATTTCCCTTTGCCTTCCACAGATGACAGCTGTCCCAGCTCATAATTTTCAAAGAGATCTTCTCTCTCCCTCCCCTTGGATTAATATCCACACAGGATTCCTTTTCCTAGAGATACGAAGTGTTCACATACTCAAAAGTTTTTTTTCTCCTACAGAAAAGGAAAAGTATTGTTCCATATCACCCTGTAAACAGGGTATGTAAGACCCGAAACTTGGATTATCAAAGCTAAGAGTTTGCACCATAGCAAAAGATAATATAAAAACAAAAATCTTGTAACCATGAACAAGAAAGAGGATACAGTGCATCCTTCAGACCTGAAGGAGATCAGTTTGAAGTATTCCTGCTATCTTTATCACTATTATCAGGTGTCAAGTTGCTAAAATCTTTTTTAGAATTTTGGGCACAAGTAGAGTAATTTGGGGAAAAAACCCAATACAAGCCTCATATAAAACACCCTAATAGTATCTGAACTAATCATAGCTTGAAGCCCTTTTTTTAAAGTAGGAACTACCAGATCTGCGTTGCTGCTGTAAGTTTTGGGATAAGATCTAATTTGAGAAGGTTCTTATACTCTTTAATGTTTTCCATAACATCCTCAATAGGGAGGATTTTTTTTGTTACATTGTGTATATTGTACAAGATGAGGAGCCACTTAGATGGTTCCGCCCCAGACGCCTGATGGACCCTGAGAGGTTCCAGGCGGAACTGGGGTTTTTTCCCTCTTCCCTTGCCCACAGCTCTGTCGAGGATCTGGCGGCTGCTTGGCAACAGGCTGCGTCGGATGCCCTCGACAGGGTTGTCCCATGTGTCCCCTCACGCGCCGTGGATCCCGGATGGCTCCTTGGTATACGGAGGAGCTCCGGGAGATGAAGCGTCATCGGAGGGGTTTAGAGAGCAGGTGGAGGTCCACCCGCTCCCAATCCGATCAAGCCCAGCTAAGAGCCCATATTAGGACTTACCTGGTAGCTATGAGAGCGGCGAGAAGGTCTTATCTCTCTGCCCTCATAGCGTCCAGATAACGCCAGCCGCCCTGTTTGGGCTACCGCTCTCTCCTTCGTACAGAGGGGGAGGCGGACCCACTGCGGGGAAGGGCTGAGGAATTTGGTCACTATCTGTTGGATAAGACCGCCTGGATTCGGAGCGGGTTGTCCTCTGATTTGCAGTGGTCTGAGGATACAAGCAGTCTGGCCAGTGTGATCTGGGATGAGTTCGATCCTGTTTCCGAGGATGAAGTGGACAGGACTATGCCGCGGCTGAGCTCCACCACATGTTTGTTGGACCCGTGTCCTTCCTGGTTGGCTTATGCCGCCAGGGAGGCCACCTGCGGTTGGCTCCGAGCAGTTGTCAACACTTCTTTAAGAGAGGGTGTTTTTCCCTCCGCCTTGAAGGAGGCGGTGGTGAGACCTGAAGAAGCCTGCCCTGGACCCGGCCATGTTAGACAACTTTCGTCCAGTCTCCAACCTTCGCTTTTGGCGATTGTTGAAGCGGACTACCTGGATCCGTATCAATCGGGCTTCGACCGGTTTCAGCATGGAGGCGGCATTGGTGCGCTGATGGATGATCTCTGGAGGGCTCGGGACAGGGGTTTTCCTCTGTCCTGGTCCTATTAGACCTCTCAGCGGCTTTGATACCATCGACCATGGTATCCTTTTGCGATGCCTCGGGGGGTTGGGAGTGGGGGGTACTGTTCTTCAGTGGTTCACCTACTTCTTGGGGAGGTCGCGGTGTTAGTGGGGGCAGAGGTCCCCGAGGTGCTCTCTTGTGGGGTCCCTCAGGGGTCGGTCCTCTCCCTCTTCTATTTAACATCTACATGAAGCCTCTGGGTGAGATCATCCGTGGTTTCGGGGTGAGATTCCATCAGTGCGGATGACACCCAGCTGTACATCTCCACCCGAACCAGATCAGTGATGCCCTCTCCTGATGACCCGGTGTTTGGATGCGATGCGGATTTGGATGGCGGGAACATGCCACTCAACCCAGCCAAGACTGAGTGGCTGTGCATACCGGCATCTCGGCCCAGTCAGAATATCCATCTTTGGCCATAGGGGGAGAGGTGTTGCCCCTGTGGATAGAGGCCGGAATCTGGGGTCCTCCTGGATGTACGGCTCGGTTGGAGGAGCAGGTGGGGGCCGTTGCCAGGGGGGCCTTTGCCCAGCTCCCCCTCGTTCGTCAGCTTTGCCCATTTCTGGACCGAGATGCCCTGCGCACAGTCACTCATGCCCTTGTTACCTCTAGACTCGACTACTGCAACACTCTCTATTTAGGGCTGCCCTTGCATACCATCCGGAGATTGCAGCTGGTGCAAAATGCAACGGTGCAGGTGGTGATGGGAGTTTCCCGATTCTCCCATGTTGCCCCCCTCCTGCGCTGCCTGCATTGGTTGCCGGTTGCTCTCCGGGTGAGATTCAAGATTTTAGTTTTAACATACAAAGTCCTTCATGACATGGGTCCTCAATACTTAAGGGAGCGACTCCTGCCGATATCAAGTGCCAACCGCCATGTGCGAGCACATAGGCAAGGACTCCTCGGGGTCCCATCGGCAGGCCAATGCCGGCTGGCGGTCCCCCGGCAATGAGCCTATTCTGTCGCGGCCCCTGACCTCTGGAACCAACTTCCCCTGGAGCTCCGTCTGGCTCCTGACCTCCGCACCTTCCGCCATGATCTGAAGACCTGGTTGTTTGACCAATCCGGGTTGTGACCCTTCTGTGGGGTGGGGGGGTTTAAAACTATTTTAAGTACTGTAAATTCTGTTTTTGTATTTTTGGGCTTGTGAATTTGATTTAATCTCTTTTTATTTATTGTTGTTTTTAGTTGTGAGCCGCCCTGAGTCTTCGGAGATGGGGTGGCATACAAGTCCAATAAATAAATAATAAATAATAAATAAATAAGTTAACATTGGAGCTAAACAATTCTTAACTGAAATTCTTAACTACTGTGTATGTTTTGCTGGAGCATATTTTCAAGTTTAGGGAACAAATAATAGTATTCAGACCCTTTCTGCTCTTGCGGTAGCTTGTGGCAAGTAGCAGAGGAGAGTTGGATTCTGCTTTTCTTATTCTGAAGATAATATTCTAAATATCTTTTTAAGCTATTATATTATTGGAACAGAGCAAAGATCAAATGAGAGTGACCCATCTCTTTATTTGCAGCAAAATCAAAAATAATCCTGATTTGCTCATTTGCCTGGTTTGCCAGCAGCATTTCACTAACATTGGCTGATCTCAGAAATCTCAGCAGGATCATATATTTGGTTAGTATTTTGATGATGATCCCCAGGATGATTTCTAGGCTATAAGCTAGACTGAGAAAAACCATCCAGGAAGGCATCTCCATATTGTAAGAAAACTATATAGACACTCCTTATGAATTGAGTACAAGTTGAAGAGAATTTTAGCTTGTATTCTCAATTTATATATGCCTGATGCTATTTCCACATCTTTGAATCACAAGTATGTTTCTCCCTATCACCCTAGTCTTTGATCTCTTGCCACTATCCTTTCAAGCCTCAGTTTGATTCATTGCACTATGGAACCCCAAACTTGCTCTCCCAGGCTCTGTTGTATCTACTGTATATATCAGAAAAACTCAAATAGTGTTTGCACTTCCTTATTCACTTGTAGAATGTTTGATGAGAATGTTGCATATTTGATGAGTGCATATTACACTTTCAATAAACTATACTTACATATTTAGGTCCAGAAATAATTTTTGTCTGCGTGCACAGAACCAGTTTATTTATAAATGTTACATTTACAAATAAAAGCCACCAATCTTAATAGATTTCCATATCACATGTAAGAAATTAGAATAGAGTTGTATCAATTACAGTTACACATACAGAAATTTATCATATGTGATACATTTGCCACAAAGGGAAGCAAATGAAATTTTTGAGTAGATGATGAAACAACTCCTAATAATTAAATTTATTTTAAATTCTATTTAGTATTTATACTAGACAATAATGCAAGTACCATTAGTTTTATGAATAAAGTCAAATGACTTAATCGTCTGCAAAGATGTTTGCCACTAAAAAGAACATTCAGTTGATTTCTTGATTCTACCCTACCTGCCAAATTGTTTGAAAACCTTTGAATCAGAAAGATCCTGTATTATTTAAAACAAACTACATGACTATAACAAACACTTCACAGGTTGGATTCAGCAGGTTCTCACGGGTTCGCCTGAACCGTTAGTTAATTGCTTATGTAGTTTGGAGAATTGGTTAAAAATAAAGTTCAAGAGAGGGTTTTTTTCTTCTTCTCTCCCTTCAGTTAATATCTTTGTGCAGACAGCCAAAAACCACTTAAAAAGTTGCAGCTGGAATGCAGCCTAGATACATGCTGAATCAAGTCAATATACAACAGAAACTGACAGGATTAGGGCAGGGAAACCCATCAATCACCCATCTGGGGTGGGATTAACCTCTTCCCTTCAGGAAGGACAAGATTACACGCATTTTCATTATAAAGAGTATTAAGTAACACTTCTGTGATCAACTGATACTTCCTGGAGCTCCCCAAGACCTTTTATAGCTGCTGCAGTGTTGGCTACTTCTTGTTTCTTCCTGGGGGAAAAGATACAGGAGGGGACAATGATGCAGCTTGATCATACAGGCTGTGAATTTAATGCATGTGTGCTCCAGCAAGCTGTATTGCTTCTGCTGTGAAACACCCAATTTAGAACATAGAGAACATGGTCCTTTCCAACTCTGTTATTCTATTCTATTCTAAATATTGGAACAGTGCTATTTTATTATGCTATTTTATTGTGAGTTGGACTAAGGAGAAATTCCCTAAGAGTGAGACCAATCAAGTTGTCCACGCCCACCCAGTCACATGTCCACCCAGCCACATCCATCCAGTCATTAAGGGCAGAGAACTTGTTGTTAAATTATTTGAATCCCACCACTGGAATACTTTTTCTACAATGTAGAATCCAACCTGTGATTATTAATATCTCTGTGTATGTTGCAATCCCTGAATACGTATTAAAGCAAAAAAATAGGAATCAAATTTTCTACTTGTATTTTGCTTCTGTTAGAAATGTTTATTGTCAAGTCAACATCACTGATGATTATCTCAATGGAGAGATTCTGTCTTCTTACTGGTTTCTAAATAGCTACCAGACTATTTGAAGCCAGATGATTACACTGTCCTACTGTGCCATCAGAGAATTGTGTGGCTCTAACAAGCATTGTGACCATGAATCTAGAGAGTGAATGTTCATAGCCTAATAAATACAATTGTTATGATTAAAGAGAAAAATATCTATTAGGCAATTACAGGTTGTATTAACATTCTTAAAGGAGTAATATGTAGGTTGAACTCATTGATTCCTGCTGAATGAAAAGGACTATACCTGTTGTTTGAGCCAATGCAAGCTTCCCTCATTACGTTTCAGGAGAGGACTGTGAATCCAGTCTGGCAAGAAATAGCTTTTTGCTGTGGTTGTAATCCAAGTAATCTTTTGCAGTTATAGTTTGCATTTTAAAAGCCATTCACCCAACAACTAATCATAAAATATGATTTGTCCAATGAAATCTGAGCTTTTCTCACATTTTATGTGAAAAACCTCCTAACCTAATATCCTCCATATAAATTTAGAACACAACTGCCAGAACTTCGGACCAGGTTTTTTTGTAATTTTTGTAATTCAAATACATTTTGATGTATTCAATTTATATAATTCCTAATTATATAAACATGCTAGGCTTGCAGCATCCTATGTTACCAAAACATTTTTTATTAGTTTGTTTGGGGCATCTTTAATACTTAGATGGACTACTGGTCAAAACATGAAGTGTTTTCAATATGCAAATGAGATAATAGTGACTTACAAAGTTTCTGTTTAATTTAAAATAATGCAGTCTTTCATGTATTTGCAGTATCACTAAAATAATGATATTACATCATCCGTGACTATCCTAAAATATATTCAGTCAAAATTAAGATTAAAGAAATTAGATTTTAACTGGCAAAGAACCTAGATAGTTTGATAGCTGCAATTGTTATTCTTCATTTGATATTAGTCTTACATAGAAAAGATTACAATAATTTTGCTTCAGGATTATGAAACTTCGGTTGGTCTTTGTTGACAGTCTTCAGGAACATGGCTTCTGCTGATTGAAGAGCAAGCAACAAACAGGGAGAAACTTGACACAAACATAAGTGAGAAACAAGGATATGTTTGCCATAGGACAGAACAACACCTCAGTTGGGAGGGCCTGAATTCAAATGACATTAACACTGAAGAAGCATTTCAGTGCAAACTGGAGGGCATTGGATGCTACGCTTGGGAGAAGATAAAAATACAAAAGTGATTGAAAAAGAGCAATGAAAGAAAATGAGAGGGGGACTAGGGAGGAGGCTAAAAAGTAAGACAACAATAGTGGAGAGATTTGGAGCTAAAGCCAAATATTTTGCTGGAGCAATGGTATGACAAAGATTGCATTTAAAAAATCCATTGAAAGGGAAGGGACCTTGTGGCTCTATGTATGTTGCTGAACTCCATTATCTAGCAGGGCTAGGCATCATGATGAATAGTCAAAGAAGAGTAGAAGATGTAGTTTGAGAACTTTATTACCTTAATCTGTGCCTTATTGGAAGATTGGAAGGTGTAAGTAAGGAAAGCTTAGAGTGTAGACTGGTTAGTATTTGAGTTTCCAGTTCTCATTGCCCACAAACAATAGGAAAACAGAGCAAGTGAGCTGATCTTTATTAAATTAATGAAGGGTCATGAACTAGTTGGTCCAAAGGCCAAACCTATTCCAGGCAAGCCCAGCAATTTATAGTTCCAAAGAGTTGCGCTGTAGCCTAGAACAAGCAGGGATATCAACTACAGGCATACAGTGGAGTTTGTGGATGACCTTAGAGGGTGAGGGGAAAAGATGTTGCACAAGAAACAATCGGTCAAGAGAGGCAGGAGTGCCCACTGGCTTAGTGGTCAGAAAAAGAAGCACCACTCTAATTTATTAAGTAGTTAAAAGTGGTGGTGGGAAGTTTGTATCTTTGGACTTGCAAGACCACACTTAATGTAACCTTGCAATAAAGTAGGATTACCTCATCTAGTAGTGTTTTCTGTCTGGTTTACCTGGAAGGGCTGACAGGTATAAGTACTTCTCATGTGCTTTCCCAGCAAACCTACACATATGCACTTAATCCATAAAACCTAATGATACCCCATTCTCTCCCTTACACATTTGTTCTATTCATATTCATATGTCTAATTAACATACTACCTCATATATACATGTAAAAAGGACAGAGAAGATAATTGTTCAAAACGGGTTATAGTGACTTCTGAAAATGAATCATTGTGGAATGTTTTAACCTTAATCATTACAAAGGGCAGAGGAAGCTGTCATCTGTAACCTGATTAGAAAAAGAAAAGTACTTCAACCGAGAGGCATGACCTTGTTTTAAATCTAGTGGGTTACTTAGTAAGCCCCAAGAAGGTTTATTTGATTAGGAACAACTACTATAGACCTGAACTAAATTCATATTTTAAATGTGAACAATTCTTCTTTAGACATAAGAGTAGAAAACAAAAATAAAGATTTTATATCTAGTCTGGACACAATTATATTGGTCCAATATGCTCAACCAGTATAGTATACTTCTATAATTTTTTATTTTGAGTTTCAGGCATGACCTTTGAGATGTTTAAATAGAATAATTAAAATGTAGTTTAATCTGGTTAGAGGACAGAGGAGTATTTCTTTTAGTATTTTTTGAATGTCATCTAGTAATTCAGTCTTGTGACAAATGTGTGCTATTAAGCTGTCATTGTGTATCACCAACTTAAAATAACATTTCAAGAATGCCATAAATAGAGATGTTCAGATAAAAACACCCAGTATAGGAAAGTATATTTTTAACATATAATAATGACATGTGAAAATTTCCTTTGTTGTTATTTAGTTCTGTACTAATCATTAACTTGGGAGTATAGCACTTTTCACAATTTACCTTACTTTAGCATTTTCTGTGTTAGAATCATTCTTTGGATTATATAAAGAATAATTCCAATAGTCATGACTTGAACTTCAGCTTTACTTCAAATATTATGTATTGTTTCGAACTGTCAGTATTTTATTTACTTAACCCACCTGAACCTCACACTCGTTAAAATGTTTTATGTAACACTCCACAAGACTATTGCACTTTAAGTCAGTTTTTAATGGAAATTTTACTGCAAGCAATTGTATCTATTTATTTTTCTAGTTTTCCACACGTTCTTTTGAATTATTTCTGCTGCTATACTCTTAATCTTAACAGAGTGAGGCAGCTTTTTCCCAACTATTTGCCTAAGAGTGTGTGTCTTGTTATTGATCTTACTATTAAAAGATACTCCTTTATATGTCTTGCTATATCACAGAAACTGCACAATTTTAATTGAATTTCTTTGTTCATTTTCCGTTTAGAACTGTTCAATTAATATAAAGCAATCTATGGTAGTTCGGGTGTACAGCTTCCTTTCTTTGTATTTTTTAATTTTTCATAAAATGCTATCTAGCCCTTAAAATGTGTGGAAAATTAAGATCCTCTTTTCTAATTTTCATCTAGTTTAATTTTCATGCAGTTTATTTTTATAAACAGGCATCACAGCAATGAGAATTTTCTTTTTCCTTAGAGCTGGAAACAAGACGTTTGAAGAAGCCAAGTACAGATATCGTATTGGTGTTTGTCCTCATAACTGGTGTTATAGTCTGTGTTGGAGTTATCTTTGCAATAACTTTCATCATTCTTAATTGGTAGGTAGAGCATACCTAAATTTTAAGTGCATTAGGGTTTGCACTTGAGTAACAGTTAACATTCACACTATTCCTCCTCTCTCCAGAAGCAGTGCTGTACTCAGGAGAGAGGTAGGATGATGTGTGAACTCCAGAAGGTAGTTGCAGTATGTTCAAGTACAAAACAAAAACGCTCATGCAGACTTGTTTCTCTGGCAGATAAGAGAAAGAACAAGATTTCTAACACTGCCAGATGCTTTTAATTGAGATGAAAAGTCTTGCACATGCGCACATATATACATAGTCATGCATACACACATCAACGTGCACAAAAACTCATTGCTGCTCCCTTAATGATATACTTACAGTCCTTCTCCAGAATTTCAAAACAAGTATTTATAAGGCCAACCTTCCTCGGAATGCAGATAGAGCTGGTGTAACCTATAATAGAAATTTCTCAAAAAGAGATCCAGGAGAGGCATGACACTATTTTTTTTTTAATTACATTTATATGCCGCCCTTCTCCGAAGACTCAGGGCGGCTTACAATGTTTGGAGCACAACCCAATGTGCTCAGCAATAGCCTTCATTCCATTGTATATGCCTGCTTATTACTAAGCGGCATTTTTACAAGGTCAGCTAATTGCCCCCAACAATCTTGGGTCCTCAGTTTACCTACCCCGAGAGGATGGAAGGCTGAACATTAAGGAGATTGTTGAAAAAGAAGAGGAAGTAACTTGGCCATGAGTTAGGAAGAGGATGTGCTCACCATTGAAATTTCCATGGCAGAAAGCATACAGAAATGGAAGAAAATTAAAAGCCAAATTAGCAAAGACGGAAAGGAAAGAGAGAGAGAGAATGTCAGAAAACCAAGATAGGTCAGAAATTCAAATGTTAGAACAATATGGTATAATGTGAAACATGGCTGAGAAGTTCTTTAGTGTAACAAAGTTACATTAAATAATATACTTGCTGTATATCTGGAAACTCCTACAAAAATGGTTGGATTGAGAAATTGGATTTCTCTGTTTGTAGTTAAATAGGACAATCCATGGCTCAGTAGCTGAGCACGCTTTTTGAATGGCATGTGATTCAAGTTTACACCCTAGCATCTCCAGTTAGAATTGAGAGAGATTATATAAAAAAAATTTTTTTTTGCCAAAGAGTATGTTTAAAACTTTAGGGGGACTGAAGATTATAAAATAAATTAGGTAACATATTCATGATCATGACTGGGTCACCCCCATCCCTCTGCCCAATTTTAGAACTTACATTTCTGTTGTTGTTCTCAATCTGAAAGTAGCAAAAACTGCTGCCCGTTTTTAACAATCATGGCTAGATGATTTCTGAGAAGTGCAAAAAAAAAAGATTTTTTTACTGGCTATCCAGTATGATAGTGCTAAGCTAAAATAATTATAAATGTACCTACAATACAGGGAGGGGGTTCCTTTTGCTAATTTTGTTAATAATAGTGTATCTAAAGTATCTAATATCTGCTGACATTTGCTCAATTATTGTTTGGGTGTGATTTTTATTATAGGGCTGCTGTGAAAAGTTTCTGGCAGACAAAAGTTTGGAAAAATAAGGATAACTTAGGTTCAGTGAGAACATCCATGGGGCCGGCAAACACACTCGAAGCATCTCAGGTGTCACAAGCAGAAACCTCTGTACAGGAACAAGGTTCCTATCAGGAATGGAATGCAGCAGGTGGAGAAGGAGAAGCAGAAGGGGAAGGAGATAATTAAAAGAAAGAGGGAAAAAAACTATTTTATATCGAGATATTATATTAAAAGATGCCCAAAATATTAAAGAGTACCACTTCTGAAAAGTGACTTTTGCTGCTTTGATGAACATTGCTTTGAAATGTTGAAATAATGTGGTGTGAAACTGTAGGAACCAGATTTAAAGGTAGATTTCTGCTGTTATGATTAATGTGATTCACCAAAGGTTTTTTGCCTTTCTGGGTTCTTGAAAACCAAAAATGAAATATTTTAATAAGGAGTTACCAAACTTGCAATAAATAAATGGCACTCTGATTCTAAATATTTATTTTGTTGTATCTTTCTATGATGTATTCATGTTTTACAAAATGATGACAGTAGCTTTACTGATATATGTGATATTTTAAGGAATTTATGACTTGTGTACTATATGTGCATCTGGCTGTATGCCAGGGCAGACCTTTGTTCCTGATTGCTGTTGAATTCACTGCACTATGCTGCAATTATATTTAGCAGTCTATGAAAGACTTTTTCATGATGTGACATGTTAAAAATATTTTTGGATATATGACATGATGTAATCTTATGACAAGCTTATGTGTTGCCCACATGATATAGTAAACATGGAAGAAGCATTCACGTACAGTGTTAATCAACAATAAACATTAATCATAGATTGTCCTAAAGGTGCTTTTTCAAGAGGTAACTGGACTTTCTTGTTTTTCTTTGAAGACGTTTCACTTCTCATCCAAGAAGCTTCTTCAGAGCTGAAGAAGCTTCTTGGATCAGAAGGGAAATGTCTTCAAAGAAAAACAAGAAAGTCCAGTTGCCTCTTGAAACAGCACCTCTGGGACAACCATGATCTGGATGACTGAGAATCTCCATAGATATTAAGCATAGGTTGTTGAGTAAGCCATTGTGCCATGGGTCAAACACATGAAGTCAAAATGGCTAGGACCATACATTATGCAACATTTCCCCAACACATGTTACTATTAAATATAATAGGGTAGTGTGGTTAGCATTCAATCATGTTCAAGTACACAGTCAGTTATTACTGAATGACTTTGGATTGCTTACCATCTCTCCATTCAGCCTACCTCAGAATTGTAGAGATATTAGTTGAGAAAGAGTACTGTATTTACTGTAGAGTTCTGAGATCCTATAACAGGGCTATCAAACTCACAGCATCGAGTCACGTGATGTATCTTGACTTTTTCCCCCTTTGGTAAAATGGGTGGGCGTGGCCAGCGCACGACACATCCGGCATGCTGGCCACAAGTTTGACACCCCTGTCCTAGAAGAAAGGCAGGATCTAAATATAAATCATAAATTGTAGAATTCAGATAACTTATTTTCGGTTGTCAGTATACTGTAAATTTGCATGTTTCTGGTGTCAGACAAAGGGATTAGAGTATGAAGATGAGAGGTATTTTTAGATCAATTTGAGATCTTTACAATTATGTCACCAGAAAAAAAATTAAAACTGTGTAAACTTAATTATGAATAAGGTAGGACATCTTAAATATGCTATAATAAGCAGCCATTGCTGAATTTTAAAAGGCCTAGAATAATTAATAACTCTGCTTAAAAGAGTTATACAGTACTAAAGATATAGAATTGGTTATGGCGTACATCTTCTTTAAACATTCAGTAAATAAATGTGAGAGTTCCCTGAACGAAGTAACCCTTACTTACTTTTCTTCAATTCAGAAAGTGATGAAAGTCTTCTAAATGCATCCCCTGTAATTCTTTAAAGCACTTGTCAACTGTTTCTGTACATTTATTTTTAAGAAACAAAATTAACATTATTGGATATAAAATTCTACATTTAAAAATGACATGTTGTTTTCCCTAAACAGACTTTGGCAACCAATAAAAAGACATTTGTATTCTGAAATGGGCATGGTTTTCTTGTGTCATTTAGTGAACGAATTAGAGCAACCTAAAATCTGATTGAGAGCCAGTTTGACATAATGGTTAAAAATGCTGGACTAGAATGGGGATGGCCTTGGTCTGTCACTCTCAGGGAAAGTAGCAAATGTCCTCTTTTTAAAAGTTGCTAAGGAAACTGAAGGGACTCTCATCCAGAGTGCAGAGTGATTCAAAGATATGTATACATAGTCTTCAGTTAAAAACCATTCTCGGCTACTGTTTAGAGTTACAGCAATGCAGACAAAGGAACTGGTCCTCAGAGTTGTGCTGTCACACTGTCCTTGTGATCACCTGATGGTGATCTGGATACTCCTTTCCCAAATGATATCCCAGCCAAGAAGGATAACAGCTCTGACTAGAAAATGTGGGAGTCTGTGTTATATTCCTTCTGGAGATCTGTGGGTTACAAAAAGCTCTTGCAGGCAGGTGTGCTCACCTGCACAAAGGGAATTTTCACCTAGACTTGATTTCTTTTCAGTCCATTCCTATTTTGTCTGAGAGAGTAATACAAATGAAGTGATATCTCTTTTCTGTTTTGCTCTTTTGCTTGGGAGATCTTTTAGTAAAAATCTTAAATTCCATCGTGGGGGGTAGGGTGGGGTGGAAAATGGCTGACTGGTTAAACACGCTGACCTTGATCATCCAGGTTTGAGACCTGAGTACTACACAATGGGGTGAGCTCCCATTCCTGCCCCATCTCCTGCAGTTCAAAAGCATGCAAATGCAACAGAGGTGGCATTCAGCAGGTTCTGACTAGTTCTGGAGAACCAGTAGCAGAAATTTTGAGTAGTTCAGAGAACCAGGAAATACCACCTCTGACTGGCCCCACCCCCATCTATTCTCTGCCTCCTGAGTCCCAGCTGATTGGCTGGGTTTTCTTTTGTTGCCTTGTACAGGAGAATGGAGCTGGAAAGCAAGTTAGTGGGGTGAAGAGGGAATGGGGATTTTGCAGTAACCTTTCCCCAGGAGTGGGGAGGGATTGGAGATTTTACAGTAGCCTTCACCTGGAGTGGGGTGGGAATGGGATTTTACAGTATCCTTCCCAGCCTGCCATGCCCACCAAGCCACACCATGCCCACCAAACACGCCCACAGAACCGGTAGCAAAAAATGTTGAATGCCACCACTGATTAATGCATTAAGAGTACATTAAGAGGTACCACTTCGGTGGGAAGGTAGCAGCAATCTGCGCCTTTGACGTGTAGCCATGCTGGCCACGTGACATTGGAAAATGTCTTTGGATAACGCTGCCCATGAAGAAATAGAGATGAGCATTGTGCTGTAAAGTTGGACATGATTGGACAGGGAAATCTTTACATTTAGTTCATCTGGGACAACCAGTTTGGTGTAATGCTTAATGTACCAGACTAGAACAAAAGACTTTGAGTTCTAGTTCTGCTTTAGGCACAAAGCCAACTGGCTGACCTTGGGCTAGTCTCTCTCTCTCAGCCTTAGGAAGGAAGCTGTGGCACACCACTTCTGAAAAAAATTGCCAAAAATATTACAAGGACTTGTCCAGGCAGTCTCCGAAAATTGGACACAATTAAATGAAAGAAAATAATATCTACGTATATCTACTGTGTATTTCTCAAGAAATTGAAGGTAATGTTAATGTTTAAAAGATCATAATATATGAACTAGTTTCACTTGATGTGGGATCTAATCGTGTTTAATGGATATTCTCTTTTTTACAGTTTTATTTATGCCTAACTCAGCATGAAGGTAATGAATCCGAAAGATTTTCATTATATTTTATTACTTAATTTAGTCACAGACATTTAATAAAAAAAACAGAAAAGCAACAGGGATTTTTTTTCCTCCCGTGGTACTTTGTAACACTGATATCTTACCAATATTTTAAAATTTTCATGCTTCATAGAACAAATAAAAATAATTATGGAAAGAAATTGTTTAGTACTTGTATGATCAGTGAAGATATTTTCTCCAGGGTGCTTAAGATTCAGGAAGCTATAATTTGAACTGTGAATCAAACACTAGTTTCAGCCGATCAGTAAAATTTCTAAAAGTTTGCATTACCGGTAGTTCTTGACTTACAACCATTTGTTTAGTGACTGACTGAAGTTACAATGAGACTGAAAAAAATGACTGATCATTTTTCACACTTATGACCATTGTGCCATTCCCAAGGCCACATGTTCAAAATTCAGACACTTGGCAATTGGCATGTATTTATGAGGGTTGCAATGTCATGTGCAGTGGTGCATTTCAAAACTTTTTACCACTGGTTCGGTGAGCGTGGCTTGGTGGGTGGCTTTGCGTGTGCACGTGCCAAACGCACACTTTGCACAGGCACAGAGGCTTTTTGACTCACCTCCTGCAATCCTGCACTCTCCCTGTCATTTCACCAGCTGCCGCACACCAATCTGCTGTACTGTGCAAAGCAGCTGCACCTCAAAAGCAGAGGATAAAGGTTAGTATGGGAGCCCAGGCGGGAGGGTGGGCCCAACAGCAGAGTGTCAGAGAGAACCGGTTCGGTCTCCGCTGCTCATCGGCACTACCGGCTCAGCAGAACCGAGCCAAACTGGTAGAATACCACCACTAGTCATGTGATCAGCTTTTGCAACCTTCTGAGAAGCAAACCCAATGCGGAAGTCAGATTCATTTAAGAACCATGTCACTATTTAAACAACAAAGTGATTCACTTAGCAACTGTGGCAAGAAAGGTCATAAAAGGAGACAAAACTCAATTGTCTTGCTTAGCAATGGAAATTTTGGCTTCAGGTGTGGTCATAAGCTGAGCGCTACCTGTAATTACATTTGTGAATAATGTAAGTTCAGAGTGGAATTCCCTTTCTTTACCTCACACATCAGCCTAGCATTTCCAGACAATAAAAAAGCACCTGGAAAATTTCAGACTGTATGATTTTATCCATGTTTATTTAGAAGCAAGTATCATGAAGTTTAGTGGGCCTGACTACAGAATAAATACATGCAAGATAGTTTTTAAATTTGCTGTCTGGTGCCTGTACAAAATCCCAAATGATCACAGTGTTGCTTCTGGATTTACTGATGTATGGTTATGCTACATGTATAAACCAGTATGTTTTCTTAATATAAATCTAAACAATATGGCATTTGTATCTGTATTTGAATCCGCCAATTCGTACAGAAAATGACATGTTTCCTTTTCCTTTTAATAGTTAGTAGATACCTGTCAGAAATATTATGTAAGACAAAAGCAAATATTTAGATACATGTGGTCTAGCACAGTAGTTCTCAACAGGTGTTGTGTATTTTCTCACAGGTAGTTTAGGTGGGAAACACGGTATGCAATTTTAAACTTTAAATCTGAAAGCTTACCATAAATTACATTAAAATTGAATACCTATCAATTTATAACATCTTGAGGAAGAAGTGGACTTCTTATTCCATTCATGGTGGAAACCAAGAAGTATGATAGGACAGCATAGAGGCAAAATTTAGAACCATTATTTATTCATTACATATATGTGTACAGAATAATATAATATTTTGATTAATTGAGTAACCATGCACTATCAGGTTAGGGTTAATTTTTAGCAACTACAAAGATCTTTTCCAAGAGGACCTGCCTCCAGCCTGTCCCTACATATATTTCAACAATATATCCATCATCACTGCAACTAAGTCCATCCAACTTGCTGCTAGATCTCTTTCCTTCCACTTTTCTCAGCATTATGGGTTTTCAAAGGAGCTGGGTCTTCACATAATATCTCTGAAATAAGCTCAAATGTCTGCATTATGGCTTTGCAGCAGTCAGCTATGTGGTCTCAAAACATGTATGTATGTATGTATGTATGTATGTATGTATGTATGTATGTATGTATTTATTTTTCCAGGTTCAGTCCGTGGAGGTAGACATTGAGCTGATCCACAGTTCTGCTCACTCCAATATAAGAATAGGCTACTTACTATTTTGGGAGAGCTAAAATTGGATGAAGGCTTCCTCAACCTGCTCCGGGTCTGTTGGAATGGCACTCTCGATCTGAGTATCTTTTGGTTCTGCATCAAAAGTTGTATTTCTTCTTCTCAGGTGGTACAAGCAAGGCAACCATGGCTCCCTCCTGCACTTCATTCTGCCCTACACAAATGCTTCACTTCCAGTTGGCTGGGGAAGATTCTGGAAGGCATTCTCACCAATCCCCCTCTCTGACTTCAGTGGCTATTTTGAAGAGGACTGCTGGCCATGAATAGCTTCTTCTTGTTCTGTTTTACAGGTTCAGTAATAGAATAATGATGTGTGGGACCTTCCTTCCTTCCTTCCTTCCTTCTTCCTCCCTCCTTCCCTCCCTCCTTTCCATTTTGCCAAGTTTACTCTCCTAACCCCCCTAACCCAAGTGACAGTTATAAAACAGTTGTATTTTCCCCACTAGTCCTCAAAAGACATGCCCACAGAAGGGAAAGCAACTGATGCTTGCTTTTGGGTCATGAGAAGAGGAGGAGAATCCACAAATCAGGGACTTCGTTGACTATGGTAGGGGCAAAACACCTGGCATCACTGTGGAGGAAGAGGCTGAAACCCAGAAAGCCACCTTTTTAAAAGCTGGCTTCTTTTCCAACCATTTTATGTACAGGAGACATTGCAGATCAAGGCCATAGTCTGGAAAAGCACATTGTATGTTTCTGTGATCTTAGTCCAGTAATATCTTAAGGAAGCATACAGTGAACTTAATTATTGAGCTCTATTTCCTTAATCCCTTTATAATACCACTAATCTTAATGAAGACAGGAAACCTGAAACTTGCTAATTAAGTAATTTATTTCCTCTGCTTTATATCACAAAAACACCATCTAATTATTCCTGGGTTGTTGTTGGTTCCCCCCTTTGCTTTTTTCTTTTTATTTCTATACTACCATATAGAAAGTTCTCTGCTCTCCTTTTCTCTTTTTTTTTTAATAAAAGTTTTTTATTTTTTATTTTTTACACATTTCTTCAAATGAGCAACGTGGTTCCAGGCTGCACTCCCTTTCTCATTCTCTCCTATTCACCCTGCACTCCCATCTCCTTGCTGGTATTTTTCAACCAACACTCTGCTCCCCACCCCACCCATCAATTTTTCTGCCTTTCAATTTGAAAATCTTTACTTCCTACAGATACGTTCAATTTGCTGTAGTTTAAGGTGGTGGTGGGGGATTTAGAAGCCAGAGCAAAGGGCATTTGGGGATTTTCTTTTCTTTTATTCTTTAATCCATTATCCTTTACGGTGCTCTCTCAAAATTATTGCTTCTCAGGAAAAAAAAAGCAGCACAGTTCTTCATTACTAGTTGCTGCTATGTATCCTTGGATGCCTGGCTCAAAAGAACCACCTTTGTTTGAAAGAGCAAGGGCACTAAGACGCAAAACAGAAATTCTCTCACGGTCACTTCTGCCCATGAACACCTAAGATGGCTTTAGGCAATCTGCTTTACTCAACCTTCCAGCAAGAGCAGCTGAAAAAAATAAATCAGTGGTTGAAAACACCAAAGAAAAATAAAGATGACACCAGTCAAAATTTCCTGGGAACCGAATGCCAAAGGAAAGCTCATTCCTTGCCTTCACGTTTATCTCAGAAAAGTGTGATGCTTAGAATAAGGCAGCGGACACCTAGCTCAATAGTCCAACGGTTTCTATATGGACAAAATAATCCTTTGGGCACACTTGTCTGATATGTATTGAAAAACCATCTGGAAAGGCGACAGTATGTTGCTGCCTGGCAAGTGGTATGACAGGTTTATTCTATAGGCTTACTTGTGTGGCTCAGTGACAATGAGCACATCTCACTTGCATCTCAGAGATTCCTAGAAGTAAAGACAGAAATGATGGACAACTTCTAATTAGGAATTTGTTTTCTACAGAACTTTCCTTTAAGCTTCTGATCAAAGGGTTTTGGAGAGGGAGGAACAAATATATCCCTTGCTATCAATAGAACCATAAGCAACCCCTCAAATGGATTTCCATTCATTTTACATGGGAATTCTGTGAGCTGAAGTACATACATCTTAAAGTGGACAAGTTGGAAAAACACTGCTCTGTATCTACCTACTTAGAAGGTTGCTTTTAACTTCTATGAGGCTATTACTATCATGAATTCTGTTTTCATACAAATAGTTCACAAAGTCACTACTCTTTCCCTCTGATCTCTGTGACAAATTCCAATGGACAATTTCTCTTGCACCTCTTTTCCTGGACATTTTCTGACTATATATACTGAACAGATAGTAGCCCCCGTGGGGCAGGGGGAGAAGAGGGGAGACTGACACAAGTTGTTTTCTAACATTGTGCTGCAAACTCTAAGCCCTCTCTATCAGCATTGTGATGTCACACACACATATATGAAAGGGGTAGAGCTTGCAGTGCAAAACAGTGACGCTGCTTTCATCCTTCTGTTGACAGCAGAAAGCTTCTGCAGATGTTCATGCTTGCAGAATCTCATCCATTTATGCTGTATATTAAGTGTCTTCAACATGACAAGCGGGAGAACATTCGTTTTCAAATTGAAGTTGTGCAGTTCGATCGGCTTGCATTCCGAAGTCTGAAACATTCTTTCAACACACACCACTACTGCATATATAGTGTCTCTATCCATGAACTTGTTGTATTTTACCTTAATTACAGCTTCCAACCTGACTTCAAAGATAGGCGCTTGAACACTATCATTAGTGAAATGTATAGTCTAAACAATCTGTTCCAGGAATATTAATACTGGGTGTCTAGATACTGCAATTAAAAAAAAACGCTTCACTCCAGAAATAGACACCAGGTAGAAATTATTATATGCATTATGTCATCATGATGCACATGACTTCACCTACTCTCTTTATCTCCCCAAAAGTATTCCTGATTCCAGAATGCCTTCTAAACAAATGCAGATTGGAGGATATCCAATTCTGTCCAAAACCAAGTAAGCTTGAGAATATTCTATCCTCTACCATCTTCTTTATTGTTTACCATCTTTATCTTACAAAGCACATACTGTTCATTATTAAAATGCTTTGTATGTAATCCGTGACTTACAACCATTCATTAAGTAACTGTTCAAAGTTACAACAGCCTTGAAAAAAGTCACTTAGGACCAGTCCCTAGAGTTATGGCCATCACAGCAACCCCACAGTCAAATGATTAAAACTTGGGCTCTTGGCCAACAGAATATATTTACAACAGTTGCAGAGTCCTGGGGTTATATGATTACCATTCATGACTTTCCCAGTCGGCTTCCAACAAACAAAATCAATGGGGGGAGCAGGGTTCACTTAATGACCATGTGGTTTGCAGGAATGAAATACTATAAAAATAAAAATAAAAAAATACATAACAAACATAGGTATAAAAATGCAAGAGCAAACTGTACAACACAGTCCATAGCAAAGGTATACCGACACCCATCATAATAATAAATACATCCACTATACTGGTTTTACCACACCTGGGATGCCATGCCAATGACAAAACCAAGTCTTTAAGACCTTGCAGAAAGCCAATATGGTTGGGGCCTATCTTGTCTCTGCGGAATGTTGTCCCAAGCCGTAGGAGACATGAGGGGAAAGACTGTCTTTTTGTGCTTTATCAGCTGGCACTCCCTACCAGTTGGGGCCCAGAGCATCACTCTGCTGATGGATCCAGTGAGATGTGTAGCTGCAGTCCCCCAAATAATTATTTCTTCTCCCATACTACATCTACAAAACTGATTAGGTCCATCAGGAGAGAGATGCTCCAGGTCCCAACTGATAGGAAATGCAATCTGATAAAACTCAAGAAGACTATCTTTTCTCTCTCATGTCTCCTGCAGAGATCTGACATGGAAGGAGTTAACTGAAATTCTATACACATCTCTAGGGATGTCAATATTCAGGATACGTTCAAAGATATTCAGATACCATGATGTTCTTATGCCTATAAAGGACAGCATCATGCAGGCAGAGATTCCCCAGGACATTCTATGAAAGCAAACATCGGACTTTGAAGAACCAGGATAGTAAGACTACTGAGGTTGGAAAAGACTTCAGAGAATACCATGCCAAGAACATAAAAATAAGTCATAGAACAAATCAGTCCTAAGGATAACCAGTAGCAAAGACTTGATTACAGAGCTAATGGGTGCATCATTAGAAGATGTGAAAGGCCAGGTTGGAGACATCTCATCTGGAGCTCTATCTATATGGTCACTAAGAGTCAAGAGCAACTTGTCAGCACATAACTTGATATACAGATTAATTTATGCAGTAAGGCAAGCTGCTTTGCATAGATAGTGCTGTTATTTGTCTTCTAATATCTTGCTGATTTACCCATCCAAAAGAGGGAGCTGCCCTATTCTGCCTAACAGAGGTCTGGTCCAACCACACATCAACAAAGCACAAGATATGTCAGCATAATAGAGGTTCCTGTTTTTTTCTTTAAACAATATGAATAGAGGGTTGAAAGTGTCACTTCGTGGCACTACAAATCCATTTCTATACAACCTCTGAGCTGCCGTACAATAATTCTTTATTTTGTACAATTTGTAGTACATGGATAAGTGCTAAATAAATGGTAATTAGCAATCATAACAGTAATAGTAATTCTCAATTACTGGCGGAGTTTCTTGTAAGGAATTGGATTTGTTTTAGTTTTGGCTATAGGGACACCCTGTGATTTCTGAATGTACAAAATCATGTTCATTACCTGAACTTGAAACAAGAGCAAGGCAAAGAGAATTAAAAATGTCTTTGTACCAATGAACTAATTTATTTTGATTATTTCCTTGCATGTAATTCCAAAGAGCAGTTAATACCCAAATGAAACCTTTCTGTGGAATAATTTTCTATGAAATGAGACAGGAAGTATGATTGGTTAGGACATGCAAAGTAACCATATTCTTCATCCCTCCCAAAATATATTCATTTAAAGGAAACACAAAATTAACAGTTCCTCTTTTGTTTATAGCTTTGCTTATTTGTAAGCTCACAGAGAATAAAGGCCGGTAGCCATCTTATGTTTTTGAACATAAGATTTTTTTCAGAAGACTTGTGGTGAATCAGAGCCATTTCTAAATAGGGTATTTAGAACTTGAGCAGATCTATACCCCAAACATATAAATTCTTAAAAGTTGAGCCAGGTTTGCACAAAATATCAAACCACCCAAATCACAAAAGTTCAAGCTAACTCAGCATGTTATGGAATATATTAGTTAGACTTTAACTTGGCATGTTGTGTGAGGGGCATACACAGTAAGGGCAGCAATAAAATTTGGAATTTGCTATAAATGTGGATCTTTTGTGGTAGATCATTATCATCATCTGGGTCATGACTTTAATTGAATTATAGTGGTGACTATACAACTATAGACTATATATAAAGAGGAGGGGGTCAACTTATTTTCCAAAGCACCTGAGGGCAAAGACAAGAAACCATGGATGGAAACTAATCAAGGAGAGAAGCAACCTGGAATTAAGGAGAAACTTCCTAACAATGAGGACAATTCACCAGTGGAACAGCTTGCCCTCAGAAGTTGTGGGTGCTTCATCACTGGAGGTTTTAAAGGAGAGACTGGACAGCCACCTGTTTCAAGTTGTATAGGATTCCTTGCTTGAGAGGGGCTTGCACTAGAAGATGTCTATGCTGATTGATTGACCAACATGGGGGGAAAAGGAGACAGAGTGAGAGAGAGATGTAGGGGAGGAGAGACAGGGACGGACTGGTAAAATAGATTTTGTATTCACAAAGTAAAAATAATGTAGCATGATGGGATGACACTTTAATCAACTGCAATTTATTAGATTTGGAATTCTGCATTGTTCTCATTAATCACTGCATTTTGTAAAAAAAAAAGGTAATAAAATCCAGACAAGTAAATGTATTAATCCAGATAAATAAATCTATTAATAAAGTCCAGATTAAATAACATATTTTATATTCATATTCTCATACAAGGATTACTAATTATTGGTTTTGCAAAGGAAAGCACACATTAATTTCCCATATCTTTTTATAGTAACTATAAAGTATATTTTTTATGAAAGTGGCCATTTGTAAATAAACATGAAAGTAATGTAATGATGAGATAACTGTGTGTGTGTGTGTCTGTACACATACTGGATATACTGTACACATTCTACAAATATACTTGTTTTAAAGAAAGCAACTTTATTTAAATTATTTAAGGCTAAAATTGTTTTTTGCAAGAAATTTCAGCAGAAAAGCTTAACAATAAGCAAAGAGAATTTTGTTTTTAAATGTTGTTCCTATATTGTGATCACAGGGGACATTTATCTGACAAATGTGGTTTAAAGAAAGAAGATCCTGGTAAGTCAGCATTTTGAAAAGCTTTCTGCTTATTTAGGCTGCAGTAGGCACTCAGGATTCTAATTTTAGGCATCCACCTTCTAAAATCTAGGTCTGCTTTGGCATTAGCTTATCACAAGGGAATTTCCCTTGTCCAATTTCAAGCCTGTTTCATAACAGCTCTGCAGACGTAGCATTTGTCATACAGAATGCTGGAAATCTGAGAAATATCTTTGTTAAAAAAATAATAAATTAAAGCCAGGGCAAGTCTTATTTCAGATGCCAGAGATCAAAGTTATAGCTTTCATACAAGTTTCCCATAAAATGTTACTTAATAGCACAGCAATTATGTTTGTGAACCATAAATGCATTTGCGGCCAAATCCATTCTTCTTCATCAGTATAGAAAATATTTGTGATGTGATTCATGGAAATATAAATAATTAATTCCAGCCTGGATTCTATTCTGCTCAAGATTTTTCCTTTCTTATACGGAAAGAGAGGTCATTTTGTTTCCTGCAAAGAGCTACAAGGATGGCTGCCATGTCAAACGGGTTCCATTCTGTGATAGCCTTTTCTATGCATAATTTAGAACCATCTTTTCCACATAGGTTCAATACTCCACAGGAGGGTCTTCAGACAGTTGGCGGGAGCTCCAATATCCAATACTAGGCAATTACGGCTTATTTATTACCTTTGTTACTAGCCATACCCCAACCGGTTCAGAAATCCAGCTTTTCCTCCTCCTCCTCCTCCTCCTCCTCCTCCTCCTCCTCCTCCTCCTCCTCCTCCTCCTCCTCCTCCTCCTCCTCCTCCTCTTCTCCTCCTTTTGTTCTTCACAATGGATGAACTTATAGCGCAACAATTTCATTTACCCCCATAACATCTGGAAAAGCCTGTGCAAGTTGAGACAATCAAGTGCAGGCCTCTGAGGCCACCCCTCCGCTCTGGTACATGATTCCTCAGCAGCTGAGGATATGGACCACATAATACTTCGTGGGGGAGGAATAGTAGTTGCTGCTACCTTGTCTCCGCACTGAATGTGGGAATGTACCATCAACTCAATATGTCTAGTTCAGATCCCAGCTAAATGACAATATCCTGTGTCGATTTAAGAGTCAGCAACTCTAGAAAACAATCTAAAAAAGAATTCATTTGCAATTTCTCTCCTGCATCTACTTCTTAAAATTTTTTCATAAACAAAGATAATTCTTTTCTGAGATCTTTTTATGATTATGTGCTTCTGAACTGTATGATCATTAGGATCCACTACTCAAAAGCCTCTTATTTCAGATGTAATAAACTTTTATACATATTTTATACATTATATATTTTCACTAAACTGAGCTTGAAAGAAGCTTACAGTCTAATTGAGATGAAAAGGGGACAGAATATTTAACAGCCTCTGATGCTTAATATGCCAAACATGAATACACAGGATTGCCCTATGTTTTAATTATCAGCTGTATCAAGTTCTCCTGGTTAATGAATGAAATATTTTCAAATAGACATTTGGACAAATGTTTAGTAGTTTATTTGGATGTCATTTTGATTCCTTTCAGAATACCCTTATTTACATTCTACTCATGTTAGGAATGTGTTACAGTGACTACACACACACACACACACAAAAGCTTCATGCTGAGTTAGAAAATGTGTATTTGATCTTCCTCCATTTGGGATATTGGATTACTACAGAAGGAATGCAGATGGATTCTGCAAAATATGTATTGGATTTAAAAAAAAAGATTTATGAGTCCCCACCTTATGTAATATAACACTATCTGATTGAGAATAACATTAAAAAAAATAAAACAAGAACTCCACAGAATTGAAACCAAACAATGAAGGTGCCACAGCACTCCCATGCCAATTAGACATATGCTGGACTCCACCCCTGTCCTGGCTTAATGTCTTTGTTTTCAATGCCAACTAGAAAGGGGAATGTGGGGCGGGGGGAGGCTGTTTCCAAAGGCAGGCACTGCTATGGAGAAGATCCAGCTTCTACTGTAAGTCTTGCTTCCTAGGATGAAACAGATGATATCTTTTAATGGAGGACACTTGGAAACTTGACATCTGATGTCAAGGGATGGGCAGATGCTCTCAGGTTATCCATGCAATTTCAATTCATGTATATATGGCAGGTGTCCCAAACATTTAAATTCTCAAGTATTCTCTCAGCATGGCTAACTTTTAGATAGCTAGATAGAATTCTTTATTGGCCAAGTGTGATTGGACACACAAGGAATTTGTCTTGGTGTAATAAATACTCTCAGTGTACATAAAAGAAAAGATACATTCATCAAGAGTCAAGAATCATCAGGTACAACACTTAATAATAGTCATAGGGTACAATAAGCAATCAAATCACACTAGGAAACAGTCAATATAAATCATACGGATACAAGTGACAAAGTTACAGTCATATAGTCACAAGTGGGAAGGGATGGGTGATAAGGAGTGATGAGAAGATTAACAGTAATAGTAGTGCAGACTTTGTAAATAGTTGGACCGTGTTGAGGGGATTATTTGTTTAGCAGAATGATGACGTTTGGGGAAAAACTCCTTGTGTCTAGTTGTTCTGGTGTGCAATGCTCTATAGCATCGTTTTGAGGGAAGGAGTTGAAATAGTTTATGTCCGAGATGTGAGGGGTCTGTAAATATTTTCACAGCCCTCTTTTTGACTCATGCAGTATACAGGTCCTCGATGGAAGGCAGGTTGGTAGTAATTGTTTTTTCTGCAGTCCTAATTATCCTCTGAAGCCTGTGTCTGTCCTGTTGGGTTTCAGAACCAAACCCGACAGTTATAGACAGTTACAGTTTTTAAGAAGATTCACCTCTGGGGTTTTATAGAATGTACAAGGCCACTAGTTCAGCTTCTTAATGACATAAGTTTAAATGATCTACTCAAGAGCAACCTGCCTTTTATCCCAGCCAGCACTCAGACATTCAAATCCCAGCTACTTCTTTTGTTGAACAAACAAATGCCTTTAACTCTGCTTTGGAGAGCTGTTCTTCCCCAGGACAGACGAAGAATTGCTTTTTCAACAGTTCAATTCTTCTTTCAATGGAGGTGTGGAATGAACTTTCACATTGCACTCAGGAATCCACCTGACTAAATGGAACTAAATGGAACAGGGGGTTGGACTAGAAGACCTCTAAGGTCCCTTCCAGCAATATTCCAATTGATTGATTTAACTCTTATATCTTTGTTCTGTCTCCCCTTCCCTTCTCCCAGAAGGTAAGGAACTTGGCACCAACACCCGCACAGAGAGTCACGCTGGCTTGTCTCCAAAAACCAATCTGCTACAGCTGATAAGGCTCTTGGCAATCACACACGTTCTGACTGCCAAGTTCAGATTTGTCAAGTATCAGATTACTCACTGAGTCAGAATGGGCTTTTTATTCTCAAAGTCCACGAACAAGAGCTTCTCCAGATACAGTCCAGCCACAACACAAACAGGAGTCTTGGTTTGTTCGAACTTTGTCACGCACAGAGTTCACAATGTAGGCACACCCACTTTTATACCTTGTGGGGTGTGGTCCAGCTCACTCTCTAGCCCTCCCACGCCTCCTACGTTGCTGCTGACGTTTCTCCCTCTGACGCTGCCTGGGATCAAGCCAGGAATCCTCCTCCTCACTCCCCAGCTTTGGCTGGGCCAATATACTTCCCTCCTGGCGTATCTCAGGCTGTCCCTCTCGGCTTTCCGATGAAACCTGAGGTATTGCCAGGGAGGAAGATGCTGGGGAAGAAGGCCTTGCCAGGGAGGAAGGTCCTGGGGAGGACCTTGTCAGGGAGGAAGGTCCTGGGGAGAAAGGTCCTGGGGAGGAAGGCATTGCCCGTTCCTCCCCTTCATCATCCAAGTCCTCTTCCTCTGTCAGCACAGGCTCAGGAGGCGGCGCCACAACATATCTTTTTTTTAAAATTAATTTTAGTTATTGGGCTTGTTTAAGTTTAATTCTTTTTAAAATATTTATTGTTGTATTTTAATTGTCAGCCACCCCGAGTCCTTTCGAGAGGATTCTTAGAAAGACAATCCCATTTAGTATAAGCACAAACAGAATATAAGTCTGGCCCCTGACCTCCGCACCTTCCGCCATGACTTGAAGACCTGGTTGTTTAACCAATCCGGGTTGTGATTTTCTGGGACGGGATGGTTTTATGGGATAATTTTAAGGGATTTTATGGGTGTACTGTAATTGTAATGGGGCTTATTTTAGTTTAATTTGCTTTTAAATTATTTATTGTTGCTGTTGTTTTATTTGTAAGCCGCCCCGAGTCTTCGGAGATGGGGCGGCATATAAGTCCCATTAATAAATAAATAAATAAATAAATAAATAAGTATTTGGAGCACCAACAGAAGGCATGGACCTGCACACATCATCCATTCAGGTGGGTGCAATTTTTTTTGTATTTCAATTTATATAACGATATTATCTACATTCTTCACAAAGTAAACTATGGAATGTTCTATCACACAAATTTGAATTTGACATTCTCTAGTCATTCCATTTCTCCCTAATCTTGGCAATTTTGACTCCCTCCCCTTCAGGGGTGAAATTCAGCCACCTAGGTCCACCTTGGCAGAGGTGGTATGGATGATTTGAATTGGAAAAAATGCCCCAATTGCCCCTGGTTGCTATTACTATTATACCCAGCCACACCCACAGCCACACCCACAGAGCTGGTAGGGGGAAAAATTGAATTTCACCCCTGCTCCCCCACCCCACAAAAGAAGAGACATTAGGAAGCAGTGGGCAGGGAGACAGACAGTAGCTCTCCTGGATTAGATCTGCTTTCAGCCCATATATCAAGGCTCAAATTACTTCCAGGAAGCCCCACAAACTGATTCTCCTTTCTCTGCAACTGAAGGAAAACTGTGTCACAAAACTTATTTCCTCTCACGAAAGATGTTCAGCAACTTGGCCATGATATTAAAAGTGCAGAATATGGAGCAGTGTTGAAGACGTTACATCTTTTTCTCAGAGCGATCTGGTGGCCAAGACGATAAGGAGACAGTCAGAAAATAACTGCAATAGTTTTAAGCTGAAGAGGAGAAGCAAAATATCAGATGAAACACTGACTGGATCAAAGGAATTAAGTAGGGATGCCTTACTTCTTTATTTCTGATGTGTTTCAATATCATATTATAGAACAAATCTTACAGCTGTCTCTAAAACATAATAAAAAGGACTAACAATTCTCCTAAGAGTTAACTCAGATATTTAGATAGTTTTCCCTGTCAGCGGAACAAAAACCTGTCAATCGCTCTCCCTAATGTAGGATGGGACTAGGGAGGAGCTGAATTTTGACAGATGGTTAGAATAGTGGGCTGCTGTCTGTCAGAACCTATTCCAAAAAGCAGTTGGAGGTTTTTCATTCCTGCTTTGTCAGGAAACCCCCATAAGCCTGTGAGGAGATTTACAATAAAGAAAGAGAGGCTTCCCTGTACTGCTTTATACAGAAGCCCTATCATCCCCTGGCAGCCACCCCACTCTTGTGGATTTGGTGATGCATAGGGTGAGAAATTTCTCCCTGGCAGACCTTGATCCGTGGGGTGCATTTGCTGCTGGCAGATCACACAGTGCACAAAATGCCCCATGGATCAAGCTGCCTATCAGTCAAGGCTTTTATTTTGACATAGGTTGGTTTGTATAGGAGGAAAAAAAATGTCCTACCTCAGGGCAGTTCAAGTTTTTTACCTGCTGTGCAACATGACCGAAGTGGCCACACATTGCTGGGCAGATCCCAGTCTCTCCTGGATCACTGACACCGTTGCTGCCCAAGCAATAAAAGAGAGAAGATGTCCCTTTCAAAGTGGAAAAGAAAACTCCAGTTGGGTGGCTTCAGCCATGGGCCAAGGATGAGAGGAAGGAAGGCCACCTCATGATGGTGTGACCTTAAACAATGGTTCGGGAAACAACCTCAAACCTTATCCTGGTTTTTCTTTGAAGACATTTCACTTCTCATCCAAGAAGCTTCTTCCATTCTGCTCAGCTCAGAGCTGAAGAAGCTTTTTGGTTGAGAAGTGAAACGCCTTCAAAGAAAAAACAGGAAGTCTGGTTGCCTCTTGAAAAAGCACCATGGGACAACATCATGACTGGATGTGAAGGAGAATCTCCATAGACATTTAGCTATGGACTTTGGGATGAAAACCTCAACCTTAGTTAAAGGTGTTGAAAGAAATATCCTTCTGGGTTCAGTTCCAAGTGGGGAAAAAGACACTGGAAACATGGAGGCTGCTTGGAAAGTTTAATGGTGAACAGGACCACATGGTCTGGAGCTCCAGAGAAAGATGATCACATGCTTGAAGGAGATCAAGAAAAAAGGGCTGAGGTGCTGAGAGTATCTGGGTTTTATAACCTTTGTTGGGATTTGAATTGAAGCTTGTTTCTAATTGGTTGTCAGACTCCCATGAGGGGCAACTCTGTAGGCTGTCCTGAGTTCCAAGCTTGGTTGACCCCCGCTGGATGATCTATGCCCTTAAAAGGGCTTTTGGCAATTGCTATAGCTTTACCTGGAGACCTTTCTTATGTAAAGTATTCTGGCTCAGGCCTTAATGGCCCACCCATTAACAAAGGTGGGGTGAGATTCTGCTTCTGGGTTCTACTCTTTTAGAAGAAATATTCTGCCTTTTAAATATCTACCAGAATACTTCATTTTTCTAGGAGAGTTGGGTGCCAACTTCCTACAATCCCTCATTTTTTTTTTTTTCAAAACACGTGAGAGTTTTGACAAAAGATTAAAAGGTGATCAGATCAGGGAGACTTGATGGGTGCTTTTAATTTTTTTCTGATGCAAAGGAAAGGCATTGGAAAAAAAAGGCAACAGAAAAGGATTCCTTCAGTGGCTCCCAAAAGCTTTCAAAGTCTGGGAAAACTCCTGGTTTTTTTTTTTTTCAAAACAGTATCCAATTTTTTCATGCCAATTAATTTTCAGGTGTTTTGATGTACTTTTTGTGAGCTTACAGTCAGGTTATAAGCACAAGCCTCTACATTCTTCACAGCCTTTAAATTACAGGCTGCCCATTTCCAAGGTTATGGTTACTACCTGCCTAGCTCTTAGTTTCCAGGGTTTGTGAGGCCAAATTGAGATTAGCCAGTGTGCAATCCAGGCTATTTAGTATTTTTAAAGTTACACACAATGAGCCCTGGGACTTGTACTCATGAGGCCCCCAGTGCAACATATCTTGCTTTACTGGACAACTGGGCAGCATCATTTGTGAGTCACAGTCAGGACTTGGGGTTTGGAGATCTCTTTTCTGCTATCTCTTCAGAATTGCCTGAGGGAGGGGTGCCCCTCCCCATGGAATTAGAAAGGAGTTTTGCTTGGGCCTTAGTGCCTCAGAGCAGCAAAATAAAAACAAAACAAAACAAAAAACATTTTCTTTTAAAAAGAAGCAAGGGACAGCTTTGTGTGGAAGCAGGTGAAAAAGATAACCTATCTAATTCTAAATGGGTGTCTCTGTGTATGTGCCTGTGTATGCAGCTAGGTTTACAATACAGATAATACAAACATGCTGGACAATTTCCCTCCCACCAGACAGAAGTATAAGGTGTTCAGAACTTGCTGGGCCAGCTACTCTCAAATACAATCATGGGTACATCAAATTGGTTACAATATAAATGATACAAGAAAGAAAACATTACAATGGGTTTCACATTACAATGAATTTTCAGTTACAATGAATTTCCACCCTCCCCCATAGTCTTTCTAACTGTCTTCTGGGGATTGAAAAGAGTCTTTTAGTCTTTTACTGGTCCATCTCAGGATCCTTTCCTTCATGTCTCTGGATGGCATAGGCTTGGCCTGGTGGTATGGGTGGTCAGTCAGGCTTGGGAAGGTCTGCCCCACTCTGGTTTGTTGTAATGACCTTCAGTGGAGGCTGGATCCAAACCCAGTTACTGGTTCCAATGGATAGAATGTCTCTAGGGAGTAGCATCTGCTTCCACATGTGGCAGGGCTGAAAGACAAAGAACAAGGGTCCCTTCCCCTTTGCTGGTAATTCTACCAGGAAAGGCATTGTAAAAGGATTAGAGAGGGGTTTGGAGATGGCTTGCAGGTATGGTTTCAGGAGAAAGAAAAAAACACATCAGTATTGCAGTTACTAAACAGATAAATCAGTTTCAACAAAGTGGAGACACAGCAGATGAGAAAGGAAAAACTGGATTCAAATGCTTCAGGAAAAGGATGAACAGGTAAAATCATTTAAACACACAGTAAATGCAAGGATGAAACTTTTCTTGTAAATGAACTTAGAACATTCGTTAATAACCTAGGGTTTTCTTAAAAGCACAGAGAGGAGAGAAAATTTAACTCTGTTCCTCATCCAGTCTAATTGGCCAGATCAGACTGGGAGAAGACAATCAGTGTTTTTAATTCTTAACAATTTAAAATTAATATCCGAAGGGATCAGAGACACTTAACAGTTGCAACAGTTACCTCTAGGACACACAAAGTCTTAGACACACACACGCGCACACATACCCACACACAAAGACACAGAGGAAAACAAAACTCTGAGGTTTACACACACACACTGATCATTCCCACAATAAATCTCTCAGTTAAATTGGGGAAGGCATAAATCTTAAGGAACAAACCACGTGGTAGCATAGAAGATAAAGAGACACAGAAAGAAAAAATTTAAAAAAAAAATCCCATGTGATCCTGTTTTTATATTTTGCCCTTTTTAAGTACCTTTATTTAGCACATTGGTCTTCCTGTATCCCTCAGCAAAGCCCATTCCCTATCTATACATTTTGGTTTTTTCTTGCTCATGCCAGCTAGGGTCGGCATCTGCCGCTCATCCCAAGCCTCCAATAGCTCTCCCAGGGGGGTTCCATTCCATTCAGGACCCTCGAACTACCGCTTCCCATGTTTCCCCGTCCGATGTGGGGTTTCACACTTTGGCTTAGTCGGGTCAGCGACCAGTTTCAGACACAAGAACTTCAAGAGCAAGAAAAGAAAAAGGTGTCTGAGGGAGACTTTGGTCGTTGCACCTTATGCAACGAAATGAGACACTTAAAAAACTCTCTCTATTCTACAGAATATTTCACAAAGTATGCGCTCCCCTTTTTAAAAACCACGAGAGACTCTCTCTCTCTCTCTCTCTTTTGCCAAGGTTTTCGGACTGGGGTATGCTGCCTGTGCAGACTTCTTTCCTTCCCCAAAAACAGCCCGTGAGACTCTCTGCCCCCGCAGATAAGTACTGGTACTCCGTGCCTCTTTCCTTCAGGCCCACGCTTAGCGGATTTGGAAGAGCTCAACCGGGAAAACTTGCTTTTCTGTAAGCAAGTACTGGTACTCGATTTAGCATCCAAATTACACAACTACTTAAACCCCTGGGGTTTGCTTTTGGGATACACTGGACAAAAAACCAAATTTTTCTTCCCTCCCTTCAATCATAACCAGCTCGGCTTTTCCTCTTATATACAGAAGGTCTCACACTCTGATGACCTCTCCTTGCTTTTCCTGTCCTGATGGTCATGGCTCTGTAGAGCTAGCAACAGACAAGAGGGCGGCTAGAGGCCAAACAAAGGAATGAGATCCAGCTGCTGTCCAAGGGTGTAGCCGCCACACACACACACTCTTCCTCCTTCTCTAACAAAAGGTCCTGTGCTCTGAAACTGTTAAACATAACTTTTCTTTTCAGACAGGAACTTTTTTTTAAATTGAGAATAATAAAACCCTCAAAACGACTCTATAGAGCACTCCACACTAGAACAAGTAGACACAAGGACAGTTTTTCCCCGAACGCCATCAATCTGCTAAACAAATAATTTCCTCAACACCGTCCAACCATTTACAAAGTCTGCACTACTATTACTATTAATCTTCTCATCACTCCCCATCACCCATCCCTCCCACTTGTGACTGTATGTTGTAACTTTGTCGCTTGTATCCTTACGATTTACATTCACTGCTTCCTAGTATAATTTGATTGCTTATTGTACCCTATGACTATCATTAAGTGTTGTACCATATGATTCTTGATTCTTAATGAATGTATCTTTCCTTTTATGTAGACTGAGAGCATATGCACCAAAGACAACTTCCTTGTAGTCAAATCACGCTTGGCCAATAAAGAGTTATATCTAAGGGGAGATTGTGCTAAGACAAATATATCATTTTACATATAATAACTGCGCCCAGAATTGTGTATGCACAGTACTGGAAACAGGATAATATACCATCTGAGGGGACAGTGATAAGAAAGATTTTGAACTGCGTGGAGATGGACAGGCTGACATTAGAGTTAAAAGATAGAGGTGAAACCAGTATTGTTGGGAAATATTTAATAAAAGTATTTTTAAAAAAAAATGGCCAAGGATTAGAATGCAAATAAGCCAGAAGATGAGAAAGGAACTTTATACTACCAAAATGAGAATAAAAATGATAATTCAAGATTGTTATGAAAAGCTATGAGCAAGAAAAGTTTCAGAAGAGAAAATTAAACAATATTTGGAAAAGCGGAATTACCTAAAGTACCAGAAAAGGTAAAACTATGTTAAATGAATGAATATCAATGATGGAATTATCAGAAGTGATCAAGAGACAAAAGAATAATAAAACACCAGGACCAGTTGGGCTGCAGGCAGAATTTTACAAATGGTTACAAGATACTTTAGGCCCATCAATGTTAGAAGTCCATAATGAAGTATTGATTGATGCAAAGGTACCAAATTCGTGGATGAAAGCAAATATTACTTTGATTCCAAAAGATTCAGATTTAATGCAGATAAAAACTATAGGCTCATATCTTGACTGAACACTGACTATAAAACATATGCTTCAATAATGGCAGAGAGTAAAAATTTCTAAATGAATATATATATTCAGATCAAAATGGCTTTTTTTTGCCTAAGAAGTAGATTAAAACACCATGACAATAATTTTAACTTTAAAGGCAATTTGCCATAAACAAATGGCAAAGGTGATAGAAAATGGAAGTAGGACAGAGAATTTTAATATAAAAAGGCACAAGAAAAGGATGTCCACTATCTCCTGTACTATTCATATTGATATTAGAATTGCTAAATATAGATATTAGACAAGAGATAGAAATTAAAGCTATGGAAATAAAAAGGGAACAATATAAATTATAGGCATTTGTAGAAGATTTGCTCTTTATCTTGGAAGACCCACAATAAAATGGACTCAAACTAATTAGGAAAATAGAAGAGTATGGTGAAGTTGCAGGACTGAAAGGTTAAAAAAATCAAAATAATTGTTTACAGATATATAGAAAAAGAGCTAACAAGGAAAATAGGTATACAGATAGTCAAGAAAGTTATAAATTGGCCAACAAATGAAACAAATTTGGTTAAGTGGAAAAATCTACAACTATCATTGATGGAAAGAGTAGCTACCATAAAATTGAATATCCTGCCAAGATTACTATATTTATTCCAAGCAATACCAATAAAACTAGAAAAAAATTTTTCCTTGGGACTCATCAATGGCTAGCAGACAAAAACAGGGAAAAAAGGAAATATATGAAAGGATTTGTGATATAAGTAATACATAAGTTGGTTAAACAAACAGCATGAATATTATTGTTATAAACAGTAATATAATTGATACTAGCTCTCTTGATAGAACACACAGAGGAAGAAAGATCTCTTTCTCACACACACACAAAGGCATACACACATTTCCCACATTTTCCTGTGCTTTAAATTTAGAATTTGGAGGTACTCACCTTCTTTCCAAGCAGCCTTTGAGCTCAACACTCAAAACCCCTTTAAAACCTTTGTTCCAACTGGCCCAGGTCCAGGAAAACCCACCCACAGACTCAATGGGTCTGTTTGCCGGCAAGGGAATCTTACCTGGGCCTGGTCCATTGGTTAGGTTAGCTTGGAGTCCCATCTGCTTGGGTGCCAATTGTTGAAAGAAATATCCTTCTGGGTTCAGTTCCAAGTGGGGAAAAAGACACTGGAAACATGGAGGCTGCTTGGAAAGTTTAATGGTGAACAGGACCACATGGTCTGGAGCTCCAGAGAAAGATGATCACATGCTTGAAGGAGATCAAGAAAAAAGGGCTGAGGTGCTGAGAGTATCTGGGTTTTATAACCTTTGTTGGGATTTGAATTGAAGCTTGTTTCTAATTGGTTGTCAGACTCCCATGAGGGGCAACTCTGTAGGCTGTCCTGAGTTCCAAGCTTGGTTGACCCCCGCTGGATGATCTATGCCCTTAAAAGGGCTTTTGGCAATTGCTATAGCTTTACCTGGAGACCTTTCTTATGTAAAGTATTCTGGCTCAGGCCTTAATGGCCCACCCATTAACAAAGGTGGGGGTGAGATTCTGCTTCTGGGGTTCTACTCTTTTTAGAAGAAATATTCTGCCTTTTAAATATCTACCAGAATACTTCATTTTTCTAGGAGAGTTGGGTGCCAACTTCCTACAAAGGGAAGTGTGACTGTGCCATAAACTGAGAAGACAGTGGCCAGAACGTTCCTCAGCAAAGTTGGAGATATGAGTGACATAATAGAGGTCAGCAATAACCATTGTTATTTCTATTGTCATCCTCACCACCACCACCATGTTTGCTTTAATTAAATCCTGACTCCTAATTAGCAGCAAAACATTTTGCAACAAGTTAAACCAGTGTTGCGATAGCATATTTAAGAAGGCATAATGGGACAGTTGCTGGGGATAATGCACCAGGAAGATTACCTCAGGGCTACGGGTTTCATCATTCATTGTCACATAGGCCAACAACAGGACTTACCTTTTCGTTCATTTCTGTCAGCCTAGCTGCAGCAGCAGCCAGTGAACACCTGTAAAAGCAAGAATGGAGGCTGGAGGGCTGCAGCAGTGCCACAAACCATCCAGGGAGCCATGAAAGGTTGAAAGAAACTGTTAGATTTGCATGAAGAGTCAGACGCGGAGTGCTTCAGTGAAGAGTTTATTAGTGACTACAGCTCATAACAGACCCAATTTGGCTGGTCTGTGGCTGCTACTTATAGCCAGCAGCCGCAGTTGCCAGCCAATCAGAGTGCAGGGTTTTCCTGCACTTTTTAAACCAATCATTTCTGACATTTTACAAGAACAGTTCAAACTTAACCAATGACATTCAAACCTGCATACATAACAGAAACGGATGGAGAATTTTTAACAAGAGAGTAGGTTATTGAAGATAAAATGAGAAGAAGAAAAGGGGGAAAGGAAAAAAAAAGCCAATCATCTTTTGCATGTGTCTGGGTAGTAATATGCAAAGATTTAAAATGTCTTCAACTATTGAAGCACCAATAATTAGTATAATAATCTCTTGAATTTCTTTTCTTGTTAATTTTCTCTTTCTTTTCCTGCCTCCCAAACATTCCATTCTATTACCATTAAATTTATTATCATCCATCAAGAGATTCCCGCTGGGGAACTCCTTCCTTCTAGATTTATTTGTTAATAGACTCATGACAGCCGATGATGGCTCTCTATTTTTGTGAGATTATTAATTACTAATGCAGTTTTATCACTGCAATCACAGAGTTGCCAAACATGTATTCACTTCTTCTGGAAAGCTCCAGGCTAAATTACAGCTTCTTCATCCACGTTTCCATGGGGATAGAGAATACCAATATAATCGATGGGAAATAATAGAAGGCCATAAATTTAAGTATTGTGTTTCATCCATTTGGATGAGTCTGAACTCCTCATTTGGACCAGTTCTCCATTTTCCTTGGACTTTTGCACTCTCACTGCTCCTTGCCTTAGATTTATGAAAATAAGGCTATGCTTTTGGATCAAATTCTATGTTATCATTTTAAGCCTATTATATTAACTTAAAAAAAACAACCCAGTCTCTTATTGTTTTACTCAAGAAAAGCTGAAAAAACAGTGCACATTTCAAACCTCATGGCCTAAACGTACCTCTACTGTAGTGTGTTTATCTCAATGGATTTTAATCCACCACTAATATGGGACAGGATTTGTGAGGGTTGTTGCATTACAGTTGTTGTGTCTCTCCCTCTCTTTTCTCTATGTGTTTGTATCCTGGATGCCTTTTGTATTTCAGTGGCAACTGGGGGAAGTGTGAGTTATTGCTTTAAGCCTAGAGATGTATGCAAACAGAAATCGAGATATTTCTATCAATGGGGTTGTTCTTTCCTCTCAACAATATATACAAAAGCCCTGAGCTCAGTCAGTTTCTATCTAATTATATGTTGTGTTTTAAAATCTTGAGGCATACATACTGTGGATTTCATTACAGTTTAATAGCTTTAGAGTAACACTTTATTTAATTGGTTAATTGATGACATGCTTAGCTTTAAATACATAAGCTGCCCTACAGGGAACACTGAGAATGATCTTAATGGCTTCGTATCGGTCACATAGTGTACCTATTAAACTTTCTAGTTTTCTTTTGCTCTTGGTTCTATCCCAGTTCCTCTTCTTTCCTTCTCTCCCAATGCATGGACCACCTCATCCTGAATACCAATAAGGCCAAACCATGCTTATGATAGTAGTAAAACGATAACAACGCTTCTGTTCTCATTAGAAATACAGAGGATACATACAAGAACATTTATCTTCAGTGCAACTTCTGCAAGCAGTCATTTTCCAGTTGCCCCAAAATAGCTGCTGAATTCTCTTACTGGATTCTGTTGAATGCCTCTTACTCTTCTGGAAGGCACCCCCTCCCTCCTGAGGATCCACCCGCTCACTACATTCCATTACATAAGCAAAGCAACGTGTTCCCAGTAAATGTGCAATATCTTACTTAAATGTACTGGTTAAATCAGCCTCAAAATCAATCATTGGAAATATTTTCCTCCTTCTTACTCTTTCTCTGAAATCCCACCCATTTTCCTGCAATTTTTGCTGCTTAGTGAAGTTGTGCCCTGACTCAGCCCACATCCCAATCCTGATGTCAAAGAGAGTGATGTTGTTCTGGGCTCACTGATGCTATAGGATGGAGATTCCCCACTTGCTCTTGTCTTGGTTTCATAGTCCATTTTAGACTTCTGTTTTGGATATGCAATTCAGAAATTTAACACGCTGGAAAGTTATGTTGATCCTGATTCTGACTTTTGTCCTTGTAAGGAGTATTCTCTCCCTGGATGTTGGCTTTGCCAGAGAGGTGTACACTTTAGAATAACAGAGACATTGAGAATAAATAGGTCAGTTTGTGCTGACCAAAAATTTCTGAAAATGCTGAGGATGTAGTCTAGGCAAGCATTCAATGCCGCTGAAAGACTTTCTTTTAAAAACCCTTCACTGATTTCTATGAAATCTGGATTCTTCATCCTGTTTGGGAAAAAAACAAACACATATTATAGTAGATTCCTTTATACTCAGGGAGCAGGAGAGTGAAAACCAAAACTGTTATGTATGCAGGTTTGAAGTCATTGGTTAGTTTGAACTGTTCTTGTAAAATGTTAGAAATGATTGGTTTAAAAAGTGCGGGAAAACCCTGCACTCTGATTGGCTGTCAACTGCGGCTGCTGGCTATAAGTAGCAGCCACAGCCCAGCCAAAATGGGGTCCGTTCTGAACTGAAAGTCACAATAAACTTAAGAGCTGAAGTACTCCGTGTCTGCCTCTTCATGCAAACTTAACAAAACCCTTATACTAATTTCTAGGAAATTCATCAAATTTTATCCACTCATAACTTTCTAGCATTCCTGCCCGTTTTGGCCAATTCAGACAGCAGAATTATAAATGCTGTTTGGCTTTTTGGTGTTTTCCAGGCCTGGTAATGAGTAGGCTGAGCAATGCAAGATTAGTTGGATTGCTTCTGAGATGAGGATCCATATGCAGAGCAAGCTGACTCCTTTTTTTTAGCCTAACTTTAGCTAATTCTCTTATCATATTCTAAAGCTCATGTTGGAGTACACTTTCTGTATTGCTACATTGAGATAATTCCTTGTTTTGCTTAATTGCTGACATCACAAAGCTCTAGCCCTAAAAAGGGCTTTCTAATCTGATGATGGACCACATGTTTGGATAATATCCATAAGAAAATATTTGTTATCACCTGCTCAAAACAAGCCCCTTTGATAGCTTAATTCTGCCTGTCCACCACTTGAAAAACAAAACCCATGACATCTGTGCACTTCGTGTTACGTTTGAGTCATTCTTATTATCTAGGCTTTCATTACTGAAAGATGATTGCAGGCTTCTTACTGCTGGTTCAAGGCCACACTCTAAAAGTAGTGAGGGCAAGGCCTCTTCAGGTTGGGGAGCTATGGTTGGGGGTCAAATGTGAATCTCAAGCCTCTGTGTACTTAAGGAAATCATTTTGTCTCATAATCAGTCTTCCAAATTCTACAAAATGCAAAAAGAAAAGAACCCCAACATCTTTTATTCTGGAGGCTGCTGAAGGGATGTAGATGGAATATATGCAATTCCTAGACCTTTTGCACTGCTACTTCAAGCACTTTTCTAGGAGGTTCTGGAAACTGCAATTTTTTCCCCTTTCAGAATTGCCCTAGAGAGAGTATGAAGCATTCTTTAGAAGATAAATTCATTCTTCCTAACTAAGTAATCTTCAAATGTAGATTAGCTCTTCTCTCTTTCACTTTCACTTAGACACTCTCCTAACCATGGAGAATTAGTAATCAATGAGTTACAATACAGTTCTGGCTTTCCAATCCACTTCTGATTTCCAGTAGCTGAATTCACACATTCTACTAATCCATGGTTTGTTTATTTCTTAAATGAGGCCTGATTAATTGGGTTCACATATTATGCTGAGTCAGACCCAAACAAGCCATTTTACAGCTCAGTATAGTGTATGAGATTAGTGTTTGGACAAAATGGGGTATGCAGATAAAATCTTTCTTTTTCAACAAGGAATTGAAAAGTATATGAATGTGAGAAAGAAAAATATGTTTATTTTTATCGGTCAATATTTTATCAATATGTGTTTGTTGAATAGGCTTAAATGATGGACTGTTTTACACAAATGTGGATATGAGAATTAGTTGCAGAATGTGATAAGAGCAATATGGGAAGGAACTAAAGCACATATAAGAATGAATGGAATGCTTAGTGAATAGCTCAAAACAGAATAAAACAAAGATATCTAATCTTTCCTTTATTGTTTAATGTATTAATAAATAAACATTTAAGATATGCTTGTGTTCCCTGTATAGTATGTTGGTTGTAGACATGAAGATACATGTAGTTCTATATGCACAGGTTGCCATTTTCTTGGCTGAAACCTGAAAATTTTCAGTAAATTTTAAATAAGAGTATTTGAAATAAAAAAGACACAATACTGATTTGAAAATTAATGCATCATATGCCAAGATAGGCATATTTGACAGGTTAATGATTACAAGATATAGTGATATAGAAAAATTTTGAAAATTTATACCAAATAGTTTTGTACCTTAAGAGAATGTTTAACAAAGATGGAAAATGAAGAAATATCAAGACTGCTAACTATAGTAGAGAAGTAGTGGATAGAGCCAATTGGTAGGATGTAGTAGCCACTGAGATCCTAGGGATGGTGCTAGATGCTAGCAGCAAATTGCAGCTTTAGGTATGGGGGCCTCTTTTGTTACTACGTGATCTCATCCTCTATCTGTTAGGTTGGAAAGTCCTGGACTTTCCAGACATATAGGTGATCTCATTTACTAACATCACCACTAGTCTTAAGGATTGGTTGGAAGGTTGTACCAATGTAGTTGGGGGGTTTCACCCATGTGGTATCTATTCTCCAATCCAAATACTGTATCTATGCTACTCTTCCTTGCTTGAAAAATGGTATAAAAGAATAAACACTGCCCAGGCAGTCAGACATCTTGGCACTCTGCACAATGACTGGTCTTTGAAATCCATCAGTAGGACAATGGGATAATTTGCCACTGCCATCTCTCTGTGGCCAATTAGCCCCAGACATCTCGCCGTGACCAATTTGTCACAGGAAAAACTTGCCACAACAGTTTCACATGGGATAATTCAATGTGATATTATCCACCACTGTTTCTTCAACATTATTTCTATTTTTGTCAAAGAAACAGTGGCAGATAACATTTATTGCTTTGAGTTATCCTGTGTAGAATTGTCTGCAACGAGTTGTCCCATAGTGAGTTGGCTGTAGGGAGACAACCGTGGTGAGTTGGCTGAGGTAAGTTGTCCTAGACAAACACCCATGATCCACAGATGCATCTTGTTTATTCCTGGCATAAGTGGAAGGCTGTCTTTTTAATCAGGGGAAAAGACAATTTACTTCTCAACTTTAGTTTTTGTTAAATTTTCTGCAGATTCAAAAGAACAACAACAACCCAACCCTCTAATAATGCAGGCATCTATGGGATAAACACTGAACAAATTTAACAGAAGTAAATATATGGAACACAGTGTCTGCAGCCTCCTCCACAAACACATGTTGAGAAAAGTCACCCTACTTCTGAAGCACATCACTAGAAACTATGATTGATTATCTGCTAAACTCGTTTTAAGCCAAATCTATCACCATGTGCCATTTGCATTTCTCCTCATAACAGGGAAGCTGTATCATTTCCAAGTTGTATTTATGTACAAGAAGTGTCTTTCATTGTGGCAATCTCAGAAGTTTAAATGTGACATCTACTAACAAAGCTAAGAGTGTTATTCCCAGAATGGAATCACACAGCTAATTTCTCACACCATATGGTGATTTTTTTCCCCAGTCACCCCATGCTGATTGACTGTACATTGCCCAGTTACACATGAAAACAAAGGTAGCTGCAATATGAAATAAACTTACTTGGAACTAAATTCCACTGAAATAATGAGGCTTGCTTCCCAGATAAATTTGAATAGCAAAAGGATAAAAGTCTCCATGTCTTCACAGATGACATAGGATTAAATTCTTTGTTGCTCCCATTATTTTCTTATTGTTGTTAGTGCTGCTACTGCTGTTAGTTACTTTATGGTATTTTTAATGATAGACTTAATCCAAGCATATATAGGAATGTATTCTAAAAAGGTATGTCAACTCCATGTCTTTTTCTCACTGCTAAGGGATTTTCTAAAAAAAAAAAGAAAGATAATAATTCTAGAAAGCTGCCTCAGGGATACTTCCAACATGGAGGCTGACCTGGGAAAATGAAGGCTTATTCATGATAGTCCAGTGATGGGGTTCAAATTTTTTTACTACCGGTTCTCTGGGCATGGCTTGGTGGGCGTGGCAGGGGAAGGATACTGTAAAATCTCCAGTCAGAGGTAGTATTTGCAGGTTTTCTGAACTACTCAAAATTTCTGCTACCGATTCTCCAGAACTGGTCAGAACCTGCTGAATGCCACCTCTGTGATAGTTTGTACATAGAGGTGGTGGTTTAAAATGAGGAGCCACAAAACCAAAACTGTAGGATTTTTACTCTCAAAATAAAGTAACCTTACCTTCTCTGCAGCACTTTACACTATGCCTTGAAAATTATGCTGGCTTGAATATGCTTCTTAGAAAGTATAAATGTTCCTGAACCTTTTAATGCTTCAAGGCATCCAAAACAAGACAATGCAATACTCAAAGGACTGCTTCTTAGGATGATGATAAGCTGTCCACTTGTGGAAGCCATTAAAAGAAGACATCAGATGGCATTACTGGATAGAGGAAAAGACCTTCCCTCCTCTAACTGCCATTTTCTAGGAGAATTGTTTAACTCTATCCAGGGCAGTGGAAGATTTTTGTTTGTTTCAACAAGAAGTTGACTTCCGCTACTTGGAATATGGTCATGGGTTTTCTCTTTTATCTTCAACAGAAGAAGATGTTCTTCTTAACCTCTCATCGATACTATCGAACGTGGGCTAACCCTTTTGTGCCAACTTAGGGAGTTAGGGATGGGTGGCATAGTTCTGTGCTGGTTCATCTCCTCCCTCAGAGGTTGGTCCCCATCAGTATTGATAGGGAGTAAGAAGCCCCTGATTTGCAGGGTGCCATAGGGATTAGTGGTCTCTTCTGTCCTTTTTAACATCTACATGAAACCACTGGGTGAGATCATCTAGTACACTAATGATACTCAGTTATATATCTCCATTCCAGGTGACATGAGTAATGCAATGGGTGTTCTTTTGTGGTGCCTGGAAGCTGTAGGGGTCTGAATGGAGAACAGCAGATTTCAGCTGAAACAGATGATACTGTTTTATATTTTAACAGTTTACTGCATGCTGCCCAGAGTCCCACTTTGAAGAAGACAGGTGGTAAAAAAATGTGAAAAATAAATGAATATAATAAATAAATAACTCCTGTTGAAATGGCCAGATGATTTTCTAGGATAACAGAATGTTGATCATTTGTTCTAAGGAGATTGTATATCCTTATTATTGTCATGCAAAGTATTCTGCAGAACTTTGTAGGGTGTAGAATGCTGTCTTTATACTGTTTGTCTGATTCTGAGTATTGGGGAATTTGAGCAATTTGTGGCTTCATACTGAGAATGTTTTGTTGTAAGCTCAGCCATTATAGTTTTGGGCAGATGGAGTACTTCCTCTTGTTTCCTAGCCTAAATTCCTAAGTCCTCCTACTCTACAAGGTATCAGTAGTTCTCTTCAATAATATGAAGATGAATAATTAATATCCAAAAATACATTGCTGTCAGGGGTTGCAAGCTCAGTATAGACAATGCGTTTAGCCAAGGAATAGGTCATGTTCTACATCCAAACACATTTTGGTGGCAGGTTGCTTTCAAATAGCGCACTTTGCTGAGAGAAAAAATTGTAAACAGGAAAGCAGATGGAGATGGAAGAGGAGAAGGAGGAGGAGGAAGAAGTGCAAAGGAGCAGCACAAAAGTGGTTGCTCAGAGTGGGAAATGAAATGCTGTTTGTAGAAGTTGGTGGTCAGTTTGTTTACTTTCTGCAGAGTTTGTTGTAATGTGCAAAGACCCAAGGAACACATTTCACTTTGCCTGTCTTTTGGGGCATATCCACCTTGCCAGTTTGCCTCATTGTTATCAACAGGTTCTGGTTTTAATTATAAATTATATTTTATCTTCTCACGCTCTAGTTTCCATATATTGTATATAAATCTTGTTTTTAAATCTTAATCCGGGATATTGCCAATGAGTTTAAGCTAATCCTTTGCTTTCATTAATTACTAAAAATAAGTTATAATTAGAAACGGGCTTATTTTGAGCGTAAGATTGGACATCAGCAGTACTCATCATCCATAATCAGCAAGGTCTGAAAGACTAGGAATTGAAAGAGACTGTACATGAAGGTGAAAACTTGTGCTGCCTTTCTCTCCAGTCAGTTTTATATACACTTACATGCACACACAAGATTAGGCATAGAAATTCAGTTTCCTAGTCTGCATGATTGTTAGAGGAAACTCTAGAAACCTCTAATATTGAGGCTAATAAAGGCCTTCCACCTATGAAATGCTGATACTTTATACCTTTATGTTCCATTTAAATGAACTCAGACTTGAAGACTGAACATTTTATATTGGCAAAAATAAATACTAAAACAAGCTGACTCTCTTATTCTATATCCATGATGGTGAACCTATGGCACGTGTGCCGGAAGTGGCACACAGAGCCACTTTCTGCCAGCACACGAGAAGTCGCCCAGAAGAACCCCACTGCGCATGCACCTGTGCTGCCCACCCGCTGATTGTTGGATATCTGGCGCACATGCACAGGGTGCGGGGGTGCGCAGGAGATGTGTGTGCACGTGCAGAGATGCGCGGGTCATGCATGGGGGGTCTCACACCCATGCGCAGGGGGCATGGGAGGCCCCTGTGCACATTGCCTTCTGGGTGCTGGCAAGGGAGTGCGCATGCGTGTGCAATTTTCAGCACGGGAGCCCCAAAAGGTTAGCCACCACTGGTCTATATAAAGATTAAAGGAACAATGCCATTTCTATTTCTCAATCTGCCTTTCTTTTTCTTGGCAATAATAATCATTCTCACTGTTCTGAGCCAATATAGTTTCTTTAACCATGAAATGTTGAAGTTGAGTTGGGTTGGGTTGAATGTTGAGCTAACTGCTATTCACAGACCAATCTATTTCATAGAGAAGGCAAAAGGAAGAGAGAGACTCCCTTATGTATATGGTCTTGAACTTCTTGAGGAAATGCAAGTTATAAATATAATAATAATAGCAATAGAAACAACAAGTATTGGTTGAACTGCATAAAATGTATTTCCTTAGAATAAACCTTCCATTATCTCTTGGGTCATGGTTCACAAGGGAAGTTTCTTAAAACAGCTTTCACCAAGCTTGGATTTTCCTGGCATTTTGGACTGTAGCTTTGAGAATTCCCAGCCATCTAAGTCATTATGCTACACTGAAATTCTTGTTGTCCAGCAAATCAGAGATATACCATGCTGGACTGGAGACACATCCTTAGGAGCGTTGACTTCCTAAAATGGTTGCATCCATTTTTTCCAGAAATGCTGGCTATGTGGCATATTAGGAGCTCCTTACTGGTGTTAAAACAAAATCTCTATATGTTTAAGAGACCACCCATTCAAATATCTTCCACTCAACAGCAGTATTAATAATACAGGTCAGCTCTAAGAAGGAAGTACCTTGGAGAAATGACAGGTTGGAAAAAATCAGATCAGTAATGAAAATGATGCAAGCAAACTGAGCCCAAATGATCAATAAATAAGATGCGAGCTTTATTGCTGTGGTCCTTCATGGTAAACTAGCATCTTCTCTATAGTACTAATAAGTCTTAGACTCTTAGGGCTTACCAAGATGTAATATCTGCAGGCTTGCACTGTAAACATGCATTTGTCATATTGGAAAGCAGTGAAGTGAGCTATAATTTAAAGGTTGCAAAAGGGGACCTGGACAAAAATTCAACAGTCTCTTCAGGGGTGGGATTCCAACCAGATAACAACTAGTTCAGTGATCGCACGCTTTGTGTGTGCATTCTGCATTTGAAAAAGCCCATACTTACCTTCAACTGCAGCCTCTGTGAATAAAACAACTGAGGCACGGCAAACCACTCTGCCACACGAATCAGCTGTGCTATAAACAAAGGAAATAAAGGACAGGAAAGAGCAGCGGCGGGCAGGCCGGCTCACATGCTCGTCGCAGCAAACTGGTTTGGAGCCAGCTGATCATCGGAACAAGGGATTCGCCCATGGATGGGATTCTACCAGTTCACACCTATTCGCTAGAACTGGTTGTTAACATTCTAAGCAGTTCGGAGAACCGGTTGTTAGAAGAAATTACTGGCCTAATCCTGTAAGGAAGGCAGGAAGGAAACATTTTGGTGTTGCTTACAGAAACTGCCTCTCTGTTAACCCTTATTACATTCTTGGCAGGACTAGACTTCCGGTCTCAGGAACGTCTCTGGAGTTTTTTTCCCTACCTTTGCTGGTACTTTGCTTGTGTGGAGTGACCATTCAATGTTACAATGGAACTGAAAAGAGTGACTTATGACCATTTTTCACACTTACGACTGTTGCAGCATCCCCACGGTCTTGAGAGGCCAGGCGAGGAGATGCGTGCCTCGATGTGAGTGATATTGAGTTGGCCACGCCCAGCCAATAACATGACCACCAAGCCATGTCCACCCAGTCACATGACTACCAAGCCATGCCTACCACCTAAGCCACGCCCACAGAACCGGTTGTTAAAAAATTTGAATCCCACCCCTGGATTTGCCCAAACCGGTCCAAACTGGTAAAATCCCACCCCTGAGTCTCTACCATAAATCTGATGCCATTTCTCCCTACAAGACATTCTCTGTTCCAAATGGGATTACACCTTACACAGTAAGCAAACTGATAGAAAGTTACCTTTGTTGGTAACTAGAGACAAGAGTGGAAAAGTAGTGGGAGAGAGTTCATGCCACACAAACACAATATGGCTCAGTGGTTTGGACTGACATGGGAAAAACCCAAGTGCAAGTCTACCATCAACTATGGAAGCTGATTAGATGACCTTTAGCCAGTCTCTCACTTTCTCTCAACCCAACTTATCTCCAAGGGTTTTTATTGTCAGGAATAAAAAGAATGTCTTGAGTTCCTGAAGAAAAGGCAGGATGTAAAGCTGATAAAGTACAGAAATAAATAAACAAATACCTATTTATAGATCTTCATAACTTATAGATAATTAATCTGCAGTTAAATTTATCCCATTGGAGGGAAATTGGCTTTTAGATTTAGGCAGAGAGCAAAGGCTTATCTTTAGATTTTCAGAAATTGAGTTTAATGTGAAAATTACTGTGCTGTAGAATAGATGACTAAACATGGTTACACAGGATTTGTTTTAATCACCACTGATAGTTTCATATTTGAGAGGGTGTTTATTTTTCTCCCCGCATTGCATTTGCAAATATATTTGTTTTATGGATTTAGAAGAAGCACAATTTCAGTGATAGTACAGATTCATTAACACCTGTCTTGCTTTCTTTTTAACTGAAAAGATAAACTCTTGTTTCCATGGTCCCAGTTTTAACTTGCTTTATTGATCTAACATGCATAAGAATACAAGATGTCTTTGTTAGTTTTACTCACTGTCTCTTGGTGAAGTATGTCTTATTTTCTTTTACTTTCTTATAAGAGGATACTGGGTTTTCAGAATTTGGTATTAAGCTAATTCGCTCTGCCTTCTACCTTTATAAACATTTGAAAATAATGTACAGAGAGCAGTATGTACAAAGGAAGTGACTTTCTAACAGATCAGTTGCCCTTCGATTGTCATACCTTATTAAGTAGTCTACTTCAGGGGTCTCCAACCCCCAGTCTGTGGCCTGGGACTGGACTGGGCTGCAGAAAATAGGCTGTGCAAACAAGGGAAGCTCCATCCATGGGATGCAAGTAGCATATGAAACCACCCCAGAGGTGGTATTCAGCAGTTTCTAACCAGTTCTGGAGAACCGGTAGCGGAAATTTTGAGTAGTTCAGAGAACCGGCAAATATCACCTGTGACTGGCCCCGCCCCCATCTATTCTCTGCCTCCTGAGTCCCAGCTAATCGGCTGGGTCTCCTTTTGTTGCCCTGCATAGGAGAACGGAGCTAGAAAGCAGGTTAGTGGGGTGGGGATGGAATGGGATTTTGCAGTAACCTTCCCCCAGGAGTGGGGAGAGAATGGAGATTTTGCGGTATCCTTCCCCTGCCATGCCCACCAAGCCACACCATGCCCACCAAGCCACGCCCAAAGAACCAGTAGTAAAAAAATTTGAATCTCACCACTGAACGCCCCCTCTAGTCTGCGTAGAAACCTCTCCACAGACCTGGTCCCTGGTGTCAAAATGTTGGGGGCTGCTGGTCTATTTGCAATTTTCTGGAGTCCTAGCTAGAAGGGTTGCCCATCTCTGCTTTAAGCTTCCCATCTCTTGTGACCAGGTGCACTGAAGATACCAGTTATAAAATTTGGGCTCTTCTGGATGCTCTACCTATGGCCCACATGGTATCAGTTCTGGATATCTTATCACATCCTATTCTATGGTAGAAATACTATCCTAGAAACCATCTGCAATACAGCTACATTTGCATCCACTATATTAGAAAAGGGAGAGCTGTATTTTTAATTTTAAAATCATCTTTACCCAAGAGTTTGTATTTTTGCCTGTATATGAGCTACAAAGCACTCTCAGTACAGAATTATGTGTAAGTGCATATGTCAGAGAAATTCTTTGGCTCTCTATCTTCTTGCATAATCTTTTTATTTGTGACATTTCCTACATCTGTCATGGCACATTGTCTGTCACTTGTAAGACTTGATGCTGCAAGTTGGTGAAGTAACTTTCCTCATATGACTGACCAGGGAATTTTAAAACTTTGTTTTAAAACCAATATAGTATTTTTTTTAAACTACACTAATTCAGACCAATGCAAGACCCACTTTCAATGCCTTAAGGTCAGATCTGTGCACAGATGCAGTTCATGAGATTGCCACCTGGCAAATTACACGATGACCTTTTCTGATTAAACATTTTTCTGTGATTCAAAAGGTGTAATATGAAGAAGAAGTATTGGATTAGAATTGAAGCTTGAAGGCTAAATTAGGCTGTCACAAGTGGATTTCTGACTTGGAGGGCAAAAGGTTAGCCTGCTTAAACTCTCCCACCCCCCCCTTGAGAGAAAAAGAGATCCCCATCCTGTAGACTGAAAAAAACAGGATACTGCAATGCTTTTGTGGGAACAATTCTGAAAAAGCAAAATGTTACGGGGAGACTGTCTGACTTTAATGTTCTGCTTAAGGCCACATTTCGTTTTTCATTCATAAACATCAGAATATTATCTATGTATCTAGGTCAGGGGTCTTCAAACTTGACAGCTTTAAGACTTGTGGACTTCAACTCCCAGAATTCCTCCTCCAGACATGTTAGCTCAGGAATTCTGGGAGTTGAAGTCCACCAGTCTTAAACTTGCCAAGTTTGAAGACGCTTGATCTAGGCCTAGGACAGGACTGTCAAACTCGATTTCGTTGAGGGTTGTATTTGACCTCGGGGGCCAGGTGTGTGGCTGGGGGCATGGCCAGCTCAACATCACTCGTGTCGGGGGACACCTGCAAAAGGGGAAACATTTCTCCTTTTGTTTTGTTTTGCTTTAAGTTTGTTTTGCTAGCTTTCTGCCAGCGAAAATGGAGCTGTGGGGTGTGTTATTGGCTGTGATGACCTCCTGCAGCCCCCTGCCAGCAAAAATGGAGCTTGGAGGCCTCCTTCGTTTTTGCTGGCAGAGCCACCACGGGTCAGTCCTTCACTGTTTCCAGGGAGGCCCCATGGGCCTGATTTAAGCACTTAGCCTTGAGTTTGACACGCCTGGCCTAGGATCAGAAGAAAGAAAGAAACCCAATGCAGTTTCTCAATGAAATAATAACAATAATTCTAAATATTTTGCCTCCCTCATAATCCAGGGAAAACATCTGAAAATTCCATCCTTGCCTATGTAGACGATATGGCCCTGTCAACTCTGCAGCATTTCCCAGACTGTCTGGCATTCACCTCCAGCTACTATAAAGATTGGATATCTGCACATTAGCTGGAAATTACTGGAATTACCAGGATTATCATTCAGACTTTGTCCAAAAAGTTTGTCTGTCTGTTTCATTCTCTCTGTATACAAACCACTAAAAATTATTTCACTAAGCTTTTTTTTAATTCACATTTATATGCCGCCCTTCTCCGGAGACTCAGGGCGGCTTACAATCTTTGGAGCACAACCCAATGTGCTCAGCAATAGCCTTCATTCTGTTGTATATGCCTGCTTATTACTAGGGCTTTCCCCAAGCGGCATTTTTACAAAGTCATCTTATTGCCCCCAACAATCTTGGGTCTTTCTCTATGTTGTAACCCATTATGACTGTATTAATAATCTGTACTTATTATAAACAAATTTTCATTTTTTTTCTTTTTATTCAAAAATAGTGATTGAAACTTTAACTGATCAATGCAATTAATTACCAATTAATATAATCTCATTGATTAGTGAAATTATGCCAGGATCATAGCGATACTTGGATAAGCAGCTGGAAAAAATTATGGAATTTTGTTATTTTGTATGAACAGCTGCAGCAAGACTATTATATGCACAAAGGTGGAAAGATTTGACTTTATCCAGATTAGAGGCATGGATAGCAAAGATTAAGGAATTTGTTGAGATGCTCATTTTGACAGCTTTAATTAAAGATAGACCAGAACACTGTTTAAATTTAAAGATTGGAAACATCTTATTGATTTTTTGCAGGAAACAGAAAAATTTTATTATATATATGGTTCTGAGGATTAGACTAAAAATAAGATAATAAAGAGAAAATGTGGACAAAGCTGCAACCTAAAAGTATGAGGTTATTTTATATTTATAATTATTATCAGAAATCACTTCTCTAGTATTCATTTATTCTTTTATTTTGCACCTTTCTCTTTGCTCTTTTCTTTTTTCTTCATTCTAAATAGTTCTTGTTTAGTTTTTATTCTGCATTATTTTTTAAATAGAAATTATTTTTTAAAAGAAGATCAGAGAGCTAAATGAACTTCCTCTTTATATCATCAGATTAGACGAGGAAGAACGGTAGGAATGATATCTATTAATTCAGTAACTAAAGGACATAGAAGGGAAACAATGTTTTTCCAGATCTATTTCTTTCCCTTTTCCCTTCAATATGTAGCAGCCCAACAATGGGATCTTATAGGAGAATAGGAGATATTCTGTCAGTTCAATATTTATAATGAACATCATCTTAGTGCACTCAATAGTCTTGCTTATGACATACCTATAACATATCCCCAATAGTAGCTGCTTTTAGAAAACACATTGTAAACACCTTTTGCCATGGGTCTTTGGAAGACTCCCTCAAAAGACTTTTTACATGAGAGTGTTTCCAGAAAACCTTGGATAAGTTGATAATCAAGCTAATTCAGGACAACAAACAAACAGACTCAGATCCATCCACAAGTTTTTAAATAATATGAAATTACTGATCTTCAAATCAAAACATTAGGCCTGCCTCCATACCAGAAAGCAGACAAGTGGCCAATATGACATCATTCTTCAAAACTGATATGGGTAGAATTCAGAAAACTAAAAAATGGCTAAAAAAGGCATTTGACAATCACCAAAATTCTTCGGTGAACATACTCACCATATAATCGAAGAGACTCTTTTCAGGTAACAGATTAAAGAACACAAAGAACTGAATAAATGATTGCTATTATAGGGAAATGGGAAAAACCCATGAGCTACAGCAAGGATTTGGATTAGAACTGTTCATTCTAACTTGTACATAAATTCTTCTTCCTAGCATTATTCCTGTGCTTAGCAGGGCCCGCTTGTCGGCAGAGCCATTTCCATTTGGGTTGATCCAAGGGATCTTCAGAGGCGACGCCCACATATTTCATAAACCTGCCATCCTGGGCCCAACATTTGGGAAGCCAGGTTCTGGCTGTCACAAGCCAGGATAAAGGGTGAGGGAGGAGGAGTGATACCTCTTTTTAAAAAACTTGGTCCAGATCAGGGGTCTCCAACCTTGGCTTTATTTATTTATTTATTTTATTTTATTCATATTTATATGCCGCCCTTCTCCGGAGACTCAGGGCGGCTTGCAATTTTTGGAGCACAACCCAATGCGCTCAGCAATAGCCTTCATTCTATTGTATATGCCTGCTTATAACTAAGGCTTTTGGTCCCCCCCAAGCAGCATTTTTACAAAGTCAGCTTATTGCCCCCAACAATCTTGGGTCTTTTAAGACTTGTGGACTTCAACTCCCTCCAACTTTGCTGGCTGAGGAATTCTGGGAGTTGAAGTCCACAAGTCTTTAAGTCCAGATGACCCGGCTGGTAGCACCTTGTAAGTGCCCCTTCCTAGGGTTGCAGGACTACTAATACCTGGCAGTAGGTATAAATTACTTTCAACAGCAGATGGAGTGATGCATCAGTTTGACTTTGAACTTGTGCATAAATTACTATAGTTAATTTAATAATTTTGAGTTCTAAAAGATTTTGAGTAAAATGAAGAACAGCCAGTGAATGGTAAACAAGATTAAGTATAATGCACATTTGGTCAAAATATAGTTAGTTACATTGATGGAGTCTGAGCAGGTAAATACAAAAAAGTCAAAGCAATTTTTTGCTGCTAATAAATATTCTTTCAGTTCTGTTGAAGCTTTTGTGAAAAAGGCAAATTTCATGGCTGGGGATGGTTAGGAAAAAAATACTGGAAAGAAAACAGCCAATATTGTTCAGCTTTTAGAGAAAACAATGGTATGGTTACATTTGATTCTGTTTTAGTCACAATAAGCTAAAGAAATATGATTCTAAAACTGAAAACATGTAGGATGGAGAAGCCAAAACTACCAAGAGCTGGGATGATTCTATTATGACTTGGGGTGTTTTAAAGATAGATAAAAAGCAAATAAAATAGATATATGGATATAAATTATGCATAATACAAGGGAAATGAATAGGAATAGGTTTTTGTTCCTTTCTCATTAGCATCAAACTTAGGATCGTCCAATGAAGTTGGATGGCAGATAAGCAGGGAAACTTCACACAGACAGACTTCAGATGCTATTACATTCTGATGTAAAAAAAAGACATTTGTATTATTTTGGTACATGTTGCTTTCTTCTAATGAGACATTGCTCTGAGGGAGAGGGAGGGAAGTCATGTACCTCGTTCTGGAATGACCTTACCTTTGTTCTTTCCACTTTCCAGAAGCAAGTCCTACTTAGATTAATGAATCATCAGGATGATGATCAAAATGGAGAGTCTTTTCATGCATCCATAAAAATATATCTAATATATCCATGGGAAAATTCTTGCATCTGTAGAAGAAATGTATTTCCCAACAGTTGCTTTGTATCTGCAGCAATGCAAAACAGAGATGTATTGTCCAAAATATTACATAATTAAACAATTGCACGGACAGGAAAGCAGTATCAAGCTGGTTAGTAACTGGATTGGGAACTATGATAAGCAGTAATTACATTGCAGAAAACAAAATTATTAGTTGGCTTTTGCTCTGAATGGGGAATATGTTGGGCATGATTTAGACCAGATGAATGGGCAATAGACAGCTGGACTTTCAATTAGGAACTTTGCACACTTAGGATAAATACAAGCCTTTAGTGCACAATCAGGAAAAGAGTCCAAAAGGCTGGATATAGAGATCCAGATACACTTTTAGTTTGGACAATCTCCAACCTTGGGAATGTTGTACTAAATGATGTGGCCATAAAGCATAATTTCACATGACCACGCCAATTTACGATGGTAGTTGCAACGAGCCTTGGTGGTGCAGGCTGTTAAACGTCTAGCACTTAGTTCCAGCTGTCTGCAATTACTGTAGGCTCGAATCCCACCAGACTCAAGGTTGACTCAGCCTTCCATCCTCTCGGGGTAGGTAAATTGAGGACCCAAGATTGTTGGGGGCAATAAGCTGATTTTGTAAAAATGCTGCTTGGGGGCCCCCCAAAAAGCCCTAGTAATAAGCAGGCATATACAAGAGAATGAAGGCTATTGCTGAGCGCATTGGGTTGTGCTCCAAAAATTGTAAGCCGCCCTGAGTCTTCGGAGAAGGGAGGCATATAAATGTGAATGTTTTTAAAAAAATGCTGTTGTTAGGCAAATCTTGTGCAGTTGCAGAATCCCATAGTCACACAATCTGTTTGCAACTTCCTGCCAGGTTCTCCATTGATTTTACTTTTCGGAAGCCCGCAATGAAAGTCACAAATGGTGATAACATGACACAGGAAGTTGCAAGGATGTAACTGCGAGCTGGTTGCCAGACACCTAATTGCAATCATATGTCTGTGGGGATGTTGTAACAGCCACAACTATGAGGAACAGATGTAAGTCCCATCATACAATACTGTGATAACTTCTGTTGCCGAACAACGGCTACCTGCATGCCTAAAGCAAAGACAAAGATGGGGCAACTTTCTACACGACAAAAGTCTCTTGTATGTTGTTACAGTAAAAAATTTCTTTCAGAACCTTGAAATTTCCTCATGGCTAACCCAGTACAAAGCGAGAAAATGTACACAAAATCATTTCACATTCAGATAAACAAATAGTTGATTTCAAATAAATAAGTTTAATTACATTGGAGAAATAAAATATGGCATGGTAGTAACACATTTGTAACATTATATACTATTCCGCTATAGGTAGTTTAATGGCAGAAGCTACTTTTCATGACAATCTTAGCAGGACTCATGTACAAAGTAATATACAAATCGCCAACGGAAACATATCGCAGCAGTTGCAAGGGGCGCTACCAGCTCAAACAAACATCTAAACAACACAGTGTACTTTAAGGAGAAGGTTATAATGTTGGATTTACAGACATTGTGAGTTTTAGGCTCTTCACTTGGAAACAATGAAAATAAAAAGCTACAGAAAACCAACTTAGCTATTACAAGGAAAAACTTTCTCTGACATTGCATCCCTGGAACTTTTCAGATGTCATAGTAACTTGATTACTCCATTCAGCTTGACAGATATTCCCTTTTTCAGGCCACTGCTTGTATAACTGACATTTTAAATGTTTTTATTTAATTTTATTTACATACATTCACCACAGGAAGAAGTTTATTTATTATACAAGAGGCATTTTCATCAGTGCAAGAAAAGGAAATTCAGAGTGATTGCACAGCGTTGAATAAGAAATATACAAATGTACATCAAGATGAGGGGACAATCTAATTTCTACATAACACTGATGGTTTCTGGTACAGATATACACAACATTTAAAGTTAATACACATATTTTTTTTGTCATGAAACCACTTGCTTTGTGAGAGCAGGCTGGCAACTATGAAGAAATGAAGGTTAAGCTGCTAGGCCATCAGCAGGGAATGTGAGCATTTTGGGGAGAACATTTTCCAAAGGAAGGTGTCTTCTCCTAGCAGACCTCCTTAAAACAAGGCCTCTGCTTCCCCATGCTGCGTTAAAGCAGAATTGTTGGGTGGATTAGACTACTAGAGCCTATCTGGTCTAAATGCTTTGTTTTTCTGACAACGGCTGGCTAAATGGCTTATCCTGGAGGATCACAAGCAGGTTATCAAAGGATACTGCAACCCCCATTTCCCAGCCTCTATCAAGGTGACATACGGCGCCTCTGGGAATGGAAATACTCCATTTAGGCAGGGATGCCTGGCGAAATATATAGAAAGCAATTAGTGACTAAGATGGATTGGAAGGGGCATGCCATTTGAGGCACCCCATAAGGAACGACACAGTCAGGGCTTGCCTAGCACCAGGTGGCTGAATGATCAACAATGTCATCAATCCATTGCTATACTGAGAACAGTTGGCTATTCATTGCCTAATGCTACCCAAACTACCATGCTAGAAGTGCAGCTTTATTCAGCTGCCCTGAGCCTCCTTTCAGGTACATTTGAGGAAGAGAGTGGAACTCTCCGTTACTGCTTTCTAAGACTCTTGTGGTCCCTGCGCAGGAATAAGAACTAATGGCCCTTGTGCAACAGAAACCGTAGGAAAGACCACAACCTTGAAAAGTAGATAAGAAATGTATAAAATGCAATCAATGAACCTCTTCATTCACAGTATATTGCCTTAGGTGTGAAAACTGTCTTGTGTGCATGCATACACATACATTCACACATTCTACTCTATAGATTCCTCAATATGAGTATGTATTTTTCAGGACGTATGCAACTAACAAGTACACCTGAAAACAATATCCAGTCTTGGAATCAAGGACCTTATTTGCAAAGCTCTGTTAATTTATGTACTGAAGCATATGAAGCTCTGGTCTGGGGCAAATGGACAATGTTTGCATTTTTCCTCACCCCAAATCAGAGAGAAAGAAATGAAGAAAAATGAGGATATTTGGCCCCAGTAATGTTTAAATCCCTAATTTAGAGTCATATGAAATCTAGCATTCCTCAGAATGACTAGCTATGGAGAAGAATCATAAGAACCTGAAGTTCCCAGTGCAGAATGATGTTTCCCTTCTCAAGCATTTTGAGAATAGCTGCCTTAAAAGCAGCTAATCTTAGTAAAGTAGCAACAATTATGTTTAGCATTCATTTGTAGGGACTTCATAGCCAGCTCAGTTGCAAAATGGTGTTATTATAATGTACCTAGTTTAAAAAGAGCTTTTTAAAGGAAAAAATACTTATTTACTTAAATGGAATATATTGATGAGGACATAGTATTTCACAGGAAGTTGTTTCTTTATCAATAAGCACCATGGTAAGTGCCATGACAGCCCCATTTTCCCAAAGTTTATTTTAATCACAAAAGATAGCAACTTGAATACATAGAACAGAAATCCACACAATTTTGCATTAAAGTCACAAGAATTAAGTTTAAAAATGGCTCTTGAAATACTTTTGTATTTTATACTTTGGGTATTTTTTTGCTTCTAAATGTTCAGATTGAAAACTGTTCCTATTGATTTAGAAAACATTCACTTCAAATTACATCAGTTTCTACCCAGTCAGCAATGGCTACAGCGCATATAGGCAGCAGTTCCCCTCTCCATTTAGTGTATGTTCAGATTCATATTAATGGTCTATTATGGGGACTTGAATTCTTGAATGAGCATTGCTTTACCAAAGAACTATTATCAGTTTCTTTCCCTCTTTCTGTGAATGTAAGCATTTCCAGCGGATATTTGGAAGAAATTCATCTGCAATTGTCCCTTTTAGTTATCCTGCTGCATCTCTCAAATTCAAATGACTTTTTTATCCTCAGCCAACATTAATATGGCATTAACCAATACTCCTAAATTTTTTGTTGCTCATCAGAATGAAATTCTTATTTACCTTATAGTGACCCAGCTAATTAATAAGATTGAATTAACCTATATTTAGATCATCAGTCTTGGATTCTTCTCTATTCAGGTACAATTTAGTAATATTGTAAATACAATATATTAGCTTTCTTATCTCTTCCCTCAGGGTATATTGGATTACAACTATATGAATTCCTGTCACTGTAAGCAGTTTATATACAGCGATTACCTACATTAATTACTATGCGGAGGTAACAAAACTATTTTTAATGTTAATTTTCATGATTCTTTCATTCTGGCAAAGAACTAGTATGATTAAAAAAAATAAGGCACTATCAATGTAATCATAGCCTCTTTCATTAGCTAGGTCCTGTCATGAAGACAGGAGTAGCCCAAGGAAACATCAAGGGTAACGTATGCTTCTTCCATTTCCTGCATCTTTTCTTGAATAAAACAGAAGCCTCACTATTCAAAGCTTTCAAAAATCCTAGTTTGCAACAAGGCTCATCTTCATACCAAACCATGATTTGTTTAATTGGCTGGATTCACATAACATGCAAAGACATGAATCCTGAGTTGCAAGCCAGAATTGTTGAGTTCATATACTATAAAACAAGCCACATTATGGCTTCTTTTTAGCATAAAGTATGTATCCAGCCTATGCGTAACTATAATTTTCAAATGGGGGAGAAGGCATTTCTTATAACTGATCTTGCTGTTTAAAAAGCAGAAATTCCTGACAATGAACATGAATAGAGTAGGCTGCTGTTTTCCTTCTCATGAGAAGGGCTTCTTCTGGGTCACCTTCCTAAGGATTTAATCTATCACAACAATAATGGAAGGAAGGAAGGAAGGAAGGAAGGAAGGAAGGAAGGAAGGAAGGAAGGAGAGAAGGGGAAGAGAATGGAAGATCAATCTGAGATGCCAACCATGTCGGGACTATAGATGGAAATGAAATTGAACCCATTCCTTTTCTATATTCCTGGAAAAAAATCTTATTTGCAAACAGCATAAGAAAAAAGGTCCTACTGTATTGATATTCTGGAACCTGGGTATCACTGGTTAAGTGCTACCTTTGAACTTAGCACTTTATTTTGCTTATCAATGAAATTAGTTTATTTATTCCTGGTTTCTAATATTTTAGGTTTCAGTTTATCTACTGTCGATGAATCATCTTTTCATATGGCAGTTGTAACAACTGTTCTATATAAGGATCTGAATTTATACACCTACTAGGTTGACAGCGGATAACACTGGGTTTAGTGTCCTACCATATAAATGTGTCTTGCCTATAGATTTCTGATACTAAGGATAGGTTCTAAACCACCAATAAAGATTCCGGAAAGGGAAACTGTCCATGTAGCATCTTCTTCTGCATATATAACCTGGTCAATAAGAGGAGTCACAGCATGAAGATCTGCTTCCATGTATATGTCATCTTGGCTAGATCATGGTGATCTGGAGAATCCTACTTTGTTGTGATCAGGAATTTAAGTGTTTCACTTTGTTTTTTAAGGTTTGGCATTTAAATTTCTATCTCTGCATTTTAAATTCTGGCAGAGATTATGAAGATTTGGAGGTTTTCAAACAGACTTCTGCATTTTGTTGCTGTCGTGGCTTAATTCTGACACTTGCAAGTGTCTATCTTAAGCTTTCTATATTTGTTCATAGTGATAGTCTGCTTTTTCAATCATTTTTATAGTTATTCTGACTAAACAACAAGCCAATCAGTCTTAAAGTGTAATAGCACTTTTGTCTTCTTAGCAAGGCTATCTTGTTAATACCAGAATATTATTGTTCTTTAGGCATCAGATTGGATTTTTTCCAATACGATGCTGAATTTTTGTTATGGATTTGGCTGGAAGAACTCACTTTTAAAAACAGAATTCATGTGCAAAGAATGCAACAACAAATGTGAGAAAACATTTGGTCACAATTTCTTATCTTAACAATATTAATGTAACCTACAGTTATTTAGAATTCACACACAATTTACACAAATACATAGATAGTAATTACATATCCACATATTTTAAGAAGTACGATAGCAACGTTTTATCCATGTGTGACCAAAAATTAGAGTTTGGCATCTCAGCTTTCAAAATGCATTGAAACCAGGGACTTAGGAATGCAACGCATTTCAAGTATATATCACAGTGATAACTTTGTACACTGGTCACATGTTATCTTTGGAGATCCTTTGCTAGCAACTGGCCAGAAGAAATAATTTCCAGTTAAATAAGCCAATGCCTGATATCTTGCCTCTTACAACATAAACCGTTCCCAACAAAAAGCCAATGATCTGTTAAAAACTACTTTTTGCAGTTTGAGCAATATAATTTTCTTCTGCAAAGAAAAACTTGTTATAGTTTGTTGTTGCTGCTATTCCCATGTATAGGAATTTCAGGCTTTGTAAGGATTTCAAATGTGAAGAGAACCAATGTAAAGCCTTTCCCTTTAAGTTCACTAAAAAACACTAAGAACATAAAATTTTCAGTATACCTCACAGAAATTCTTCAAAGTACAGGAAGTATTTTCATGATAGGGTGAAAAGGTTACATCATCACATACTTTACATTACATCTACATAAATCTACTTAATCACTTTGAATAAACGAATATCAGTAACATACAGTAAACATTGTACATTTCACAAGACATAATACAAAATGTTTACAGTTCAGTACTGCTGCATTTGGAGAAGATGGTATGAACACTTACTTATCATTGATGTATTTCATACCGAAATTAAATGCAATTATAAAATTAGTATTGGATCTGATTATAGTATTGTGCATGTTTCAACTCAACATCTAATATGCTCCCCTTAGCATATAGACAGACCTCTCATTGATTGATGTTTTGTACATAATAGGGTTAAGCAATTATTAGTCAATTTACATTTTGCCAATTGAGAAATCTATTTCTAAAAATAAAAACTGAGTCCTTGTTTATAGAACCTGGGGAAAGGGCTACTACTTAATTTAAAAAAAAATCATTTAAAAAGAGTAAAATTTAAAATGGTACAATTGAGGAAAAATACATTTTTGAAGCCATGGTTTTTCTCCTGCTTTCTCTCACTTTCTTCTCCCAAATGTTGTCTTTGTTTTACAATGCCTCTGCAGTAGTGTCTGAAGAGACTGACATAGTCACTTTAGCAATCTTAACTGTATTTTTAATGCATCTTTCAGCAGCCTTATGGACATTGCCTGGATTGTTAGCATGTCTGTGCTGGTAGTCAGACTCCAAACTATTATCAAGAGGCTGTGCGGTCCCTTCACAAGATGGAAACATGCTTCTGAAAGCATGTCTCAGGTCCTTGCTCCTCAGAGCATAGATAATTGGATTCACCGTAGAATTCAGCAGACACAGCATACTACAGAACGCAAAGATAGTCTTGACAAGCTTGTTCATTTTCCCAAAGACGTCATACAACATAATAGCAAGTAGGGGACCCCAGCAGATGATCAGAACCACAAGAATGAGGACTAAAGTTTTGGCTAGCCTAATGTCCATACGTGTTTGTTCTGGCCTAGTGATCTGCTGCACTTTACCATCCCCAGAAGTATGAATTATTATGCTCTTTTGAGTCCCACGCTGGAGCATCCTAACAGCATGGCTATGAGCTTTCCGGAGTATATACATATAGGCATAAACAATAAAAAGCAAGAGTACAGTGGTGACCCCAATCCAGAACAACAAGTAATTTTCATCAATTAGGGGGAATATATCTGAGCAAACAGAATTGAGCATTTTGCAGTTCCAACCAAGCAAAGGGAGAACAGCTATTACAATAGCTATTGTCCACATCACACAGAACGCTACAACAGCCTTTGACCTGGTAACAATCCTTTTGTAGGAGAGGGGCCTGTGTATAGATATGTATCTGTCTATTGCCGTGAGGAAAAGACTTCCAACTGAAGCAGTGAATGAGGCTGTAACTCCACCCAATTTGAAAAGGAACACATTATGGCTGTCTTTCCGATGGAAAACATGGAAATCAACAAAACTGTAGACAAAGATCACACTGCCGAGGAGATCAGCTACTGCCAAGCTGCTAATGAAATGGTAAGAAGGCCTGCAGCGAAGGCTTCGAGACTGCAGGATGACAATTAAAACCAGAAGGTTTTCCAGAACAGTAAAGGTGCCCAGGGTGAGGGACAGGACTGCAATGGCCAGCTGCTGACTGGGGTTCAGAATCATGAAGCATTCCATGTCCATAAAGTTATCACCACACTGTATGTTCTCCTCATTCTCCTTAAAGGGAGACAAGGTTTTGTTGTAAAAATCTGTAATATTGATTTGATCCGATGGGTGCGCACCTAAAGAGGCATCTTCTCCTGCAGTCATTTTGGGATGGAAGTCACCTCGAAAAGAAGACAGAGGAAATTTCTGTGGGTAGTATCCTAATTTGGAGGCCATGTCACTTTTAAAGTCTTCGTACTGGATGTCGTTAGAACCCATATAAAGGAGGTCTGTTGTAATTGTTCTGAAGGTTGTATCTGCAAGGCCATCTAGGACTGACTTCATAACCCCAGATGACCGTTATGCAGAGTTGGAAAAAAATCTGAGGCAGTCCTGTCAGGGAGAAAACCAAACTTAAATAAATATATGCAAAACTAGAACAGAAGTAAGAAATTAAAAAAGCAACTTAACTGAGTAGCACCCTTAGCCCTACTGAATATTGAATCAATTTCTCATATATACAGATGAATATTAATTAAATTGCAGCATATTTAGAATATTTTTCTATGCAGTGAAATGATTAAAAACTTAGGGCAGAAATATTACAGTAAACATTACAGTATCTGATCTTAAAATAGGTAATATTTTTAAAACAAATCTAAGCATGCAAACCTAGTGAAAAAATATCCTATTCCATATAATACTTTCTATAATAATTAGGAACAGAAAATGACTATGCAAGGCTAAAAACTGTTTAAGAAGAATTACTTCAGACCCCATAGGAGTATAACATTTTTCTTCTATCCATTGAAGAAACCTGATTTTTTTCCCCAGGTTTCTCTATCCTATTAAAAAAAGTTGCTTTCTTAAAGGTACCATTCATTCAAGGCTCTTAAAGGAATGACACCTTTTCTCAGGTATATATTTAGTATACAGGGAACATATTAATCTTCATGATCCAGATCACAGGTTGAGAACAGGCTGTACCTTGGAATAACTTTTTTAACATCCCGACTTATTTATTTTATTCTTTGAATTCAAAATATGGGGAGCAGACATGCTGAAAAATAAAATCCTGGCCTCTAGCATGATTTTATTTAAAAGAATGTCTTGGCTCCACACGAACCCTTTAACTTAGAAAATAAAAATAGGTAGTAAAGTTCCTACACATCTATTCAACACTTCTCTGCATAAATTAATCTGTTCTTTAATGTGGTTCAACTTAATTTTAACAGTTAAAAATAATTATTTGTTTAAGTTAAAACAAATAGTTAATTAACTTCTTTAAATTTACCCTCAGCTCAAAGGGGACTGTATAGATTTATTTAATAAATAATTTCAATGTGTTCTTCTGAACCAGTGATTGTTTTTAAGATTACCTTCTTGAACTTAAGTTAAATATCCCAAAGTACCAGTTTCAAGAAAGGTCTTTCCTCAAAGCCAAGGAAAGTGAGAAGAGAAAATAGAAGGGCTAAACTGAGATGCTTCTTGCTACCCCAATTAATGGTTCTCCCAGTTTATTATTTGCATTACTTTACATTTAAAAGCCTGTATTTACTTAAAAAAACTTTCATCTGTCAAGTATAATATATTCATTCAATGTCCTATTTAAACATAATTATAGCATCTAAGTTAAATACCTTACATGACACACAGTTCTTTATTTCTCCCTCTCTCCCTCTCTCCCCCCTCAAATGAACTATCATTTATTTGTCTTCTGTAAAGCTTAATGAAGCACACATAAAATTGCATGCTTTAATAAGAAGTCTTCAGTCACAGAATTATCAAGCTGGTTCAAAATTATCAACTGGGTTCATAATCATATTCACAATCATGTTATGTAATTTTGCTTAACTCCAGTCTAAGGAAACTACAATTTTTAGATTCACATAAACTCAGCTATAAACCATGATTTATCAACTAAATTGGTTAGAGGCATCCCTAAGCCACAACCAAACCAATCCTCTTATTGGTTTGGCAGCATAGCATTATGCGTGAATCTAACCAATATGTGAAAGTCAGATGTAATAGGCCATACAAATCTTTTTTACATATTTCATTTTTTTAATGTTTTCCACCTTTATTCTCCTTTAATAAACTTGTTTCTTAAATTTCTGAGAACATGGCTTCCTGACTTATTTTTCCCCTTGGAACCTACTTAATGCTTTTCTATTTATAGCTAAAATGGCAACTTCTCCACTTATTAAAGTTGCAGTTCAAACATTACGCTGCATGAATTAAATATCACTAAGGACTATCTAAGTAGAAACCAATTTTAATCAATTGAAAAATAACTGACTTCAATGAGAATTTTAAAAAATCAGGGTAAAAATCAGTAGGTGCTGACGATGTACAATACAGAAGAAAACTCTGCTTATATTATTAGAATACATTGTTATATACAATCATTATATAAATAACTGTTAATATTGTTACACTAACTGTTGTTTTATTTTACCACTATCATATTGTTGCTTCTTATAGTAATATAAGTGGAAGAAACTTCCCAATGAACTGATTTAAAATATGTAATGATGAATTTTTAAATAAATTTTCATAACACAGAATTAAATGTAATTGCTTTGCAACATATACTGGTAGCTAACTCTAAAACATACTAATTACTGGAACAAAATAAAGAAATCCTTAATAAAAATCAGTGTATCTCATTACATTAAAAAAAGGAAAATTTCTGAGTTGTGTGTAACAAAAAGATTTTTTTTCTGTAAGATCTTCTCAATTAGCTATATAAGATTTAAAGATGATTATTCATATTGTATTAATGTCATTTCATTTCATATTTTATGAAGCTAAACAATTTAATGACAAAGCTGCAATGAACAATTTGCCAGCCAACTCTTCCTTACAACTTTTCCTATCTTAAAAGTGCAGAAAAATATTCAGATAGTAACTTGATTTAAAGTACATATAAACATGCAGACAGACATTTTTTTAAAAAATCCACAAATTGCTGCTTTGTATATGTTTACTATTCAAGCACTATGATCAACCATATTATGACAAGCAAATCCCACTATGATGTCCCATTTCCCCCATATTTTTACTTTTAGATTATCACAGTAATTTTCAAGTTACTGTATTTTGCAAATACAAATTTCTATTAGAGTACAAGGGAGCTCATTAGTAAAAGAGTTTAGTCTTTTGGGAATGCAGCTGGATTCTCTTCTGTTTGGTTCTTTGTTTGCTTTTGAGAATATAATAATTGCAAATCACAGGCAATGTATACTTGCACCTATTAAAACACTGAAAACTACATTAAAGCTAAGCTAAAACAACTAATTCAATTCCCATTAAATCCATTTTCTTAGAATTTATTTGTATAAATTTAATGCATATATCTTGCAACTATCAGTGAAAATTTGAAGTTTGATGCTAAATACAGCTTCAACAATTCAAAACAAACAAGAAACCCCAAATCTTCAAGGATTCGAGAAAAGGGAGGAGGAAGAGACTGGATCCTACTACATCAATAGAAAGACTCTTCTATAAATGTTTCCAATATAGAATCTGGTAGTATTCTTTCATAAGAAAAAGACAGTCTTTTCATTTATTTTTTAGGCTAACTTTAAGAATGCACTGTTCAAGATAGTAAACATAATGAAGCAATGCAATAACCCCCCCCCAAAAACCAGCATTAAATCATTAACCTTTAAATATACTAATTACAAGTAAAATCACCCCCTCCCTCCCCCAAAAAATCAAGAAAAAACAATTGGAAGAAATGGTTCTTTGGACTTGTCCTGAATATTTCCAAAGAAGATGTCTAGAAACTCATTTCAGAAATGCATCATGACTACTAAAACATCTTCTGTCTTGCATTAGCTAATCAATATCTTTTACAGCAGACAAGTAAGAATATTTCAGACTGGTACAAATGAAAACAATCTTTTATTATTTGTTAAAATCTTTGAAGCAGGAAGGGGCAGCTTCAGGTTTCATAGCCAATAGCAAGGCTTTATATTCCCCAAATCTGATTTAAAGCTCAAAATCGGTGCTTTAAATTGTACTGACAAGCACCAGTATCTAAAGGTAGCTTGGCCAGTCCAGGTACGTTCGTACTTGCATTCTGCATGATGGGCACAGCCTAATCCATCTTTTTTAAGAATTCCAGTTTTTTTTTTCAACCTGGCTGACATCATTGCACAAATAACCATTTTAAAGACTTGGTTACAATTTCAGATGATTTACTTATCTAGCCCAGCACCATCTGAACATTCATATTTAACACTGAGATCAGAAAGACTCCTAAAGTATAAACTTGTTTATTTGATGTAATTGCACTTCTATCTTCAAGTTGCCTCCTCTGCCAATCTATTAGCTAGAAAAGAATTTTGTATCATAAATTGTGCATTTGAAAATGCATCTTCTGGCACTTCCAGTAACTCCTTGGAAACACTGGAGCAGCTTTGGTACCTGTATACACACATAGAAACCTTTTCCAGCTAGTGGGCCCGCTAGAAGAAGCAGGCATGAAGCAATATGGCAGCTTTATTTCACCCTTTAGAAAGGAGGAAGTGCACTGTTTTGTGGAGTTTTCACTATTTTGTGTGAAAGAGACATTCAAAGCTATCCTTCAAACCCTTCCACTAATATACACTCTAGTTTCTTCAAGGCTAGTCTGGTCATGCAAACACATCTCTTCAAAATGGGTCGAGAAATTAGAAAGCCCAATGGAATGTATGCTTAATGGAAGACAACTAAATGTTCTAGAAAAGAATGGAACAATCTTTTCATGCTTATGGTTAAGTCAATAATTTAAGAAATTAGAAAAGAGTAGTTAAATATGAACATGAAGATAAAATTGAGGTGGCCAGATAAATTCTGTTGAAACTGAAAACTGCAACTGAGGAAAGACAACCTGAACTCAATGAACAATAGAGTTGATGCCTTCAGACTGGAAGACATTAACAGCCCATCCATCTCTAGACTCATGAATGACATCAGTAAAATGTTCTTCTGCTATGCCCACTATATTTGGGTTGTCTTTCATTATTAGACAATCCAATCAATCCATCTTTTGCACTTTTTCAAATCTTTTTGACTTGATTCATTTGTAGTCTGTGCTCCTTTTGACTTTAGCTTTCTCCTAAAACCCAATCTATTTAAGATACAATGATACACACGCTTGATTGGAAGCAAATCTCCCTGAACTCAGTGCAGCTTGACTTTTGAACAGATATAGGATTATGTTGTTAGGAGTTAAGTCCAGAATTGGATCTTCCTTCAGTAAGTTTTGCATCAGACTGAATAAAGTAACTAATTCATGAATTAAACTTTAATCAACTTGCAGTAAGTGAGACAGTTGTTAAATGAATTTTGCCCCATTTTATGACGTTTCTTGCCACAGCTGTTAAGGGAATCAGTGGTTAAATTAAGAGTTCCCTGCCTCAATTCCTTACAATGTGAAAAAAACATTTTTTTACATTTATCAATTCATTTAATGACATCATTTCTATATGGTTCTCTTAAGAAAACATGTATAAAAAACACATAAAATGCAATTTGAAGTCAACCCAATTAATATTACATGCATAAAACAGGAATTTGAAGCACTTGCTAATGCATCCTAGTAAATCCACTAAAGTAATGTAAAACAGGAGAGGCAGCAGTGTAAACAATTAAAAATCCATTGCAGCATCTTTAGCTAAAAACCAGAACGATTTCTTTATGCCTGTTGACACTGAATGTCAAGTACTGACAAACATGCTGCTTACTATTATTTACTCGTGAAGTAAGTTTCACTCCTCAGGTGATAAAAAAAATAACAAACTACATAGAAAAATATGAAACAGTTATATTTCTAAAAAGTTAACAATGACTTGAAAGTTGAACTATTCAAGGTAGAATAAAAGTTGCGTTCCATCATAATAAAATTGATCAAGACATAAGAATTAAGAAATGAACATTTAGTTAAAAGTGAGAACTGTTCACATTCATAAACTTTTATCTTGAAAGCAAGTTCATTTACAGGCCTGACCATCCATTTCTAACTTGCATTTTAAACTTATCTATATTAAAATATACCATATGAAAGCTTAACTGCATCAATCCTGTACAACATAAAACACAAATTCCATAATTGTTTCTTTTATACAGTTTATTTAAGCAGGCTATGCAGGTTGGGGCTGGGCGGCAGTTTTGTGCTGGTTTAGTTCCTTTCTCCAAGGTCGGTCCCAATCGGTGTTGATAGGGAGTGACAGATCCAGCCACTGATTACTCATTTGCAGTGTCATCCTGCAAGGCTCGTTATTGTCTCCTCTCCTGTTTAATATCTACAAGAAGCCTTTGGTTGAGATCATCTGTCACTATCGGTTGAGGTATCATTAATATGCTGAATGATACTCAGTTCTACATCTTTACAATTCTACATTTTGACCCAAGTGATGCTATCTCTGCCTTCTCATGATGGCTGGAGACTGTAGGGACCTGGATGGAGGATGACAGACTTTGACTGAACCCTGGCAAGATTGAGTGGCTTTGGGGTGCAGGGAGCCTCAGGATCTGAGTTTTTGTCATCCTTAGTTCTGGATGGGATTTCACTATCCCATTAATATTGGGGTTCTCCTGGATTCATGCCTGAAGAGCAGGTGGCAGGTGTGACTAGGAGACCAAGCTCTGATTTGTGCACCTGCTGCAAACTTTCCTGAACCATGACCCCCTGTGCTGTTTGTTACTCAAGCTCTAGTTATCTCTCATCTGGACTACTGTAATGTGCTCTACATGGGACTACCCTTGAAATCCATATGGAAGCTACAGCTGCTACAAAGTGTGGCAGTGAGAGCAGCACTTGTGGCATCAAGGATGGCCCATATTACACTTCTGCTCCGCAAACTTCACTAGCTTCGGGTCTGCTATTGAGTGCAGTTAAAGATGTTGGCTATGGCCTTTAATGGCATAGGCCCAGATTACTTAATGTCTAACAGCTAGGACAATAGGCTTGTCCCAGCTATTGAATTGATGGCAGATTCCACCTTTCTCCCCCTTGTTCTCAGCTCTGCACCAATCCATCTTTTTGTTATCATATTTATGTTTTCTTGTTGTTTTCTTTTTCACTGTTTATTTTACTGTACTATTATTTTACTTCTGTTTTGTTTATACTTTTTTCATATCTTCCTTTTTATTGTTGTAAGCTGTCTAGAGTAGCCTCACAGTGAGACAGGCAGCAAATAAATTTAACAAAGAAATAAATCAAAGTTTTGTTTCTAGAGTTTTCCAGACCAAAAGCCTTTTCAAGGCAACTCACAAGCAAACCCAAAAACATATAATGCAATTTAAAACTAATTTATAATGACAGTTAAAGTTCCTAAAAATACTTTCATATTTAATATTGACTCTGGTTACTGGAAATAAAATATTTATAAAACCTATGTCCAAATGAACTGTTAAACTTGAGCTATTTGTTTACATGTATGTATGTGTTTGTGTAACTGTATATATTTGTGTGTGTGTGTGTGTGTATATGGATCAGTTTGAATGCCTATTACTCTGCTTTGAATTCTCCACTATGGCCAATTAAATTTTGAGGAAGACATGGCCACTGTACTACCAACTGCACTGTGTTTTCCAGCAGCTGATATATCACAGCTTACTGCCCCTAATGCTGGCAGTCAAATATGCCCATTGGCTCAGATAAATTGGAACCATTGTTTTTGATTACTGGCAGTGAATCTTATAGTTAACTGGTGTTTGAGGGAATACTTCCAATTATTTTTCCTGAATGTCAACCATTTGTAAGAGATACAAAGTTATATGTAATTATTTCTGTTTTTATAAACTAATACGATAATTATAATTATTATTTTCCCATTCTGATTTGGCATAGAAGATTGACATGTATTTGTATTTTGGCCTTTCCTATAGACTATTTTAATAAATGTTGATTTGTATAGTTAGAAAAAGGAATCTCATGCAATAGCCTGAAGAAGCTGAAAAAGTGTTAATACATTTGAGAAAAGAAGGAAGGAATAATCTGGGGAAAAAGACCAGAATAATTAATACTTAGTAGCAAACTACTGTCAAGGTATAGTTTAGAAAGTAATTCAAAAGCATGAAGTTAAATGTTTATAGCAATGAACAATATAAAAGTATATGTAATTTTATATTTCAGAAATAAGTAAATGAAGAAAAGACAATTTCCACATATAGTTCTACATACTTTAATGGAGTTTCAGCAAGTTAACATAGATACTACCTTCTTCACACATCTTTTACTTATGCCACTAAATATCTTAATAATATCTCTTAGCAGGTAGATTTGGCTAATAAACAAATTGATGAACCACTACAGAGCATGGCAAATATTCAGCCTAACTTGCAGTGGTTTGCAAGTGTACACTGATACGGTATATAAACTACAGTGCATTATTGCAACTGGATGAACCCTGCCTTTAAGAAGGAAAACAACCAACTCCTACTAAACGTGATATCTATGCGTAAAGGCAAACATGAGAGACCCTTTCACAAATGAGTGTCTATCTATCTTTAACCAATGTAAAGCTAACATGTGTGAGTTAGTATACACCCTTATTGAGGGAAAACAGATTCCATCATGTACTTTAATGTGTTACACCATATTTCCAAGATACTCTCCTTGAATCACCATTGTGCAAATGGTTTTGCTTAAATAAAAAGAAACTAATGAATTGAATAAACTACTCTATTTAACAATAATCAAATTTCAGCTGTTTGAAACAGCCTGCTATATCAAAATCAATTCATTTTTGTACTTAAAATAATCATATTTTATTTAATAAAAGGTACTATGCTACTTGTTTACTGGATCAGTAAAAAAAGCTTACAAGTATTACAAGCATCTAAAGATTTAAACTATCATGTCCTCCAATACCTTTTAACTCCTGCACCAACACCAGTTGCGGAACACTTTGCAAACTACCACTGGTGGTTTAGTTCACATTGTGTGGGCATCAATAGAACTTCTCAAACATCACAGTTTTTTAATCTCTCTAGTTTTTTGTCAGAAATAGTAGAAGACATTCCTGTTTACCTATGTACTTAGGGGATAAAAACTAGTCCAGGACCAGAGTATATTTTCTGGCTTTTTAAAAGATAATTTTGTTTTTAATATTTGTACTTTTTACTTTTAAACAATGTTGCTTTATTGAGATGTTTTTAAGACCTGTGAACTTTTCTAAGATCCTTTCAGAAGAGTAATAATTAATTAATAAAATATATTAATAAACAAATCTTTAGATTTTTCTTTTAGCACCCTGGAAATAAACTTCATATGATTTTCTTAGATGATAGATATAGTAGAGTCATCCCATTGACATTCTATGCTAAAAACAGGCTGATGTGGCTAAAAATAACAATTCCTTAGTAATTTCACAGAGGCATCAAGGGAAGGAAAATTTTACCAGCTTTCCTAAAATGCAGGTGTGAAAATTTACTCCATCTGACTAAAATAGATTTTTAGTGTGTTTCTTAATCAGTATCTTCTACTCTAGCCTTTATAATGAATATGACTAACTCAGTAACCATGACTGCTAAAGACATCAAGTGATTTCCAGATCATGAAAAGCTTGAGAGACAAATATTTAATATAATATATAAATCTTTAGTAATGTCCTTTTACTATTTAATCGTGACAATACAGAATTAATTTTAAATGCAAGTATTTATTTATTAGTGATATACTAGCAGGCCAGAGATTTCAACAGAAGAAGGAATTTAAGCAAGCACAGCTTTGTTCATCCTGGTTATTACTTGGCTACCTATGATAGCATAGTGGTAATGCCATAAACAGCTATTTTAGGAGGGATAGCTTGTTCCTTATTGTACCTAGCTACTCTGCCATTATAACAATGTATTGAAAAAGTATAGATTTGGTTCTGCTTGTACAGTAAGAACACTTAAGTGTCTAACAACATGAATGTTTATATGTACAAAATGTACCCTGTCTTAAAATTCTAATTGTACTGTGTCTTAAAAACAAAACAAACATAGGTTATTTTAGCTGTATTTTTTGTCCCAGTGAGGAAAACATTCTTCAGGTATAAAGAATCTTAAACTTTGGGATGAAATAATGACCAGAATTTTTCCTTTAATTAGAAGGTTCAGATATTGCTATTATAAGTAATCATATGTCATCATAGTTTGCAAATGTTAATCCTTTAAGATCTTATTAACATAACTATAAGCACCATAACAACTCCAAATAAACACCTGCATGTTCAGTGTAATGGGCAATAAATATGCTTGTATTAGTCAACAGTATAGAAATAAAGCAAAATTTCATTCACACTGAAACATAATGCCAATTAAAGTTGTCTTGGCATGTTTGAAAAAATGCTTTTAATAGAAAGACTTGGCACACAGACTATTACAAATGGGAGAACAAGAATAGAGAAAGGATCTATTTCTTTCTAGCTTTTGTTTTCACTTATACAGTCACTTATAACCATACACTGGGATTGCTGGCCATAAACCTTTTAAATTAGCAATTAGCTGGACAATGTAGCTGTTGTTAATAACAACATCCAAATATTCAAGTTTCCTGATTCATGGATATAGGGCAGGTCCACATGTTTTTCTCCTTTTTCTTTTTTGATTTAGAAAGATTCCATAAAGCCACTAATATAACTAATAATAGAGGCATGATCAAAGAGGAGAAAAACAGCTCATGTACCTAATGGGGACAAAAAAGAATTCCTAATTTGCTGGAAGCATGAATGGTTTGCTAGAAAAATTCATGACATAATTATTTCTGAAATAGACATAATTTTTTAAGGATTCTTTTTAACTTTGCACATAAGAAATTAGTGGGATGTAGGAAAGTAGATGCAATAGTCTTGTGTACTCGGAATGAAACTCCTCTGGAAAAACACAGTATTAATATGGTTGAGATTTTTGCTCAGATTTTAACATTTTACAAATCTTTAAGTATTAATTAGAACCCAAACTTTCAAGAAACTGGCAACATTAACTAGATTTTCTTAAACAATATTATGTCATAATATGAAATTGAGGAAGATTTATATATCTTTTAAAAATTCAGTTGGCTAATTTTCCAAGTTCAACAATGTAAGGAAGGTTTTACTTAGGACACATCACCCATACAACTGAAGTAACTTTATGATTAAAAGAACAACTTAAGAAGTTCAAAGGCAAGGTACAATGCAATCTTGACAGAAGGTCCCGTTCAAATTTGATCTCATGAGTAGATTTAAGATTGTGCTTAAATTTCTCAAATATTGGACCTTGTCCAGCTTTGGTAAAATTATTTAATTATATTTTCCAATATATTTGAGATATTACTAGAGAGTTTATATGCACATTGATAGAAAACACTCTTCTATACTTGGATGTTTTTAATTTTTTTCAAATGCTCATTAGCATTAAATGAAATTGTTTATGTATATAACATGTGTATTCTCTTTCCAGTATAGTTAAGATCATCCTCTGCATTTCCTACATAGCTCCTCTCAAGTTAATGTGATTTAACATGTGTAAATTTGGCTTTAAACTAATTAGATGCTCATGCCTTTTCTCCTATAGTTAATTTACACCCACTGCAGAATATGAGCTGTCATAACACTAATGAGTTTTTCTCTTCTTGTAAAAAGGCAAACCTCTATCATTCCAACTATGTGTAATCTATGAAAAATAATATTCTCAGCTAATTGTTCCAGTGCTAACCATTTTCTTATTTTGATGTCATTAGATGTAAACATGCTATTTTGATCAAGTTCCTAGGTCAAACAACTGCAGTAATACAAGGAGCAAACATACATGTTCTGTAAAGCAAAGAACAATGACATCATAAGAAGATACAAAAAGAGTAAGGAAAACACACACTACAATACCTAAGCTATTAGAAATACATTTGTGTGCACTATGTGCATTGATTTCTTAACTTGTAGAAACAATTTCAATCGAGAGATGAACAAATCTAGTTTATTATTTTTTTAATAATCTCTTTATGTGTTTTGGAATACTTTGAACTAGACAATAGGTCCAAGTAGCAATGTTTCCTTAAAGTACAATGAACTGTAGCTTTATATTAAAAACTAGAATATTCATCCTCTTAACATTATTTCAAATATAGAATGACAGAAGCCACTATTCCATTTAAGAAATCTGCCTATCTTGTCTTTAGATTTATGTTCCATACTAGCATGTATGTCTTAGAGATTCTAAAAAGAATTCTGTCGAAATACTTGATGCTTAACATTAGAATTTAACCTTATTTTACTGTATTTTGAATGCTAGTCTGGAAATAAAGATTCTGAAATGGGTTCTCAATATATTGGGTTTGTTTCGGTCTTTCAATCCCTCACAAACATTTCTTCATCCAGGATGATCAGAGAGCAAAAACTATTGTGATATTTTTCTCCTATTTAAAGTCTTCATTGTTGGGAGTTTGTAGTGAAGGGAGAACGGAGGAAATACAGGAAAAATCAATAACAATATCTTCCATTATTAATCACCAAAGGCTTAGGATTAAAGATGAAATCCTCTATGTCTGACAAAGTCCTAGGGGAACCTAGAAGGTGACTGCTCTGCATGAAGAAAAATGAACACATATTGTTAACCACAAAACTACCGGTCTACAAGATTGGCTCTTGTCATATCGTGTATTTTCTCCTCTCTGCTAAATCATGTCCATTAAACAAAACAATTAAAATTTGAGGAAATAAAATGTTATCTACTCAGTCTTGTCTTCTTTTATAGACACATTGGCTTGATCTTATCAGAGTAGCATCAATTATACTTCAATATAAAGGGAAGAAAGGAACAGTATACAGTTAACCATAAAGGTGAACAATTGTTATTAAGACATATAATGAAAAAACTGATTGCATTTCAAATTTTTTTGATTTGGAAGTTTAGCCTATTGCAGCAAATAAATCCCAATAATTATTTTACATATTAATAATAAATAGGCATACTGAAACCTAGCTAATTTGAATAAATATCCCTTGCTATTTTCTTCTTTAATATATGAAGTACACTAAAGCCTATAAACCCAAGACATGGTAACAAGAGAAGGATTTTCTATTAACCAATAACTATTTCTCTGTTCATTGAGACACCCTTCTGTCTGTTTCTGGCTAATTCAAGAAATCTCAAATATCTTAACAAAGGTCATTGGCATGGGGATTCAGATTATAAAGCTGCAAAAAAAAAACCCATCAACTTTTCAGGATTCATCAGGTATTGGGAAATTTAAAGATTAAAGCAGCAATGCATTATTCTGAACGCCAGTGGCAAATTATTGTTTAATGCCCAACTGGTTCCTATGGATTCTTTGTGGCATAACTGATGAGTTTCCAAATAGTTGATACCACACTAAAATTTTCCAAAATATCTATGGCAGACGATCCTCAAACCACTTAGAAGCAGCTTAATAGGTAAAGTATACTCATTTAGGTAACCAGATGGATTGATAAGGCATATACACACAGAGCTCTTTACAGTAGACACACATAAGCTGTCTGGACAACCTTAAAGGAACACTTTAAATATATATTTATATAAATAAATTGGGAAATAAAACATCCATGATTTAATTCACTGATAACCCGAGATCATCACTTGCTAGCAAGTTCTACCGATTCGGAAGCTTAGGATCGGAGTTCAAAGACACCGTGCACAGATACAATTAAATCAATGGAAGCTCGGTCTTCCAACCGTGTGTGGGCTGAACTCTCAAGTATCGTTGTTGTTTTTAATCTGCTACGGAGAGCAGAACAATTAACTAGCATTACCTTTCGGATGATCCAGTGAGTTTGTCCCCTTTAGAGGAACTCAGCCACGGCTGACTCGATGGCATGGAATGAAATGGGTGGATGCGCCCTCTCCCCTAACGGGGCTTGGAACCAGGGCGCCAAGAGCGGGCTCTCCTCGCAGCACTCGCTCGTCCTAGTGTGGACTGGCTTGCTCCCTAGAGCCGAGGCAAAGAAGCAAACCCAGGCAAAACACCCCTTTCCTTACCTTCCTCCACATTCACATGGCACCGTCTCTTCCCCAAACCCGAGGCTTGAAGAGAGAGAGAGAGAGAGAGAGAGATAAAGCCGGAGGGCGCTGGTCTTCGCTGAACGGCTGCCGGTGCCTCGTGCTCTCTTTTGACGGCACCTCACGCCCAGCCCAAGAGAGGTCGCTGGAGCGGTGGCCGACGACGACCCTTCTCGCCCGTCAGTACTCAGGGGAGGAGGAGGGCGGGGAAGGCGGGTGAGAGGCAAGGGGTGTTGCGTACGAGAAGGCGGCTGTGCAAGCCCAGGGAAGGCAAGAGAAGGCAGGTGTGGACAACGGCTCGCTTTTCCCCTTCAGCTAGTCAGGAGGTGCGCCAGCCTTAGCTTGTCCGCGCCCCTCGCCATGTGCTTCTCCCGTGCTTCTCTTCCTTGCCGCTCCCCGAGGATAAGAAGCTGCGCCCACCGCCCCCTTCCCTTGCGCCCGAGCCGTCTCCACCTCCCGCCGTTGCTCCGGCTATTGCGCCTCGCCCGACGTCCCCTTTCTTCTGAACGGTCTGTCTCAGGTCTGTTCCTCCCCTTCTTTGCCTCCTGGTCCCATTTATGAAGCGCCTTCGCCATCACGTGTTTAATGTGCCTTTGTCCTGTCGTTGGCAGCCGCGGGAGCAGATCCCGGCAACGACGGCGGCGGCGAGCGAGCGCGAGGGCAGGAGAAGCGGGGGAGGAACGGGGAAAGAGACCTGAGCGCCAAAAACTTCGCGCGTGCGGCAGAAGGGGCAGCGGCCGGCCCGGCAGCTGCTCGAGCAGTTTGCGGGGCAGCGCTTTGGGGCAAGCGGTAGTCAAATGGGCCCGCTTCTGCCTCAAAGGGAGCGTGGGGCTGGCTGAACGAGGACGGGGACGTGGGCTACCAGGTTGGCCACCAGAAAAGGGGCATTGATGGAGGGCTGAGGGAGAGGAGGTTTCGGGGAACTTGTAGGGCAAAGAGAGGCTGCCCGTCATACAAGGCCGTGGGGAGGGGGGAAGCGGGTATCTCCGCGTAGTTTCTGGAGGACGAGCTAAAACGCGCGCCTTTTAGCTCTGAGGAGAGAAGCTCGCTGGAGAGCAGGAGTGTCACACGAGGCGTCGCGCACCCGCTCCCGCCCAATTCTCTCGGAGAGCTCTTTTTTTCCTAGGCGGCATAGCACTAGTGGCCCTGCAGTTGGGTGCCTTGAATTCACGAACACTGCCACAACGCCCATTTTAAAGGCCAAGGGGATGCAGGCGGGGCTGACGGAGAAAAGCACCGTGTTCTTCGCGAAATGCGAGCTCGGTTGCTCGTCCTTTGGGGGAAGCACCCGGGCCGTCCCGCATAAGTGGCGTGTTCCTTGTGCCCATCGTAGAAACCCTGGAGCTTCGCAAGATGTCCCTAGGGCAGCCTTCCTCAACCTGACGTCCTCGAGATGCGTTAGGATCACGAGTCCCAGAATTCGCGGCAGGGCTGAAATCTGGCATCCCAAAGCATCTGGAAGGGTCAGATGACCGAAGGCTGCACTTCTTAAGGGATGCGGTTGGCGTCCGATCGAGGCTTATGGAAAGTGGCGCTGCGGAAGGGCTTCTCTATTTATTAGTTGTCTTCAAGATACCTTGAAAGGCAGCCTGGGTCAGCCCTCGCCCCGGGGAAGACGACTAACGAGCTAGCCTTGCTTCTTTTCCCTCCTTTCCGACAACTCTCCGTTTTGCAGAGAGCGGTTCTCCCCATCTAGTTGCGGGCTTTCAATTATTCACAAAGCACTAGCCCTTCTCCCTGAGAGATCTCTTTGGAACTGCGGAGATTTTCTTTCTTTCTTTTTCTTGGCCACCCTTCTTTTTAAAAGCTAAGCGCCAACATTTTAACTTCTAGTGCGGCGGAGGCAGGAGAGGGTGCGCTTCTCGTAAGGCCAGGCAGCTGAAGGTGTTTGTTTTCTGCCTGCGATTCTCTTCACCTCCAGGGCACGTGGCGTCCTGCGCCTTAGTCCTTAATTAACACAAGGTTTATTGGTTGGTCCTGAGCTTAAATCTCCGGACGTTTCCTTTCCCGCCCTTTGGACTCAACCCGGGGAAATCGCAAGGCCAGCGAAGTGTTGCAGTCGGCAGCGAAGTGAAATAAGAGAACGAGACCCACGTCATCCGGGCCATATTTAGTTCAAAATGCACCGATTCGCTTTATGGGCTTTACATGTGCTTTTTAAGGGTTAGGGTTATGAGTATGAAGTGAGAGTAGAATGTTGTTAAAAATAGACGCTGTCCCTTTAATAGCTGGCTTAGGAGGTGATTGATGCTGCAAATACCTGCATGGCTGGAATACCTCCCATCTGCCTGATTGTCTTATTATCTATGTTGTATTTAATATGATTTCAGTCTGGTAAACCTTGATAAATCATATGTATGCAGTTCTTGGTACTTCTTTGCAGTAGGCTTCTGTTTAGAAGCCTAAATTGTTTTAGGCTTATGTTACAGGATGAACAGTAGCTATTTCTGGACCACCAAGTGATTTAAGCAGCCCTCCCCACTCTTGAAAAAGCACCCCAAGCCATGTTATCCATGGGCACCTCGAATGCACTCAGATTTTCACATGCAAGTGGTACTATGTACCTGTTTTCCTGGATGTAATATTAATTTCCTCTCTTCGGTATCACTGATTGTCAGGTAAGCATAAATAGGACGGCTGTAAAGCAAGGGTAATTTTTGTTACTTATTGGCTTCCCCTTTTACATGTCTATTTCTTATTATAAGCCTTCATTGCCTATATATTTGTTTTACATAGTCCAAGATAATACGTTTTATTATAACAAATATTGGATCCAAACCTAGGACTTCCACATTCAAATTTTTTCTATCAGCTCTTAATACAAATATTTCAGAGTTTCTAAAATGAAGACAATATGCAAAATGATGGAAACTAAACACTTTCAATATAGGTTCTTCCTTAAGGATGGAAATACTACATCATGATTTAATGAAAAAAATGTTGTCAATTTTTGTGCCAAATATTACAAGGTTAGCAGTAGCTGGATTTCATAAAACCAAGTACTGGGATTGGTACTGATGCCACTGGAATCTGGAATCAGGATTTGTTTTCAGTCAATATTTCATGAATGCACATGAGCAGCACTGCCATGGAGGGAGCTAGAAACCAGCGCGCTCATAGTTCTTCATAAATCACTGCCCTTACTAAGAAAAATAAGCTGTATGACTGTATCTGGCTTTTCAGAAAGTAAGTTTGGCTGATCAGAGAGAAGAAGAATTTCTACTAGAGACTCATAGCTCTGTAGAATTGCATAAGCAAATGCAATGGCAATGGCTGTGACCATTGTACCTATGAAACTATGGTTAAATATTACGGTAGAGAAGATTAGAGTTCTATATAGGACATAGCAGAATATCTTCAAAACTTAACAGTTGAAACAGTTGAAAACCTACAATTTATATCTAATATTCCTTACATCTATTGAGGCATGTGTCATACATAGAAGATAATAGTCACAAATAAAGTTGCACCTACAAAATCTTGTGCTTCAGTTACATCTTGACAACGGCCTTTCGGTCCATCCTGCTTAGAATGTCAGTAATGCAAACTCTATAGATTTGCTGCAAGAATAAATAAGATATTTTGTTCATCGAGAAGACTGCAGATGAATGTATTGGCAATATGTGAAAATAGAATTTCTTCAGAGAGTAACATCTTTAAACATAAAACTTGATGTTTGAAGTGAACCACTCGAAACACAGAGCTCCAGTTCATTTGCAATTAATTTTAATGTAGATTCTATGCAAAAAATGTAAAGGTTTCCTGAAATTGGGGTTAACTCTTGTTGACTGCATCCATGTAGTTTTATTGGCCGTGTTACAGAAGTGGGTTGTCATTGCTTTCCAAAATGTTGCTTCTTCCTCTCTATTTAGCCATTAGTCCTGGAGTTCCAAGATGGTTATCCATTCAAGCACTAAGTAGGTCTGATCTTGTTTTCTTTTTTAGATCTGGCAGAATCTGCTAAATCAAGCCCCATCACACTTCAATTGGCCCAACGTAATTTGGGTATAAAACTCACCAAACATAATTCTTCTGAGTTAATACACATTTGGATTGCACATCCCACTGAGAGAAAACATTTAATTCCAATGGAATGTGCAACAGGATCCTGTCTATTGCCTCAGAATGAATGTTGATGCTCTGAATTTTATACAGAACTGCAGTGCCAGCTATAACTTACTTTTGGAAAGTTGAATTAAGAGCATTAGAGATCAATTTCTTTGAATGTTTTGCCTGACGGTTAGATTAAAGGTAAAGGTTTTCCTGTCCCATTGTATCTGACTAGGGCACATTTCTCATCTTCATTTCCTGGCTGGTACCAGTGTCTGAAGACATTTCCTTGGTCATGTGACCAACATGGCTCTATGCCAAAGGCGCATGGGACACTTAACTTCTCACTGAAATGGTACCTATTTCTCTACTTGCATTTTCATGCTTTTGAACTGCTAGATGCTGGGGTAAGGAATTAGAACTCAGCCCTTTGTATAGCGCTTGTGTCTTGAACCCGGACTGTCAACTTTCCAGCTGACATGTTCACATCTTTAACCATTGAACCATTGTGCCCTTTATGGTGGTTAGGTTAATATCCCATTTTTTCCTCTAGCTGTTCCATTTAAAGTGTACAATATTCCCTTACGTTCTATTCTTACAAGATCCTACTTTAGGCTAAGGAATATTAGTTCAAGGTTATACAGTATATAAACAATTGAAGTGTCTATGGAGATTCTCAGTCATCCAGGTCATGGTTGTCCCAAAGGTGTTGAAGAAACTTCTTGGATGAGAAACAAAATGTTTTCAAGGAAGAACAAAGTTTGGAAAAGCACCTTTGGGATAAACAGTTTAAGGCAGGGGTGTCAAACTCGATTTCATTGAGGGCTGCATCAGGGTTGTATTTGGCCTCAGGGGGCCAGGGTGGACCTGGCCAGAGTGGGCATGGCCAGCTCAATGTCACTCGTGCTGGGGCTCCTGTGATGGTCCGAGTGCTCTGCCAGCGAAGATGGGCTCCCAAGCAGCTATCCCGTGCTCTGTTTTTGCTGGCAGGAGCACAGTGGGTTGGTCCTTCACTGTTTCCAGGGTGGCCCAGGGGCCCAGATCTAAGCACCTCAGGGGCCAGATCTGGCACTTGGGCCTTGAGTTTGCAACCCCTGGTTTAAGGTAATAGTTGAGATGGGCAATCTAAAGGCTCCAGCACTGCAGGTGTGTGACCTGGTAGCTCTCACTTTGGATTATTTTCCTGCCTGCTTCAGCAGGACTGCCTGCAAGGATGATCAACTTTATCAGAAAGGTGAGTGTGGCTGGATGATCAAAGCTTGGACTTTTTAAACCTATTTTGATGCATGTAATATACATATTGTATTAAAGAGGGTTGGATTTCAATTGACCAGCATTTCACACCCAGCACTTCGGTGCCATTGATTTCTTTGACTCATTCTCCAGCCTTCACCCTTCCTCCAAAAAGCAAAATAAAACCTGGCCACCCAGGGATGCCAACACCTGTCTTAATATCCATTGAGTAGTATATAACTTCCTAAGCCTCAAAATAATTGTCCTACTGTGATTTATATTGAGATGGGACAAACTAAGAGAAAGGTGATTTGAGTTCTCTGAATCTCAACAGATCCATTCTGGAGCCTCAGAGTTACAGTTACGTTAAATCAGCCCCCTCTAAAAATAACTATATTTCCGAGAAGAAAGATAACAAAATAGTCTTTTTTCTTTACTTGTTCCTTTTGCCATTTACATTTGAAACTGACAAAGCAAATCAGCAATAATAAAGTACTAACAGCTCTGAAGACTTCCTGCTACTAACTGAGGTTCTGATCTTGCTTTTTGGATCTGATTTTTTACAAGCATTTAATATCCTCAAGCTTTTTTCCTGTTTGATGGTAATCCAGATAATAAATGTGCAATGAAGGATATTTATTTTGAGAATGGCTTTGCTACTTGGAGGAGAGAAGAAGTGTTCATGTTTGTGATAAGGAAGAGTGCTTGTATTTCAGCAATTTTTCTCAGACTTGATACACAAGTAAGGAACTTTATTTAACAATGCAGTAGATCATACTATATCTGTGGTTTTATGTTCCTTATGTTCTTACAGGGACTCGTCATTCTTATTTGGCTCTTTTTCTTAAAGGAATCTGTCTGCAGTGTTTCTTGTTTGGTTTGGTTTTTTAATTTAAAGCCATTAGGAACTGTTTACCTCATCAGGTTCCACCACTTTTTGCCTCCCTGGAGTAAAAGACTCACTGAATATCAACAGACTAGAACCAGCCCACAGAGAGCTCAAGGACATAATTTCTTTTCAGGGCTCATCCCTCCTCCATGTTTACAGCTTGTTAAAAAGCTTCAGCCTGAACTGATAGGACAGATTTCAGCAGGATAATTATTTTTCCCTGTCTTGTTTTTAAATAGTGATCAAACTCAAAAGCCTTTTACTGCAAAAAGTATTGGTTCAGTAGTTCTTTCTTACACTGGTTTAATAGATATAATCCATGAAAGGTAAAGCAAGAGAGTGCTGGAGGTGGTAGGTAAGTAGGTAGATTACACCAGGGTAACAGGAGAAAAGTTCATATAAAAGAATATTTCAGCAAGTATTAAAATAGTTTAAAATTTTCTCTTCCTGTTGATTCTAGTCTCCGAGGTGGACATTCAGTTTGTTTGCTTATTGATTGATAGATTGGTTGATTTGTGTGCCATCCATCTCATCTAGAAGTCACTCTGGGTGGCTTGCAAACATTAAAAACAGTAAAAGGATAAAACAAATCCATAACGATAATAATGAGTTATCATTAAACGATGGAGGGGGGGAGAAGGGAGCACGAAGAACATGGGGAGATGTAGGGTTTCTCTAAATCAGATAGCCACTGCCAGAGTGATACACGCCCCCCCCTTGGGACCCCAATCCAATTGGCAGAACCAGTCTAGTTTAGCAAGGTGGCTGAACTACATCTCTCAGCCATAATGGTCACAAAGGCTTGGGCTACTGAAAGATATTACTCAGCAGCCTCTGGGGGTGCATTACTAGATATTGATTTAACAAGAATCTGATTATTATGGCTCCTTTCTAAGACTCAACATAGTTCTGCAGTTACTTGGGTCAGATGAAAAGCTATGGAAAAGCTGCAAACAGAATTATATTTATGTATCAATTTGTTCATGGTCCTTGAATACAGAGCAGTTCTGTGATACATGACTAGCATTGTACTATGCTAGTGTTAGTACAGCTAGCATTGTTCGGTATTAATAGAAGTCTTTGTGCAATAATGTTAGGATATTCACAATATTTAATGTAATTAGAATTACATTGGTGCAATAATAGCCCTGGTAGCTTAGCTTTTTCTAATCTATAGCTTTTACTATACATTGGGGAATACTATTTCTGTGCTGCAGAGATCTGCACGGTAACATCTGTTTGCTGTCATCCAGTAGTCATCCAGCAGCCCAGATATATAATTCCTGAATGTATATTGAATATTTTTTTGCACTTTGGTAACATGCATGTTTTCTAGGATATCTATGGATTTATTCTCATTAGTAATCATAAGATTATTACATAGTTAGATAGCTTGTGGTCTCCTATATATTGCTGAGTTACAACTGCCCACATTCGAGGAAGCCCGGACAGTTATAGTTCAACAAGTGTGTAGTCACAAAGTACACTTTTTGGGATCTTCTGCCTAGTTCGTTTAAGACTACTGATTTCACTTTCAAGGGTGTGTCAATGCTGCAACTCAGCTTTCCACAATCTAATATTCTTCAGATGTGGTGAGTCTACATTCCTAGAGTTCCTGTCAAGCCTAACAGAATTATAGAGTTGTAGTCTAAGGCAGGGGTGTCAAACTCACATCATGGTGGTGTCGGGACTTTTCCCCCTTTGCTAAAAGCCAGGGGTGCCCACGGGTTGTGAGTTTGACACCCCTGTCCTAAGGCATTTGGGGAGCATGAGGTTGGGAAAGATCTGTATAGCTCTCATACTCATAAAAACACAACGTGTGCTCTTCTAGATATTGCTAAGCTACAATTCCTAGCCCACATGATCAGCAGTGAAGGACAGAAGAGGATGATCTGGATAAATATACACTGTGGACTCGTACGAATATTCAATCCAAAAAATCCACTTCCCAAAGCCTTCATTGTTTGCTGATGAAGTATCATGTGAATTACAGTGAAAGAGCTGTTAGAACATAGAGCAATTCTGTTATCCATTTTAAAAAGGGTTATTTTTCTAGACTTCACAGACCAGCAGACAAAAATCTGTTGAATTTAAACAGAAAACGGGCTCTGGAATGAAATGGCCAAAAATTCATTAAACAATGACTATTAGTTACAGTTTCTGGCTTGGCTACTGCAACTGTCATGGCAACAGATGGAAAAAAGGCAATTTGTAAGGTACTATTCATTTTAAGTCTACTTTTTTTAACCAATGGCCTTTCTCAACTGAATTAATGTATTAATACTGTGTACTATTTTGTTTCAAGCTGGCTTCCTCTTGAATTAGTTACCAGAAAACAAAAACAGATTAGAAGTGTCTGCACCCCATTACACTTAGAATATCGCAAATAAAATGTTTTGTTAAAAATCCATCAGGTTCACAATAAGCAAGGTTTTATCCTTGAGATGTACCCAACAGCTTTATATTTTCCATGTTCACAATCATATTGCAAATCCTATCTTGAATTTGTTGCTGTGCTGAAAATTTGTCTCAAACTATAGTTCTAAACAGATAGACAGGACTCTCTGGGATTTCTTTTCATGATTCTGGTAAAGTTTTCAAAGTTGCTTGTACATCATTTCTGGAAACAAGTTTTGACATATTCTTTACCAGTCAAGTCCATGTTTAGACTCTGGGGTCTTTATTACTTGTTCCTATTTGCAGTTATTCTTGTTTGGAACCCTGTCTCCACTGACTATTACCACTCAGTTTTCTGTGCTTCTTTCATATGTAACTCCTCTGCGTAGCCAAATTTGGAGCCAGGTTCAAACTGGCTTCAACTTGTTTCCAGTAAAATTGAGGAGAGCTCAGCAAATCCCTAGTATATTTGGAAAAGCAGAGAGGTACCCAGAAAATAATGAGGGAAGTTGAACTTTTTTTGTAGCATTTGACAATTCCCTATATTTGAAACTTTCACTCTCTAATCCTCCTCCATAGAATTAGGACTTGTAGCTCAGCAGCTGCTCAAGTTCAGTTCTGCTGCATGGGACTACATTCATGGCAGGTCTATCTCCCTCCTCTTTGGGGTTGTTTCTACTTTAGTGTCTGCCTTACTGGGGGGCGGGAAAACCAGCCTGCCTCTAATGACTAGTACGCTCACAAACAATGAAGGCAGGGTTAAAAAAAAACACACTAAAAATTGGGACACAATTCAGTAGTGATTCAGAATAAATGCAACCAAGGCAGGAAAGGGACTGTTAATAGGAGCAGCAAATTGAATGCCAGCATTGATTTCTGAATGGATGAATGGATAGCATTTTAAATCAATAGTGGAGTAAAGTTTTAGGTACAATATTATGAATTATTCTTGCAATAGAAATATGCAGAACAAAATTCTTACAATAGAAATATGGAGAGTGCGCACACGCATACACACGCACACACACATATATTCAGAGTTATCTGCTGTGATTACTGTTCCAGAAGTGCATGCATATAAACATGCAAGTGCACATGCACCACACACACACAATGAATTAACAACATCCAAGATCTGCCTTGATGAATAATTTAATTGCATAAAAAGCTAAACAATAAGAAACCATTTGCATTTTGTAAAGTGCTTTAAAATGCCCCTTTCTATCTTCTAAGTTAAATTTTTGTGGAAAGTGCTCCCTTAATTACTTTAGTGCTTGTGAATTGTCACAAACTTCTAACCAGGGTTTCAGATGGCTTTGCCATGCCATTCTGGGCTATCAGTCCTGCTCAGATTGGGGCTGGAGAGGAATGCAGAGAAGAGTGCAATCCGCACAGAGTTGCTATTACGCAGGTTAGATTTTCTTCGCTTTCAGCAGAGCTGGAACCACAACAGTATGCACAATGTTAGATTGAATTCACTGGCTATACATTTGAGGGCTAAGGCTGTCACAAAGGTGCCAATTAAGCTGGTAAATTTCGTAAGGTGGATATCAATGTATTAGGATAAAGACTGAGACAGTAAACTCCCAGAAAAAGGAATAGCTATCATATGTTAATGACTTCCTGCCACTACTGACCTGAAACAAATTAAAACCACTGATGCAGGCATTAAAGCTTCTCTTTCCCATCATTAACGATAGCCTGAAGCTATCCCGTCCCCCAGTACTCCTTTTCTATGTTGTCTTTTTGCTTTGTCCTTTTAAATTGGACCTGAGTGACAGTAGACCAAATTAGCCATCATTCTTGATCATTTGGGTTGTGTACCGGTGATAACAGAAGACATTTTTTTCTTGGCAGAACTGTTAGATAGATTGCTTCAAGTGCTCTTAAAAGTAATCATTTACCTTTAAAAAAAGTCTTGAGTATTTAGTACGTGGCATTAGTGTGTATTAACCAAGGGTTTTCTGCTATTTAGATCATACTGAGTGATGATATGCTCTGGTTTTATTACCACTCCTCTCTCGTGACTCATTCTTACATAGTTGGGAAAATAATCTTTTATCTGAAAATAAAACATATTCAAAGAAAAGAGGTTACAGGACTTGTTGCCCATGTCTTCTCTGTCTTTTTTAAGAGAAAGAGAAAGCTTGTGAAATGATACATCTGGAACTTTGGGCTTTCCTCCTCTTAATTTCTTTCTATTTACATTTGATTGAATTGTGTTGGAAGAAAAGAACAGTGCAAATTCAGTACTGTATCAAATTTACGATTTTTTAAAATATATACAATAAGACCATTTTATAATGTGCAAGAGGATATATTTATTTTATTCTTTCCCAGATTTTTTCTTTTTTTTTCTTTTTGTTGGTTGGTTGGTTAGTTAATGAGTTGGTTTATTTTATTTTTTATAACTTGAAAGGGCATTTACTTGCAGTCCTAGCCATACATGCAATGAATATGCAATGTTATATCACAGTGTAACTTGTCCAGTTGTGTGAACTTCAGTCCCCAGAATTCAAAGCAGTAGTGCTGCAGATTAAAGAATTATAAAAATCCTTTAGGCTGGGAGCTTTTTCAGCCAGCCCCAGAGACGAGAGGGAGTCCTCTCAGCAGGCAACAACAGCTTGTAACCTTCCCTGGAGTCTTCCCTATTGACTTTCTGGGGAAGCCGTCAGCGAAGATTGCAAATGGTGATCACATGATCTCAAGATGCTTGGCAATTAGTTCTAAGTGCAAATGGGTTGTCAAGTGCCCAGATCACAATCATGTGACTTCAGGAGCACTGCAAAGGATGTAACTTTGGGCACAGATTATACGTCAGTTCATTTGGCTCCATAATAACTTTATAAGAGCTCAAGTTCAATTTGAATTTTTCTGTTTCTATTATTTACTGATTTATTCAAATTTATTAAAGTTGCCCAACTCCAATGAACTGTTTTCTGCAGTATTTGCTATCCTGCTTAATTCTGTCTCCTGAAAAATTGTTCAGTATTATTTCTTCCTCTAAATTATTGATAAAAATGTTGAAAGGTATAGGACCCAGGACTGAAGCTTACTGCACCACCTTCCATTTAGTTGAGGAACCACTGATAAACATTCTAAGTATAATTTTCAAGCCAGTTCCACATCCCTTTAATAATGCCATTCAGCGCACATTTTCTTCTAGAAAATATGTCTCTTGCATTGTGTTTTTGAGCAACTGGTAACTGAACTTTTCATCCTGAAGTTAAGACTGGGTTCACACATTGTCCTAAGTCTATTTTAAGTGTATTTTGTTAAGTAATAATATTTGCAAATTGAGAAATCATATAAAGTATTTAAATAATTTTTAAAAATTATGATAGTATTAGATCTTCAAATCGGAATTCTAATTTGGGTATTTTGTTCTGTAGGATTTTGGACCACTTATTAACAGTTCAGAAGCAAATCCATTAACACCTATTTTTAACTGTCCCTTCAGGTCAGTTTTTCATAATTTTTATTTTATTAGGTAGGTAAAAGATAAACAAGAAATTGTATAGATTAAAATTAAAGGGGAAAGAAAAATAATGAATAAAAGTAGTAATAGAAAAAACAGTGCAGGTAGAGAAAGGGAATAAAAAACACATGTTAAAAAGTGGTTTCCAATCTTATTATAACAGCTACAGACACGTTTATTATCTTTCCTGCATCTTTAAAATCACAACATGGTTCTCTTTTCCTATATTTAACACTCGGCCAATAAAGAATTCTATTCTATTCTATTTTTAATCAGCAAATTCTTATATCACCACTTCATTTTTTCTATCTTCAGCAAATGTCTGTAAGGGTTTCCAGTCTTTCATAAAAGTATTTGTTGTCTTATCCCTGATCAAACAGGTCAATTTCACAATTTATGCAAGTTTTGCCATTTTCACAATCTACTTCTCCATTGTGGGTATTTCAGTACTTCCTTAAGTTTGTGTATATAATATATACACAAATATATACAAACTCAGTCTACCATAAGCCTTTTCTAATTGACTATCCATAAATCCCAATAAGAAAAGTTCTTGTATTCAGTTTCACCTCAATATTGGTCTTTAAAATTCTTTGTATCATAGTTTGTGTTTGTATCTTGTTTGTTTGTTTATTTTACTTATTTACGTTTTACTTTTTCACAAGTCCTTCATACATGGTAAACGTCCCATCATGTATTTTTACATTCCCAGTATTATTTAGAAGTATCTTTACATATCTTTTGTACTTTTTGTGGAGTCATATACATCATCTTGTAAAACATCTTTCTTAAATTTTAACACAATGTGAATTTTAGTTCTTTTATTCACATTCTCTCTCAATGTTCTGTCTTTGGGTTATAACCAACATTCCTAGCCTATTTCATTACTCTTTGACCTACTCCTTTTCTGTTTCATACCTCAGCCAAACTTTAATACATTTTAGCAATAACATGTTCATCCTTTATATATAATTCACTGTCAAATTCTACCTTAATGTAGTTCAACACCAAGTATCTTTTTTCCATATTAAATCTTTCTCTTAACTGTATATATGAAAACCATTGAAAACTGAATCTCTCTGCAGTCATTCATCTTAAGCCCTCCACTTTCTTGTACCAACAAATCTTGATAATAGCAATAGCACTTAGACTTATATACCACTTCATAGTGCTTTACAGCCCTCTCTAAGCAGTTTACAGAGTCAGCATATTGCCCCGAACAATCTGGGTCCTCATTTTACTGACCTCAGAAAGATGGAAGGCTGAGTCAACCTTAAGCCTGGTGAGATTCAAACTGCTGAACTGCTGGCAGCCGGTAGTCAGCAGAAGTAGTCTGCAGTTCTGCATTCTAACCACTGCACCACCATGGCTCTTATAAGTTAATCATTTGTCTTTGATTATTGTTTCTTTTCTATAAAATGCTTCTTATGCTGTAACCAGTAAGGGTATTTTTGGCCACAGCCTCAGTTTTATCTATCCATATTCTTCATATGGCTGTTTTTGCAATCTACATTACCTTTAACTCATCATATCACAAAAAGCCATGCCAACCTCAAATTATGTTCTTCTAATTCTAACCATCTCTTATTTCTCAATAGCACCCATTCTTTCATCTAAACAAACAACAGACTGCAAAATACAGTTTAAAAGATAAATCTTTTTGCCCTTGCTTAACAAGTGAGTCACTAGCCAAAACAAGTATTATTTGAAATAGAAATATCACTCTAGGTACATTTTTACTACAGAAATTCTCCCAATGATAATTGCAGTTTTCCCCATCTTAATAAATATTTCTTAATTTCATTTCATGCTTTAACATAACATTTTTGAAATAACGTATGATTCATATTAGAGATAGTAATACCCAAATATTTTATTTTTTTAAATCAAATCTGTTTTAACCAGTTTTTGTCATCATTTCTTTTTGATCTTCCACTTTATATTTATTGTTAACATCTTCATTTATATTGCTAATTTTAACTTCAACTAATGCACTAAATTCTTTTAATTTTCCCTTAATATCAAATGCCCTTAATTTGTATACTTCACCCCAGTGATTCTATCATTATGTCGCTGATCTCTCTTCAAAACTTCAAGAGATAGAATGAATAACAGCAAAGAGAACAGGCATCCCTTTCTGTACCTTACAGGGTTTTGTCAATTCCATCGAGTCAGTTTTGACTCCTGATGACTGCAGTTCTCTTGGCAAGGTTTTGTGGAAATGATTTGCCATTGCCTCCTTGCTAGGGCTGAGAGTGTGTGACTGGCCCAAAGTCCCTCAGCTGGCTTCATGCCTAAAATGGGACTAGAACTTACAGTGTCCAGTTTCTAGCCTGGTGTCTTAACTGCTATACCAAATTTCTTACACATTCCTAGGACACTAAATCAGAGGCATTCATGGAGTTTTGTTGGGACCTCATGACAGAAATTCCATCCCTTATGTATTTCTAGGCATTATCTGCAAGTACAAAAAAGCAGAGCACAACACACATTTTGTCATGTTGGCATCACTGTGGTTAGGAATAGGTGTTTACGCACTAAATAAACAAGAAGGGTAAGATAATTAAGTCCGTTTCGGTTTTATTCTAATAGATTCAAACTTAATGGGGATGAAAATTACATAACATACATAACTCCTTCTGTGGCACCACAAGTGAGGCTTTTGTGAACTTGAAGGTGAAGGTTTGAGACCTAATTTGTGCAGCCTCCTAACATAGAAGAAGTTCATAGAGCTCCTAAGTGGTGTTCCAGTGCAGAGGAGCACCCTCATTAGTTTTCTTCACCTTCTCACCTGTTTTCATTAGAAGCACATTTTATACCATTCCAGCTGAACATCAGGGAACATTATGATCTGACTGAAAGGCATTTCCTTTGTTAACATGCTTCCCCCCCATCACCGAGCGCTAGAAGAATAATGATTTTATATCATCTTTTCATCATAAACCTGCAGAGCAAAATATTATTTGTTTGTTTTTAAGTTGCTTTTCAATAAATAGGCAAAGTCACCAGAGACTGAAGAAATCACAGAAAAAGAAATAAGACAACAGAGGGTGTGTTTTTTTTTCTTCTTCCCCCAAATGTATATAAATTGCATTGTGAGTACAGAGACATCAAAGTCAGGAAGTTCCCCAAATGGCTTTGGGGAGCAGCGAATGCTTCCTTTTCTGAACCTTAAGCCTTAAGAACCAACTCAAACATTAATTCAGCTATGTAATATATGTCTCTCCCACAACATCATGACAACGAATATACATCCCGAAGCTGAGAAAATCCTAATGTAGATTGATTTTGTAATTGAAATGCACAATTTGTTTTCTTTTTGTAGATTATTCTCTGAAAGTGTTGCCTTCTTGATGTGCAGAAAAAACATTATCAAATTTTAGAGGGAAAATGTATCTCAGTAAAGACATCAATCCAGAGTTACTTTGCAAAACAGTACTACTTGATAATGGTATTTTCTCTAATATTCCAGGTTGCTTGCAATGTTAATTGTCTCCAATTTGAATGTCATTAATGAATTAAAGCAATGAACAAACAATGAAAGCATTTCAAAAGTTGACCGAAAAACAACACATCCAAGAAGAGAAAAGATGGACCCCATGTCTTCTACCATCAAACAGGGCTACTCTCTGTATCATAACACGTGGAAGATCCTTTGTCCAAATGATAAGACAGCAGATTTTGAAATGCAGGTACTGGTCTTATGCTTATACCTGGGGATTTCCTAAAGACCATGTTGCATTGCAATTGTGAGTTAGAAGGTCAAGGACTAAGATCTTTCAGTCTCATTCTTCTTAAACTTTCAAATTTTGAGATTCTTTGTCCATTGTTTCCAAGAAAGGACACAGTAGCAAAGGTGGGACATTCCCAGAGTTGAAAGAAAAGAAGGAAGGAGGAAGAAAGAAGAGCGATTGGTAATCTTCCACCATCTCTCCCTCCATTTGGTTCCTGTACAGTCAATTTATCCTTAGGCTTATGCATCCTTAGGCTTAACCTTATCCTTAGGCTTATGTAATGACAAAACAAAACATGGGCAATATTATTTCAATTGGCTTGAGATGTGGAAGGAACGATGGGATGCAAATGCAGCAAGTAAAGCAAACATTCTCTCTTCTATTCCTAGTATTCCACATGATATTCCATTTTTAGCATCCCATGGTAACCAGCTGTCACTCTCTGGTCACTGGATATAGCCAGCCCCTGTCAAATCGCTTGAACAACTAATCTTTTTCTGAATAATAATACTTATTATTATTAGACTTGTATTCTGCCCTCTCTCCCTAAGGACTCAGGTCGGCTAACAATATAAAACTCAGTACAAATTTTACAATAAAAAGAAATTAAACCAAATACAAGCCTAAGAATTAAAATTTAGAAACCCTCTAAAACAAACCCACCCCTCCCTTTGGTTAGTCCAGACCAGCCTGTTGAGAAAGCCAGGTCTTAAGGTCACGGCGGAAGGAGCGGAGATCGGGGGCTGAACGAAGGCTCAAGGGGAGTTGGTTCCACAGGGTGGGTGCTCCCACAGAGAAGGCCCTGCCCGTGGGCACCGCCAACCGACAATGTCTGACTGATGGTATCCCAGGGAGGCCCTGTCTGTGGGAGCATACCGTGCGATCGGAGTGTGATGCCGGCAAGAGATGCTCCCGCAAGTACCCCAGACCCAAGCCATGTAGGACTTTATAAGTTGTCACCAACACCTTGAATCTCACCCGGAAGGCAACCGGCAACCAATGCAGGTCACGCAGGAGGGGTGTAATATGGGAGTATCAGGACACCCCCATCACAACCCGCATGGCTGCATTCTGCACCAGCTGCAACCTCCGGGTGGTCCGCAAGGGAAGTCCCATGTAGAGGGCATTGCAGTAGTTGAGTTGGGAGGTGACGTGTGCATGAGTGACTGTCCGTAGGGCATTTCGGCTCAGGTAAGGGCGCAGCTGGCGAACCAGTCACACCTGGGCAAATGCCCCCCTGGACACAGCTCCCACCTGCTCCTCCAAACTGAGCTGTGCATCCAGGAGGACACCCAGATTGCGCGCCCTGTCCATGGGGAGCAACACCTCTCCCCCCATGACCAAAGATGGTATATCCTGAGTAATCCGAGATGCCGGTATGTACAGCCACTCAGTCTTTGCCGGGTTGAGTCAGAGCCTCTTCCTCCCCATCCAGATCCACACCGCATCCAGACAACGGGACATCATGGAGAGGGCATCACTGATGTGGTCCGGGGTGGAGATGTAAAGCTGGGTATCATCTGCATATTGGTGATACCTCACCCCGAAACCACGGATGATCTCACCCAATGGCTTCATATAGATGTTGAACAGGAGAGGCGAAAGGACCGACCGCTGGGGTACCCCACATGTGAGGGGTCTCGGGCTCAACCTCTGCCCCCCTGCCAGCAATGATTCTGCTGTCTTTGTTCAAGTCTGAAGTTACACCACCCTACGAAACGTGTGTGTGGGAGGGAGAGGGAGAGAGAATAATTGTTGTCTATATCATGCTCCACAACTTTAGCAATTTATTGATGTATGAACTTCAGTTCCCAACATTCCATTCAACATGGTCATTGCCAACAATTCTGGGGATTGAAGCTCACATATAAAGGTTGGGAAATTGATCTTTATTGATAAGATGATTATCTTATCAAAGATCAACTTTATCAAACACTTTGCTTCATGTTTATCGAATTATTTGTCCTATATGCCTTCTTGTAAAATACATGGAAAAGAGGTTTCCATAACTGCGTCTTCTCTTCATACCTCTGGCCAGCTTTCATCAGCATTAACATGCCACTTATCCAGGTCTACAGTTCACAGAGCTTGGAAGTTTTTCATTCCATCAGATTTCAACTAATATCTCTATACCTTTAAGCTAGCCTTTCTTACCTAGTGTGCTACATAGATATTTTAAACAACAAATTGCCAGTGAGCGCTGCCGTGTGATTAGGAGTTCTGGGAATTGTTCAACACATCAGAAATAAAATAATTTAGAGAAAGTTCCTCTAAGCTACTTTCTCATCTAAAATGTTTGGAGCCCTACAGCATGAAGTTTTAAAAATTATCTCATTTCTTCCTATACCTGATAGATCTACAATGTACAGAGTTCTGCCATCTAAGGACAAAGTTTTAATATGCAGTTGTTATAGGAAATGTGGATTCACTAGGAACAGCTAGCATTATTTCTGTCTTTGCTTAGCTATTGCTGATATATTTTGAGGCCCAAGCCAAACATGATACGACACATCATTATTGCTGCCTAAGAAAAAGAAAATCTGGGGAAAGACCTTGTTTGATGCAATGCCACAATTTCTCTACAAGTAACAAAAATGAACACAACAAAGAGTAGAGAAGTGGAATGATATCATATTCTATCTAATTTTTCTCTAGATGCAACCAAGAAGGCATGATTCAGAAACAGAGGTCAGTAGCAGTCACATATTTTGTTTAGTTCTTTATCCATGAGTGTAAGATACTGATAGACTGTGGGTAAGTGCAGTTCTGTACAAGAGCAATCTTACAAATGTAGCATTGAAATAGCTCTGTTCCTCTGTTCTTATATTTGATTGCTCTAAGGCATATCAAGTTTATTGGCAAACTACCATATAAGTAACCTTAGTTACCAGGCAGTCTCTAGGAGATGAAACTTTAGGACAAAGGACATACTTTTTTTTAAAATAAAGGATGTGTTGCTTCTTATAAATTTGTTTTATGAGAATATACAGACCTAGAAAGTAATTTTGGTTGCTGCTATTAATCATGAAAATAACTGCATCAGGATGATTTTTAGGAGTCTGAAATCTGACTGAGCAAAGTTACCTAAAAATATAATTAAAACAATTGATTGCTCCATGCTTGGTTCTTGTGTGTCTTCTGTGAAAACAACATTTTGCAGGATTTGAAGTGAAATGGTACTCAAAATAGAGTCGTCAAAATTTAGTTTTCTGCAGGTGAACATTAATCTCTCACCCAAAGTCTGACTCCTCAAAGCACTGCTCACTATAGGGCTCATTCTTCTCTGTCATGACTGGTCAAGGACAGGAAAAATTGGGGTCAATTTTTGTAGGAAGTTGGGAGGAGATGATGCTTGCAAAGTGTGTCAGCCAATTAGATAACTATCACTGGAGGCAAATGATCAATATAATTGCGGGCCACTTTCTCACCTAGTTTCCAGAAATGATTATGATGAAGACAATAACTCTCTTGAGAGGGGAGAGCTAGTTCTGTGCTGCACAGAAATCAATTTAAACCAAGAATTAAAAACCAGCTTCTGTCAGCTTGTGTGATGCTAGTTATGTTCCAATTGGATGCATTTTCCATTGCTTCTATCAACAAGGAAGTTTGCACGGCTGTTGGGCTTTGTTTTAATAGTGTTTGCTACTCCTGCTGGATATAGCCTAACCACAATTGAGAGTACATCAGTTACTTTGGGGTTCTGTTGGCCCAAATAGATTCCCTGGACATTTTTTGCCAGTATTTCCATTTCCTAGCAGTATTATTGCTACTGAAGCTTGTATATTATCAGTATTATGGGGGTGCTTCATCACTGGAGGCAGTCACTTGTCTGAAATGGTATAGGTCTCCTGCAGGACTAGGAGACCTTGAAGGTCCCTTCCAACTCTATTCTGATCGATTGATTTCCCATTTCATCCTGCTCCCCTTCTCCTTGCCTGTCACCTATTAGCCAGGCTATAGTTGAATGTGAGTTTAGTGCTCGTTGAGAACAGCATTAGACCTGTGCTCATAAATAGACGAGCTGGTCACAGATTCAGAAGTATGGTTGTGCTACACAGGAGCATCAAGAGACATATCTCTAGAGCATGATTGGTGAGAGGTCAAATGATGCAGGGAGAATCTATCAAGCCAGGATCTTTGCCTGGACAGGAATATGTACATTAGGCTAGTTCCCTTTCATCATCCTAGTTATTTCTGCAAAACAAGGTTCAACAATGTGGAGAGCACAGTTTATGCCAGCATACGTTTGTATATTCAGAGACCATGGCCACCATTTTAACTGCTACTGCTATTGTCAGGGCATCTATATACCAGTACGCACAGTTTACACCAGGCAATAAAGTTTGAAAAGTTTGGATGTTTGCACCCTGCAGAGTAATGTATGAAAAAAAACCTTTGAATTTCTATAGGAACTGAATACATAATAACAGTGCAGCATTCTGAAGTCCTTGAACAGAAAATACAGAAAGCAAAATGCTGCTGCTGTTATTGTTAGGATTTCAATCTGTATTCTACTGATGCTCTGTGAAGAGTCATTGTCAAGGCCAAATTAAATGAAAGCATGTTAGTCTAATAAGACAGCTAGTCTGTACAATTGGACAAAAAAAATAGATGCCCCTCCCTGAAAGAGCTCTATTTCCATTATGTCAGAAAAACAGACCTTTTGTATTCATTTCTCAGCACTCTTCAACTGCGTACAATTATTTTGTATGTTCTGTACATCTTGACTGCATGCAAATAAATTATGAGGGTTGGGATTATATACAAAGTGTCTCGCTTTTCAGTTGTTTTTATTTTTTTTTAAAAAAATCCGTGCTGTAATTTAAAATGGTTCCACATTAGAGGGAGTGACTCTTTCAAAGCAGTGGCTCTTGTAGAATCACAGATGTTTTCAGAGGCTGCATGAGAGAAGTAGGAGGTGTCTGATGTTCTTTCCTTTGTAAAACTGTTTCTGTCTTGAATTTTAAATTCTGGATCTTTTGGAGTTCAGGGTAGGAGGGTGTTGCTTGAAATAGAGGAAATGAAAGTATGACCCTACAGTTGCTTGGGCTTCCAACAGCCTGCTGATTAGGTTGGTCTGGAGACTCATATATATCTTTTTGTTTATCTGTGTGCTTCAAGTCAGTGTTGGCTCCTAGCAATGGCTTGGTCTAGTTCCTACCATTTTCTTGACAAGGTTTTTTTGGAAGTAGCCAAATTTGCCTGCTTTCTAGGACTGAGAGAGATCGACTGGCCCAAGGTTAAGGTTAAGGTGGCTTGGTGCCTAAGGCAGGACTAGCACTCATGGTCTCTTGGTTTTTAGTTTGGTGCCTTAACTACTGCGCAAAACTGGCTCTTCTCACATATCCTCAGTGCCCGTTATTACCTGATAACAGTATTGTGCCTGAGACTGATTTCATAATGATGTCAGGGACCTGTCTCTGTGATTCATTTATTTTAGATTGTTTTAATTAAAAAATGAAATGAAAACTAGCATGCTTGCATGCAAAGTACCTGTTTCAGCACTATCTTTATTTCCATAGATCCAAGCAGAGGAATTCTTGGCAAATAATTATGGTAAGTTGCTGCAGACAAATGCTTTGGTTGGAAGTTTACCCATCCACCAACACAGGATAAAAATAAGCTGGGATGAGAAAGAAAACCTTGGGTATTTTACAACTGATCAAATGACAGTTATGTTGTCAGAATTCCCATGATATTCCTATATTTTCACATGTATTCATTGACCTTCAAGGTTTGGGGAAACTCTACTCTACATGTTAGAACTAAATGTTTTATGTCTTGCTGGTGATCCAAATAGCAATGCTAGACTTGTTGTACATAGATCATCATATCAAAGGGAAAGACTAAATCAATTAGGAGAAAATATACATAAAATGCATATTCTGATGAAAATAGCACATAAGCTATGTTGGGAAGCACTCAGCCTGGCAGGGAGGAGTGGTCAAGTGCAGAGTTAGCCTGAAGTCACTGTGCAACTGCAAAAGGGCTAAGACAATCCCCACCCCCAGTTCTTTGGAGCCTTATCAAATTGTTCCCAAGAGTAGGCTGCCAAATACAGGCAAGATTCCTGTATTATAGGCAGCACATAATAAAGTTGTTAGCTTCTACTCTGCATGAGTGGATGTGGTTGTTCGTGCCTGACAATCCAGAGGGATTGCTTATAGAAAATCTGCATATTAGGACTATTCCATATGAAAATGAGACTTGTGATATAATTAGTTAACAAGAAAAATTGTACATTCGGAAAATAAAACATTAACAGGAATAAAACTTTATAGAGTTTCTCCTATCCCTAACATTCAACTGAATAGTGCTTATACTGTCTCCCTTCTATTTTATATTTGCTGGCTGGAAGAAAGAGACTAAGAACTGCTTACTGTTATACTGGCCTATAGGTATGATTCTGCTATCTACCTTAAGAGACGCTGACTCACACAGATAAGAGGATGCACCTGTGTTGTACACATGAAACAAATCTTTGCATTTCCGTAGCTCACATCCTCCTGCAATTTCTGCTAGCTGCTATGACTTGACTTATCATCAGGGCGTAGAAGTTTAAAAGTAGAACTCTACAGGAAAGAGGACACAGCTGCAGAGAATAAACCACCAGGAAATAGTACCTTTACATTTCACATCACTAGTTGATACATGAAATTATTCTCCTTCCCATGCTCTGTGACTTATGGTCTAAAGATTTTCCATAACAATAGTGATAGGAAGAACATCTTTAAAAAGTCTTTGAGGAGAAAATGAGATGCAACAGTCCATAGGATAATTCTGGGTAGTCTAAAGCTAGTGAGAACATCCCATTAAGATGCTTAATTGTTGGGCATCAAGTTTTGATTTTTTTTAAGGTTACATGAAGTACAAGAACTGGATGGTAGCAAATTATTAGAATGCTTTTGTCTCTCTTCGTTGTCATCTGGTAGACCTTGGCATTCTTGCAACTCGCCTCTAATAGTTTTACAAACCAGTTGTCTTCTAGGTCTGTTGAAATTTATCTCCACAACTTCCTAGCCAGTGTGATCAATAGATGTGGGTAGTAGGAAAAATTATTTTAAAGTAATTTAAAAAGTTTGGATTAACATTCTTACAATTCTGACATTCTGACAAAACCAATAATCTTGATGATTTGTGATATTTACATGCTTTTGTGGACTTTGTATATCCAGCCAACAGGTCAAACTTCGTTTAGCTCCAGGGCCTTTTTGAAATGAATCATGAGTCTTACGCTTGGATGATGTTAATCATACATTAAGCATATATTATGCTGATTAAATGAACATACAGGTGAAACTCGAAAAATTAGAATATCGTGCAGAAGTTCATTTATTTCAGTAATGCAACTGAAAAGGTGAAACTAATATATGAGATAGACTCATTACATGCAAAGCAAGATAGTTCAAGCTGTGATTTGTCATAATTGTGATGATTATGGCTTACAGCTCATGGAAACCCCAAATCCACAATCTCAGAAAATTAGAATATTGTGAAAAGGTGCAATATTCTAGGCTCAGAGTGTCCCACTCTAATCAGTTAATTAAGCCATAACACCTGCAAAGGGTTGCTTTAAATGGTCTCTCAGTCTGGTTCAGTAGGAATCACAATCATGGGAAAGACTGCTGACCTGACAGTTGTGCAGAAAACCATCATTGACACCCTTCATAAGGAGGGAAAGCCTCAAAAGGTAATTGCAAAAGAAGTTGGATGTTCCCAAAGTGCTGTATCAAAGCACATTAATAGAAAGTTATGTGGAAGGGAAAAGTGTGGAAGAAAAAGGTGCACAAGCAGCAGGGATGACCGCAGCCTGGAGAGGATTGTCAGGAAAAGGCCATTCAAAAGTGTTGGGGACTTTCACAAGGAGTGGACTGAGGCTGGAGTCAGTGCATCAAGAGCCACCACACACAGATGGATCCTGGACATGGGCTTCAAATGTCGTATTCCTCTTGTCAAGCTGCTCCTGAACAACAATGTCAGAAGCATCTTACCTGGGCTAAAGAAAAACAGACCTGGTCTGTTGCTCAGTGGTCCAAAGTCCTCTTTTCTGATGAGAGCAACTTTTGCATCTCGTTTGGAAACCAAGGACCCAGAGTCTGGAGGAAGAATGGAGAGGCACACACTGCAAAATGCTTGAAGTCCAGTGTGAAGTTTCCACAGTCTGTGTTGATTTGGGGAGCCATGTCATCTGCTGGTGTTGGTCCACTGTGCTTCATTAAGTCCAGGGTCAACGTAGCCATCTACCAGGAGATTTTGGAGCACTTCAAGCTTCCTTTTGCAGACGAGCTTTATGGGGATGCTCACTTCATTTTCCAGCAGGACTTGGCACCTGCCCACACTGCTAAAAGCACCAAAACCTGGTTCAATGACTGTGGGATTACTGTGCTTGATTGGCCAGCAAACTTGCCTGACTTGAACCCATAGAGAATCTATGGGGCATTGCCAAGAGAAAGATGAGAGACATGAGACCGAACAATGCAGAAGAGCTGAAGGCCGCTATTGAAGCATCCTGGTCTTCCATAACACCTCAGCAGTGCCACAGGCTGATAGCTTCCATGCCATGCCGCATTGAGGCAGTAATTACTGCGGAAGGGGCCCAAACCAAGTACTGAGTACATATGCATGCTTATACTTTTCAGAGGTCCGATATTGTTCTATGTACAATCCTTGTTTTATTGATTGCATGTAATATTCTAATTTTCTGAGATTGTGGATTTGGGGTTTTCATGAGCTGTCAGCCATAATAATCACAATTATGACAAATCACAGCTTGAACTATCTTGCTTTGCATGTAATGAGTCTATCTCATATATTAGTTTCACCTTTTCAGTTGCATTACTGAAATAAACGAACTTTTGCATGATATTCTAATTTTTTGAGTTTCACCTGTACAACAAATAGCTTCCTGCTCTCGTGTTGCTACAAATTACAAAATCTATCATTTATTTAAATTGGGCATCCATACTTTGTTTTTAAAATATTGAAAAAAAGAAACAGATGCTGATTTTCACTGTATCAGTTGAGTGCCCATCTTTCATCTTTCTTTCTGAAAGCAGTTTGGTCACTTTTCAATCTACTGTATGTATACTTCCACTTATGTTTAATTTCAAAGAAAGCAGAGAGGATTGAAGCTATAGAGACTTTAGAAGTAAACTCCCTATACAATGCAAGATCTCATTGGCTGGACATTATACCAGTATTGGAGATTCCCCAGCCAATGACCACTGGCTGAGCAATAGGAATGACAAGTAACAGCTGTGCAACTTGGGTCAGCACAGGAATACTGGAGCCTAGTAAAGCTAAAATATTTTATTGTTCAGGAGCTGCTGCCCAAATGCAGACAAATTAAAGATGTTCACTTATTATTTTTACTTACAAAAGATAGGTTCTACCACTAAATAAATGAGTCTGGTGGAAGCAAACTCCATGCCATTCATATAGTCACAGACATTAACCTGTTTTTATATGCTATTTAAATTTTTTGTTGTTGATTGAACCACTTTAAAATGTCAAGAATAAAAAGTCATTTTAAGAAATGGGGAAAGGAGTAGCAGACTTTACAGCAGGGATGTCAAACTCGATTTTATTGAGGGCTGCATCAGGGTTGTGTTTGACCTCAGGCTGGGGTGGGCATGGCCAGCTTGATGTCACTTGTGTCAGGGCTGCGCGCTGCCAGCAAAAATGCGATCCTGAGCTCTGTTTTCAGCTGCCACAGCCTCCTGCAACTCTCTGCCAGTGAAAACAGAGCTTGGGAGGGCTGCCCGCTCCGTTTTCACTGGCAGAGACACCACAGGCTGGCCCTTTGCTGTTTCCAGGGTGGCCCCATGGGCCAGATCTAAGCACCCTGCGGGCTGGATCTGGCCCCCGTGCCTTGAGTTTGACACCCCTGCTTTACAACATATTGCATTAGGAAAACAAAGCCTCCCGTCAGGTTCAGCTCCTGGTGACTCTGTGGACATGTAAAATGCTTGGCCATGGTATAACCATGGTTTGCCATTCCTTTCTGGGACTTTTTTTTGCATTTTTAATTTAAAAAACTTTATTTATCTAGAGCCAGTTTGGTCTAGTGGTTAAGGCACCAGATTAGAAAGCAGGAAAGTATGAATTCTAGTCCCACTTTAGCCATCAAATCCAGTTGGGTAACCTTGGGCCATCACACACACTCTCTCTCTCTCAGCCCAACTCATCCCACAGGGTTGATGTTGTGGGGAAAATAGGAGAAAGAAGGTGTACTGGATATCTTCACCACCTAGAATTGTTTGTAAAAATAATAAAGGTGGGATACAAATAAATAAATAGATTGGTGTAGATAACTAATGCAAGGCAGTCTTTTGAGATTTCCTGATAGTCTTCTATCTAGGTAACAGCCAGGTTGACCCTATTTTGCTTTTTTGAGATCAGCCATGGTTGAATAGATGCTGCCACCTGCTGTGATATATGACAAAATATATAAATACATGTGAAAACAGTGCATTAAAGAAATAATTTGAATGGATTCTACCAGTAGCAGACTGGAGGATCTTTGGCAGAAAACTGGATTTAAGTGACCGGGGGAAAAACAAATCGTTAATTATTTAACTTATTATTATTGTAGATTTATGACAGGGGAGTAGAAAAGGTAGTTGAGGGATTTTCTCTCAAGTTGGTGTGTAGTTTTCTTAGATATAATTAATCTTGACTTGGTAGTGAGGACTGAATGCTCTGGAGATTTCTAAAAGCATGGATTCCTATCTAATAAGTCTGTGTGCCCAGTCGCTTAACAGAGCCGCATCAATTCCAACTGAAGGGATAAAGTCTTGGCACAGCATGTAAAAAGTGAGACTTTCCATCAAAGCATTAAGGGAGCTCACTTGGCTTTGCCCGACCGCTTTGCTTTAGTGGAAATGTCTTCTGTGCACACTTACTCATACACAAAAGATCACAGAAGACTGTCTGCATAGATGCTTTGATGTGGTAGGGTGGCAGTGCTTGGAAATAAGATATGGCTTCACTTCATCTGACCAAGTCAAAGAAAAGCCTCCCACTCTTTTTCAAGGCTTCACATAAACTTCATATCAAAACTCCAAAACCCTTTTACATATATCCTTCTTTAATAATAAGAAAAAAAACCCAATAAGCATTATATTGTGTCACTTATCCTCCTCAAAACAAAACAGTAATAAAGTCCAAGTCCCTCTGACTTTGGGTGGTTTATATATGGCTAAAAACACTAAAAACATTTAAAAATAAACAAAAATACACAAAACAGAAACAAAAAAGAAATATGATGGCAAAGAAACAGAACAATTAATCAGTGGAATGACTTGCATCCAGAAGTTGTGGATGCTCCAACAGTGGAAGAGATTGGACAACCATTTGTCTGAAATGATATAGGGTTCATGTTTGAGCAGAGAGTTGGACTTGAAGACCTCTAAGGTCCCCTCCAACTCTGTTATTCTGTTACAAACCCAAATGGAAAGAAGGGAGAGGAAGGAAACTGGCATCCTCACCAAAGTTACCCAAATATCCTTTTAAACTCCAAATTATGACCTACTGGATGCAGTAAGTAAAGATGGCTCAGTGAGGAACAGAATTTAAAAGGATCAAACATATATAAACCAACAAAACACACAGAGAGATGGGGAATGCTGGTTGGAATACTGGCAATTTTTCCAAGAGATTTTGCCATCACATTCTTCATCCAAATTACTGACTTCCCATTCTTACAGCTACCTCACCCAAAGTTCTTCCATGCAGGCTCCTGGGAACACAGGCCTAGCAAGCTGTGACACATCCTCCATCATCTGCAAACTACACTGCTTTCCACTAGCTTCCCAACAACAGTTATACCAGCATTTTTATCTTTAGCTTCTTTCTTCTCAGCCTTTCAATGGGCTGCTCTTCCATTTTCTCTTCAATACACTTTGAGCTGATTGATAGCACAATGGAATGAGCTATTTAACTCATCCACAGAATGGCCATTTTATTCATCTTTTCAGTTTCCTAAATATGAATGTTCACTTGGTCTTTATTTTCTGGAGTAACTAACCATTGGCCAAAATCTTCAGGCTTCTGATCTTCAATTTTGATTTGAGTTAGTGTGAAAAATGCCTCAGCTGGTACATCCATACAGTACAAGAAAGGGAAAATCAGGTGGTATTCAGCAGGTTCTGACCAGTTCTGGAGAACCGGTAGCGGAAATTTTGAGTAGTTCGGAGAATTACCACCTCTGGCTGGAGATACAGAGGCAAATACCATCTCTGGCTGGAGATTTTACAGTATCCTTCCCCTGCCATGCCCACCAAGCCACGCCCACAGAACCAATAGTAAAAAAATTTGAATCCCACCACTGGGGAAAATGTTTCATCTTGGCTTCTCCAAGAATGGGACTACAGAAGCAACTCTTCCCCAACTAGGAGAAGTAAATATTGGAACTAGCCTATAGCATTATGGTACCCACCAGAAATCAGAATAAGATATTCCTTGCTTTTGAAACAGCTTTCAGGTCTTCAGTGAAGTAAAATACTTTATGATTTGGGAGGAAAAAAATAGTGCTAGCCTGAAGCCTGAAAGTGAGAAGGAATGTAACTGTTGTTTGCAAACAGGCAAAAGTACATTGTATTAGTTGGAATCTTTTAACAAATATGTTACCCAGATCCGGGGGTTACCCAGTGATGTGAAAACTAGCAGTAAGGAGAGTAGAAATGACTATTATGCCACTAAATTACAGTTTAGTCCTTTATATGTAGCAATAGCACTTAACACTTAGACTTATATACTGCTTTACAGTGTTTTACAGCCCTCTCTAAGCAGTTTACAGAGTCAGCCTGTTGCCCCCAACAATCTAGATCCTCATTTCACCCATCTTGGAAGGATGGAAGGCTGAGTCAGCCTTGAGCCTGCTGAGATGTGAACTGCCAAATTGCAGGCAGGCAGCAGGCACCAGAAGTAGCCTGCAGTACAGCACTCTAACCACTGCGCCACCATGGCTCATAAAACTATTTCATGTAAAACTATTTAACATCTTTGCTCTGCAGTGTGCAATCATCTGTTCTGTGTGAGGCTTCTTTCTGGTCTGCAATAAAGAATTTAATCTAGCCAAGCTGCATCTGTGAATCTTCTGCCAAATTTAAAAAAAAAAACAATTTGAGCTAAGGATGAACTATTGGGAGATTATTGATTTATTGCCAAGTCCAGGTGAGGAGCCTGGCAAGTTTCACCAGCTATAGAAATGGATTATTGCTCTGCAGGTAACTCATCAATCCATTGAGAGTCAGTCTTTGTCATGTATACAAGTTGGGATGAATAAGATATTCAAGAATAATCTTATTTACTTTGATTATGAAGCTGTAGGAGAGAAGTGGGGAAAAATGTGGGTCAGGGGTTCTTAGATAGAAATCCTGGAAACGTAATGTGGGAAGAAATATCCGTCTGGTTCAGTTCCAAGCCAGGAGAAAGACACTGGAAACATGGAGGCTGATTGGAAAGGTTTAATGATGAATGGAACTGCCAAGCACATAGTTCTGGTGCAGCTGCAAAATGAAATTGAGAGTGAAGGGTTTTTATACCTTTTTAAAGATTTGCACTTGAGCTTCCTGTTCCTGTGCAAGAACATGGATTCTATTGGCTGTTGTCAGATTCCCATGGCGACATTGTAGGGGTTATATAGGGATCATAGCTGGCTCTATAGGCCAAGTACAAATCCTAGGTGTTTGTCTGAGCTAAATTTGGTTGAAGTTTGGACTGCTCTGAGGGTGATGCAATAATTCCTATTGTGTCTTAATGGCTTTGTCCTGTGTTGGATCTTGAGTGATGACTGCTTCTAATCCTACCATTCTGCCTTTGTTTCAAAATATCCTGTCTTGAATGGATTACCAAATCTGCATTTCTAAAAGCTGGCCACGGTATCTGCTGGGGCTATTAAGGAAAGGGAGGTTGCTTTCTGCCTCCAAAAAAACCCCCCATGTTTCTCCATTTCTCCCTTTGGGAAATATAATAATCTGCCTTTTTTAATATTCCTCAAAATATTTCATTCTTGTAGGAGGGGGCTGCCTTCCCACAGTAATATATTAAATGGTGAGAAGAGAGTAAATATTTCTTCAAAAGAGGGGAAAGGGAAGAGCTTGTTAAGTAGACTCATCAGTTTGATTCTAGTACATGTCATAATGTACATGTCATAATGTTACAACCCTAACCCTAACCCTAACCCCAACCCTCCCGGATGGTCGTGGCGGCAGTTCTTTCTGGCGGCCTGGCCTGGGGGCGGGGTTCGAAGGCCTCGGCGGCCCCAGCATCCCCGGCAGCTCCGGCAGGAGCCCGGATTGCATCAGTGGGGCCTGCGGCATCGTTGGGGTATTTCCCCCCCAGGATCATCTTCGAAGTCACTGCCCTCCCCCCTCCTGAAGGTGAGAGCTTTGGAGGTGAGAGCTTTGGAGGTGAGAGCTCCGGGGAAGAAGGGCTCCGTGGAGATAGCTGCTATGTTGGTCATCAACTGGGACGAACGAGCCGGCGCCGGCCTAGCGGGGGTGGTGGTGTTGGAATTTGCTGTGTCATCGGAGGAGTGACACCCCCCCCGTGGAAAGCTGGCGCTTTTTGGGACTTTTTGGGATCTTGGACTCTGGACTTTTATCACGAGGGTCCTGGCATTAACAATCATGCCGTTTTTGGATCCTTCTTTTGGGCTCTTGCTTGCCCCTATGCCATCATTGTCCCTATGTCATCCCCGGATCTGTGTTATTCTTGACTCTCTTCTGCCCTACCCCCGCTATTATGTCTGTGACTTGCTCTATTTGCCTGGACTATTTCATCGTGTCCTGGATATTTAATGGCGGTCCTGGAATTGTTCAGGACTTTTCCCTCATCAGGGTCTGGCCCCGGCCCCATTGTCATGATGTCAATGGACCCGACTCTACTTCTGTGAGAGGGCAGTGGGGTTGATTTTCTGTTCAGTGTCAAGACCCCGACCCACTGCGGTGGGAGTGCAGTGGGCTGGTCAATTCGGTTCTGGTCCCCAACAGCTGTGAGAGAGCTGGGGGTCGGGATTTTGTGGACATTTTGCCTGGACCTCTCCCTTTATGCACTTTACATCTATGCACTTTACATCTTTTTTACCATCTTTCACCGAATGTTCCTCCTTTTTTCCCCATCGATTCCACCTTTGTAACATGCTCACTTACTCGCTGCTGGAACCACGGGCCTTCCAGACTGTTCCCTTGTCTTTGGGATGGCCCAAGGGGTTACCAAAAGCCTACCTTAAGGACGGATCCTGGGATCCCGAGAGGTGGCATGGCGCGACCAAAGGGCCAAATTTTAAATCTGGTTTTAAGGGATGTCTTTTAAATTTTTTAATTTGAAGTTTTAATGGGATAGGGAGGGGTTTCAAGGGGTTAGGGAGGGGGGAGGAGGGGTCTTCTTGCAGCCCGGTGCGTGGGGGGGGCGGGGGTTGGGGGTCGGTCGGGCCCCGGGGTGCAAGGTGGGGACCGCGATTCCCAGGGTGGTTGGGATTGGCAGGAGACATCGAGGCATAGGGCCATATCATATGTTGGGAGCGCGTACCCGCCATCTTTGTGCGGTGGCATGCTCCGACCCTATGGCCTCCTCCCTAGGGGGCACGGGAACTGGGACCCCTGGGCTTAGGTTGATGTATTTTAATGCCAGGTCCGTGGCTAATAAGTCCTCCCTCCTCTGTGAGATCATTGAGGAGGAGGCTGCGGACCTGGCCTGTATCACCGAAACCTGGTTGGGCCCAGAGGGAGGTGTCCCTCTGGTTGATCTGTGCCCTCCAGGTTTCCAGGTTGTGCACCAGCCGCGGGCCCAGGGAAGGGGTGGCGGGGTGGCCATGGTTATTCGGGAGACCCTGTTTCCAAGGGAGGTCGCAGTTCCAGAGATAGGCGGGAGTGAGACCCTCCTCTTGAGGTGGGGGCCTAATGGTCGGGTGGGCTTGCTGCTTGCATACCTTTCCCCCAGCTGTGTGACAGCTGCCCTGCCTGGGCTTCTCGATCTCCTCTCGGGGTGGCGTGGAGTTCCCGGGCCTTATAGTCCTGGGGACTTCAATCTGCCCTCCCTGGGGCGTGGGGTTTGGCCCAGGAATTCATGGCTTCTATGGAAGCCATGGGCCTGACCCAATTGATTCAAGGCCCGACTCACGAGGGGGGAAACACCCTTGACCTAGTTTTTGTCTCTGAACAGTGGCGTAGTGACAGCGGGCAAGCCACTTTTACGGCGTTGCCCATTCCATGGTCTGATCACTATCTCCTATGGCTGGTCTTCCAACAGGCCGCCCCCCACTGCTGGGATGAGGAGCCTCTTAGATGGTTCCGCCCCAGACGCCTGATGGACCCTGAGAGGTTCCAGGCGGAACTGGGGTCTTTTCCCTCTTCCCTTGCCCACAGCTCTGCTGAGGATCTGGCGGCCGCTTGGCAACAGGCTGCTGGGGCTGCCCTCGACAGGGTTGTCCCCATGCGTCCCCTCACACGCCGTGGATCCCGGATGGCTCCTTGGTATACCAAGAGATGAAGCCGCCCAGCCCGCCCCATCTCGAGCCCAGCTAAGAGCCCATATTAGGACTTACCTGGTAGCTATGCTTCTCCTCATCTCAGACGGGGAGGGGCGGACCCATTGCGGGAAGGGCTGAGGATTTGGTCAATATCTGTCGGATAAGATCGCTCGGATTCGGAGCGGGTTGTCCTCTGATTTGCGGTGGTCTGGGGAACGGGATACAAGCAGTCCGGCTGGTGTGATCTGGGATGAGTTCGATCCTGTTTCCGAGGATGAAGTGGACAGGACTATGCGACGGCTGAGTTCCACCACATGTTTGTTGGACCCGTGTCCCTCCTGGTTGGCTTATGCCGCCAAGGAGGCCACCTGCGGTTGGCTCCGGGTAGTTGTCAATGCTTCGTTAAGAGAGGGTGTTTTTCCCTCCGCTTTGAAGGAGGCGGTGGTGAGACCTCTCCTGAAGAAGCCTGCCCTGGACCCGACCGTGTTAGACAACTTTTGTCCAGTCTCCAACCTTCGCTTTTTGGCGAAGGTTGTTGAGAGTGTGGTGGCTCAGCAGTTTCCACTTTTCCTGGATGAAGCGGACTACCTGGATCCATATCAATCGGGCTTCCGACCTGTTTACAGCACGGAGACGGCATTGGTCGCGCTGATGGATGATCTCTGGAGGGCTCGGGACAGGGGGTTTTCCTCTGTCCTGGTCCTATTAGATCTCTCAGCGGCTTTCGATACCATCGACTATGGTATCCTTTGCACGCCTCGGGGTTGGGAGTGGGGGGCACTGTTCTTTGGTGGTTCACCTCCTACCTCTCGGGGCAGTCGCAATCGGTGTTGGCGGGGGGGTCAAGGTCGACCCCGAGGGTGCTCTCTTGTGGGGTCCCTCAGGGTCGGTCCTCTCCCCTCTTCTATTTAACATCTACATGAAGCCGCTGGGTGAGATCATCCGTGATTTTGGGGTGAGATTCCATCAGTATGCAGATGACACCCAGCTGTACATTTCCACCCCAAACCAGATTAGTGATGCCCTCTCCCTGATGACCCGGTGTTTGGATGCGGTACGGATTTGGATGAGCGGGAACATGCTTCGACTCAACCCGGCCAAGACTGAGTGGCTGTGCATACCGGCATCTCAGCCCAGTCAGGAATATCCATCTTTGGCCATAGGGGGAGAGGTGTTGCCCCCTGTGGATAGGGCGCGGAATCTGGGGGTCCTCCTGGATGTACAGCTCCGGTTGGAGGAGCAGGTGGGGGCCGTTGCCAGGGGGCCTTTGCCCAGCTCTGCCTTGTTCGTCAGCTTCGCCCATTTCTGGACCGAGATGCCCTGTGCACAGTCACTCATGCCCTTGTCACCTCCAGACTCCACTACTGCAACGCTCTCTATTTAGGACTGCCCTTGCATACCATCCGGAGATTGCAACTGGTGCAAAATGCGGCAGCGCGGGTGGTGATGGGAGTTTCCCGATTCTCCCATGTTGCCCCCCTCCTGCGCTGCCTGCATTGGTTGCTGGTTGCACTCCGGGTGAGATTCAAGGTTCTGGTTTTAACATACAAAGTCCTTCACGACATGGGTCCTCAATATTTAAGGGAGCGTCTTCTGCCAATGTCGAGTGCCAACCGCCCTGTGCGAGCACATAGGCAAGGACTACTTGGGGTCCCGTCAGCCAGCCAATGTTGGCTGGCGCTCCCCCAGTGACGAGCCTATTCTGTCGCGGCCCCTGACCTCTGGAACCAACTGCCCCTGGGGCTCTGCCTGGCCCCTGACCTCCGCACCTTCCACCATGATTTGAAGACCTGGTTGTTCGACCAATCTGGGCTGTGAGCCCTCCTTGGGGGGGAGGGATGGGTTTCTTAATTATTTTAACCACTGTAAATTTTAGTTTTTGTATTTTTGGGCTTGTGAAATTAGTTTAATTTCTTTTTAAGTTGTTGTTTTTAGTTGTGCGCCGCCCCGAGTCTTCGGAGATGGGGCAGCATACAAGTCCAAAAAATAAATAAATAAATAAATAATGTTACTCAATGATAAACCCCTTGAAAAAAAATTATTCCAAGTCAACATAGATTTGTTTAGAAAAAGTCTTACTAAATCAAACTTCTTTCATTTCCTGACTGTGTAATTTCCTTAATAGATTGTAGAAATATGGTTGATTTAAATGTGACTTTATTTCAACGAGGCATTTAACAGAGTACTCCATAACTTTGGTATTTCATTTGCTCCTTACTCCCTAAACTGTACCCCCAATAACAGGTAGTGTTTGATTCTGGCTAAGCCATGAATAAAATATTTTAAAAGGACCTAAGGAAAGAGCTTTCCAATCTACAGTTTTCAAGGATTTCTCCACCTCCCTATTTACACAGCTGATTGTTGAATTTTAAAAAGGTGGTTATTTTGTAGAAGGAAGTTGTATTAGATATGTCTGGCAAATCACTTCTACAGTTAAATAATTAAGCAAATACCCATGTTCTTTGCTTATTATTTGTTCATGATGAGAGACAGCCATTCACCAAACCAAACAATGAACTCGATTACATACATCCCAATAACTTCTATACTATGGCCTTTTAAATCTATGCCTTTCTTTATTAATCATTGTTTTTATAATCTTATATTAGTTGTAGAATTTCTAAATTGATCCTTTTTTTATCCTTCAGATATTGCCTATCTGGTGTCTTTGAAGTTAATACACTATAATCTACCCTTAAGAATATTTCTTGTTATTTTTCGTTATAGTAAAGCTCTATTCAAAGTTAGGAACTGAGGCAGTATTAGAATTGGCAGAAACAGCTTCCGCTCCTTCTTTGGGAAATACCGTTCTTGGCTGAAAATTGAGTTTAATTTATCCATAAAAATGATTATAGGAGGTGGGACAACTTTGGCCTGCTGGATCAACAACACAGGGAATTGTGAGAAAACTTTCAAACATGTTGCCTTAAGATAGCCTGCAGACTGCTGCTTGGCAAAGCACTTGAGAAATCCTTCTCTATCTCAGGCAAGACACATACATCAGCTTCTGCAAGCATTCCCAACCCTCATGTATATTTCTCATCCTTGGAGTAACACCCCTAACTTTGTGGGTATTTCTTAAAAAGTAAGATTTGTAGAAGTAGTTACCTAGTAGATCCATGGGGATTTGAACTTCTGTTTAATTACCTGAAGCTGAATGTGAAGGAAACAGGGAATAACAAATAATTTCAATTTTGAGTTTGTAATTCTTTAACAAGGCTTTTATATTGGGATTATCCCAGAAAAAAAATTGTATCACAAAAAGATTAAGCCAAAGATGATCCTTTTATGGACATCTGCAGAATCTTCCTGCTTTCATCAGAATAATGAAAGCTGCATCTAGCCATTCAATCATAAACTTTGCCCCACCTGGTTTCTGTTTATTTTTCTCTCCTTTTTCCATCCCTTCTGAAGATAAGATAATTTCCCCCTCCTTTGGTCTATCTTATATCCTACTGATAATTTCCCTTACCTTAAAATGAGGTTTTTATTTCTTTTAATTGCTAAGTTCCCCAAGAAAGATGTAAAAAGCTCTCAACAGAACAAAACGGGAGAGAAAAGAGAAGAGAGGGACTGCAAATCACTTCCTTTTATTCTAACAAGAAACATCTTCCTTCACACCAAGCCAAACAAGCCCATGCTGCAAAAGAAAACTAATTATGTATTTTTCTCCTGACTAAATCAGAAATTCTGTTCTCTTTCTTATCAAGAGAGCAATGTCTTTTTTTTTCTTTTATTCCCAGGTTGTGCCCTGTAAAGTTCTCAAGAACATATGCATGAACTTGTGTGATTTGGATGTGAATGCTGCATTTTAAACCTCTTGTCTTCTATGCTGAACAAAAAAAAAAGCCTTACATCTTTTGATGTCGTAACAAGCTTTGATATTAGAAGTCGAGTTTAATTTGAATTTTCAGCATCACCAATCTGCATTTAAATTCTGTGTATGCTTCATTAAAGTGAACCACTTCTTAAAATCCCTTACATTACTTTTAACCTTTCTTTCAGCTCATTGTTTGCATTTTCCTAATTGAACTGAACTTATTAATTTCTCCATAGATTAACTGCTTATTGAATGCTATTAGTTTATTATTTCTGCCAAATTCCCCATGGTTTATTAATGGCTTATTATTTGACTGCTCTATGTATCATAGGTCTCAGATATTATTTAGTACATTGTATTTATTGGTTATTCGTTGGTTTTATTTTTATGCTCCTGATATGCATATGACTGTTTAATAATGTATAATGTTAATTTCTGCTAACACAATTCATGTTGAATAGGTTGGTTTGGGTGGGTTTCTTTATCAGATAGATTTATCAGATAGATTGGCTATGGGATTCAAAGAATGCTCCTCAATAGCTCCTTATCAAACCTGAATGAGGTTTAAATTAAATGCAGTTCTGGGACTGGTACTTTCCACATTTTGTAATGAATTGGACACATATGATAGAATGCTTTTCAAATTTGCTGATAACATAAACTCAGTTGAATCACTAATGCAGACAGTTTCAAGCTTGACTTAGGTAATTCTGGTGCTATGAAGAGGACATGAAAATGACATGATATGGATCCCAAGCTTGAAAATCAGCTTATACATGCGTTCCCGGAACATCAATCCTATTGCAGACTTAACTGTAACACCACTGAAAGGATTTCATTAGATAACAGTGCAGTGTCCACAGAATCTGACCTTGAAGTAGATACCAAATTCTTTAGCCCCAGGAGCAGCCCAGTTTTGGATAGAGAGCTAGAAAATTGAAAGCCTGAGAAGAAAAATTCCTACCATAAGACTTCTAGGTACATTGTGACCTTGAAGCACCAAGTTCTGTAGTTGTAGATCCTAGCTGTTTACTCAGTAAACCAAGTACAACTAAATTTCAGCAATAACTTCCAGTTTACAGCCCATTCTCACATGGCTCAGATCACATTGTTTTTAATATTGTTGTGTACATGTTGGAATCTTTGACTCTTGAAGAAATCTCTTTACTATGTCTCTGTCACACCCTTTGCTAGTTGCTATATGGTGTTGTCTAATGGAATTGTTGACCTTTACTTTGTCCAGACTTCAACTTTACTTTCTCTGAGTCCAGATTGCTGGTAAGAACCTAGTGCCTAGATTCAGATTGAACTGATTTAACAATTTCGCTTTGCCAGTAAACTTAGAGTGTCTTGGTAAATATGGCTAATTATAAAGGTGGCGGACTAGGAGACACAGATTCTCCTTTCAATCATTAAGCCAGATCCCCTGCTCTTCAACCAACAGAGGAATAGAGAAGTGGAACCCATACCATACCTATCTCTGTATGCTTATTTTTTTTAGCTCGTCCAGCATTTGTTTTTATGGTTAATGAATAAAACAAGGCCAGTTTGTGTTTAGAAACCTGGTTGGCTGGTGGACATTGGTGACTTCATTTCAGCTGGCAGGAGGAAGAACCAAAGAGGTGAGAGGGGAATGAGAGTTCCCTGCTGACAAAGAACAGCCTGCTCTCAAGTGCCCTCAAGCTCCCGTGTTACAGCTGCAAAATCCTCTTTACAGCAATTACTTTCCCCTGAAGCTCAGCCAGGAGGTAATTGGCTCAGCTGTCAAAGAGCAAGGACTATATAGAAACAGAAGGCCATGGTGCCAGTCTTGGACTGGAGTGAGTGGCTTTGTTGCCATGCCCTTAATAAAGCAAGAATCATCATTTGATTCCAAGACAAGGAGGAGGTCTGTATTTTGCCATATAACGCCAACCATATATTGTGATTGGACACATTTTCTAGTGCAGCTGCTGATACTTTCACAGTTATGGAACATATGTCCAAGGAGAACTTCAGAGGATAGGGAAAATATAGCTTTATAAAACTGGAGTTGGCTCCAAAGTATTTTTGTACTCACAAAATGTCATTGCCCTGAAATGTTCTGTGACTTTCATAATGTGAAAGCCATACAGCTGCCTAGGAATAGTGGATTCTCTAAGGGCAGGTCTTAACAGTGACTTCCTGTGTTCCAAATTCAGCATTGCAGCACAAGAGCAAAGGGCCCCCAAAGAAAAATAAAACCATTAGCATATGTTATAAAATACGAGTGAAGACACAATATAAAATATGCAAGATTAGTGCAGCTCCTATTCAATTCCCTATCAGTATAGACCCAGCTCACATTAAAATGTATCTCTTTATCAAAAAAAACCAAAGTGTGAGAGATTTGTACCTGATACTTGCTACTACAGACATTTGGGTCATCTCTAATCCACAAATGGTCATCCTTTAGTGACCAGAGACTATCCTTAACTTTTGGCAGTCAGCAACAGAGCTAAATTAATACACATATAGCACGGTTGGGACCTGCCATTCTTTTATAGAATTGGGGAAAGGCTATGAAAGTTATTTTGTTTTTGTTTTCAGTTTTGGGGGTTTGGGGGGATGGTATCAGTGGTGGGATTCAATTTTTTTACTACCGCTTCTGTGGGCATGGCTTGGTGGGCGTGGCAGGGGAAGGATACTGCAAAATAGGAGCCTTGGTGGTGCAGGCTGTTAAATGCCTAGCACTTAAGTTCCAGCTGCCTGCAGTTAGTGCAGGCTCGAATCCCACCAGGCTCAAGGTTGACTCAGCCTTCCATCCTCTCGGGGTAGGTAAATTGAGGACCCAAGATTGTTGGGGGCAATAAGCTGACTTTGTAAAAATGCCGCTTAGTAATAAGCAGGCATATACAATGGAATGAAGGTTATTGCTGAGTGCATTGGGTTGTATCCCAAAAATTGTAAGCCGCCCTGAGTCTTCGGAGAAGGGCGGCATATAAATGTAATTTTTAAAAAAATCTCCAGTCAGAGGTGGTATTTGCTGGTTCTCCGGACTACTCAAAATTTCCGCTACCAGTTCTCCAGAGCTGGTCAGAACCTGTTGAACACCACCTCTGGATGGTATTAACCCTGTTTAGGGCTTAACATATGACATTGCTTATTTCAGACACTCACATACCAAATGCAATTATTTCCATAGACAAACTTGGTTTCCTTCCATGTGAACAAAGGACTCTGCTAATGCAGGATCTGCATTCACAGAGAAAAAAGTGAAACATATATAATCATACATGGAAAAACATGTTAGGAATTTTAATAGAAATATTAAATGGAAACTTTCCTCTTTCTTTTCTTCCCACTTCCTCCAATTGTTTTTCCAAAAAGAACACTTATGGGGGAGGGGGGAGGGTTTGTTTTACCTAAGCATAAATACCAACAAAATATAGTAAATTAGAATATCCTATTTTCCATAATTTATACTGTTATTTGTTCGTGAAAAATGATTAAAAAGTCCAGAGCACTATTACGTTTTGAAGAAGTAAAAAGTAGTGAATGGGTGTTGTATTCCCTTTTATACTTTAAAGTAAATTATTTGCCATGTTTATTTCCAGCTTCATATTTGCAGCATGATGAAAGACTGCTCTCGTGTTCTGCTATCATTTTTGAAATCTAAAAAAATAATTTCAAGGGGCATTGAAATGAGCTTCGCCATTTCCAGCATCTCATAATAATTTTTTTTCCTGTTTTCAATAACCTTTTCCACACTGTTACAGCAAATAATCATTTCATTTCTTTAACTTAGGACATGAAAGCAGGTTTATAAAATGTTAATCAATTCAACAATAATCTATACTTACCTCTGAAAAATCAATGCTACTTTTATCTTCAAATGAAAATGTGAGGGTCTTACTGAAGACATAAGATACCAATATGCAATAACAAGATTGTAGGAGGAAAGCTGTGTTAGTGTCAGGCTCCAAAAAGACATTTCAAGTAACTTCAAAGCAATTTCCTTTATTGTTTATTATTGTTCCTCACCTATAGACCGAAATATATTCTTGCCAAACTAAAGCAAAATACTTGCATAATTCAACATATACTCGGAGAACTTTTAGAGAGGAGTTGGCTTGGCCCCCTTTCTTCCAAACAAACCAACTAAACTTTGCTATCTCTTGCTCCTCTGGAATACAGCGCCTCCCTCCTGGGAATCCAGGCTACATCCACCACAATCTGTGGAGGCAAAAAAATCAGAAATCCGGCAGCACATTTTGTACCATCTTTTATGAAAAGGTGTAAGCTTTTGTGAACCACAGGTCACTTCACTTCATCGGAAGCATACATGTTAGCCCTGAAAACAGAACCAGGAGTATTAGCTCTATCATTATTATATGGTTATATAAACAGAATCTTACAAGACTGAAAGTATTTCTCCCCTCCTTTCCTTATAGTCTCCAAAAAACTAGGGTGAGTCCCTTCTGAAACACTTCCCATGCTCCCTTTTCTTGGCTGAGATGTCTTTTATATGTCGATGGCTCTCTCTCCTGTCTCCCAAGGTCATTCCCACAATCCCACATACCATTACAATGCAGTACTGAGGCTAATGTTGGATTTAAATGAGGTGAGGAGATGAGGAGGAAGGAGAAGACAAGTTGGTCATGCAGATGCAGTCATACATAAAGATTACAAGCACCTTATAATTAACAAGCAAGTATATTATGCAGTATAATATTAAGCAGTATGCAACATATACAGTAAAGATAAATAGTAAATATATTTTGTAATTGGGAATAGCTTTCCTCTCTGGATGTATTGGTAGAACAGAAGTCAGAAATCTGATAATTTTAGTTCCAGGAGATCTGAAGGAAACCATTTTGGTGAAGACTGAACCCAAACATAATTGTTACATTGGGGAATCCTGATGTTCCTTGAATATATGCTGAGCATCTCTCAATAACTAGATAAATTCAACTGAGCAGATTCCCTATCATTATGAAACTTTCTTTGATGCTTATTGTGACAGGAAATTATTGGCTAAGTTATTTGTCTAGTGCAGTCCATATGGAATCAATGTGAGAAAGTCTGATCAGTATCTGGCATGAATAAAATATATAGTCACAATATGTTACAGAATATGATGCAAATTAAATTTTACAATACAATACAATGCATTGTAATAGATTAGGCATTTCATGTCAAATGCACAAGGGATTCCCCCAACCATAATACAATGGAAAGAATTCCCTCTAAATTGTTGGCCTGGCAATCAGGATATAATGATAAAAGCCTGCTTAGTCAATGGAATAATATAAAATGTGATGGAAAATTTGCAGGATTTTTTTTTGAAATGGAAATGGTACAGCTGAGACAGAACCTCCCTGCCAAAAATGTGTAGGACAGAAGTAGAACTTCTTACTTAATAAGTGACTTCTTCCAGGAGCAAAAGCTTATAGGTATCTGTTCTTGATCACAATGACAGCAAAATGTGAAGGTATATATCATGACATCATAATATAAGGCCCACGCTTTTCTACCTGCAACTCAGTTTATCAATTTCCCTCCCTCCCCCCATGGATGCTTAATTCAAACACTGCATCCTTTGTGCTGTCTCTCTCAGAACCATTGAGAAGAGAAACTGCACGTTCTCAGCAACATCGGATCAACAAAGATGACAATGAAAGAGCACAATGACATTGCTCTGATCAGAATTTCCCTGCTCTTTTGAGGGCAGTACTGGCATGTCATGACTTCCCTCCCCCCCCAAAAAAAGAAACATGATTTGGAGATATTCATGGAAGCTACATGAACCCACAGCTAGTAGGCCAGGAATCTTTTGGCTCCAGTACAATTTAACTCTGATTAGAACATTTTATTGCGAAAGTAAAGAAACTTGTTGAAAATGAACCAGGAGGATTAATATGTTAAAGATTGTATGATTAAATGGGGAAAATGGGATATAATATTATGTTGGGGCAGTGGGAAAATGTAGGTCAATGGACTGAAATTCTCATTTAATTATAACCTGACATTTCTTTAATAAAATGATGTACTATTGGTATTTAACTTCTGGGGGTGGGGAATCAAATATATATAAGGGAATACCAGAAAGCATTGGAAATAACAAATGTGACTTTTACTATCTTTGGTGGACATCTAAGAATGCCAAGAGGTATTGGCGTCAGATATGTGGCATGGGTCAGAAAATATTAAAAAGGGATATATAATTTTAAAAAAGGATAAAAGGGAAAGAAAGGCTTATCAGAAATTCAGCCAAGCTTAACATCTGTCCATGATTACTTACTGTTCCTCCATCCCCAGCAAGTATTTATGAAGAGCAGAGGACTGGGAAGAAGGGTGTCTCACTCTACCTGACCCCTAAGTTGCTCCTTGCCCCCCAAAATGCCAAAACTAGCATCGTTGGGTGGGGATTCCTTTAGAAGACTTTTCTGGAGGCAGTAGGTTTACTACTCTCGTGCTGCTTCTGGAAAGTCAGCACTAAAAATGGCTCTCTACTCTTCCACTTCTTAATGTACAATAGATGATACAGAGATAAATCAATAAGGAGCACAAGTCCAGCTTTTGCGAGTCCTAAAAATAATAACCAAAGCTTGGATTTTTTTTTAGAAAGATATTTAGAAAATAGTCAGTATAGTTATTGTTCCCCTAACTGTTTGGGGAAAATGTTTACTTCTCTTGCAAAATTAAATTCGGGCTTCTTTATATTAGGAGCAGATTAATAGAAACCCAGCCATTGTCCATCACAGTCAAGTTTCTCAAGCAAGCTTGTGCAATGAGGTAATATATGTCAGCCCCTGCATTTAGGTCATAGATTTCCTATGCCGCATAGCCTCACAAATAGCAAAATGCCAGCTTAATTGTCTGCTGAGCATTGCGCTCTAGGGAGCTTATTGCCAATGGGCAATGGGAAAGCAACATATATGCAAATATATGTTGCTTTCCTCGAACAAATACATAGATATATTAAGTGTAGAATTCTTGGGATAAGGTTGTTTTCTTATGGATGATCACCCCAAAGGTTTATGCACAATTCTTAGCAAGGCTATAGAAAATCCTGCTATAATGATTTTATTTTACCAGAGGCATTCCAGAGGGTTGGGGTTTGATTTGTATTTGTATTGTTTGACTGGATTCTCCCTCTTACTCATCATGTATTATGCAGTGTATTTTTATTTTGATATATTTTGAGCCATCTAGAGTTGGTCTGGAATTGAGCAGTGCTGTAATCAAAGGAAACAAACAAAGAAAGGCAGGAGAATGCAGCTTGCATGGAAGGGACATCTACATATGTGTAACTCACTTCAAATCATGTCTTCCAGTCAGGAATGAACTTCCTCTTTTTTTTTAAATTACATTTATATGCCGCCCTTCTCCGAAGACTCAGGGCGGCTTACAATTTTGGGGATACAACCCAATGCGTTCAGCAATAGCCTTCATTCCATTGTATATGCCTGCTTATTACTAAGCGGCATTTTTACAAAGTCAGCTTATTGCCCCCAACAATCTTGGGTCCTCAATTTACCTACCCCGAGAGGATGGAAGGCTGAGTCAACCTTGAGCCTGGTGGGATTTGAGCCTGCACTAACTGCAGGCAGCTGGAACTTAAGTGCTAGGCATTTAACAGCCTGAGCCACCAAGGCCCTTCAGAGGCTCTTACCTCTGTGTTCATATATTCTCCTGAATAGTAAAAGCCAGTGAAAAATTTCATACGCATGAGCAATCATTGAAAAGGTTTCCTCTAATTAAAGAATATATTCCATTTCTTTCACAGATCTGAAGACAATCTGAGAGATAGCTTTCCAAAATGTGCTCAGTCATTTCACATTCATCAGAGAGCTAAAAGAGATGTTGCATGTAGTGTGCAAGAAAGAAGTGTGCTCAAGTAAGTCAAACGGAGTTTATTGCTAGTTTGTGTGTGTGTAAGAATGAATAGCAATAGCACTTAGACTTATATACCGCTTCACAGTGCTTTAAAGCCCTCTCTTAGCAATTTACAGAGTCAGCATATTGCCCCCAACAATCTAGGTTCTCATTTTACCAACATCGGAAGGATAAAAAGCTGAGTTAATTTTGAGCTGCTCAGAATCAAACTCCTGGAGTGAACAATGAGTTAGTCCTGCAGTACCACATTCAAACCACTGCATCACCAGCTGGCTGAGTGAGGAACTCTGAGAGTTGGAGTCCACAAGTCTTAAAGTTGCCAAGGTTGGAGACCCCTGGTATATGCAGTATACTGACATATCCTCGGACTCTAATATTAATGAGAAGGGACAGGTAGCCCTTGCCTTACAATCACAATTGAGCCCAACATTTCTGTTCCTAAACGAGACAATTGTTAAGTGAGTTTTGCCCCATTTTACGATCTTTCTCGCCACCGCTGTTAAGTTGTTAACTAGTTGTTAGGATAAAAACATGGTTTTCAAGTGAATCTGGCTTCTCCATTGAACTTTGGTTTTTTTGGTCGTGAAAAGAAATCACATGACCCTGGGATATTTCAAAGTCATAAATACGAATCAGTTGCCAAGAGTCTGAATTTTGATCACATGATCATGGGGATGCTGCAATGGTATGAAGTATGAAAAATGGTCATAAGCCACTTTTTTCAGTGCCGTCATAACTTTGAATGGTCACTAAATGACCTGTGGTAAGTTAAGGACTACCTGTAGATGGACAGATTTTACAATGCATAATTGTTTCTATGAGAAAGGCAGTATGTGTAGCCTGTTGTGAGAAAGGCACATTTCTTGAAATAAGCAAAATATCTGTATAAAAGAGATGCTTTTGCCTACCTTGTAATATGCCATTTGTAATAGGCAAGTGAGCATTGGGTATGTCAGGAGAAATATAAAAATAAGTTAAATGCAGTGTGGCCATGCACACAAACTTCAGCAGTATGAAAATGAACTCAGAACAAGTGGCACAACAAGTATATGGAAGGGAAAGGCCAGGGAAGGGGGTTTGAATAGAATTGATGAAAAAGAAAGATAAGTTTCTAAAGCACAAAAGGCTATGAACAAAGCAGTGTGTGGATATGATTCTCTGCAAGGAGAGAAAAGTATGATGTTTGGGAACACCCAGCCAGGCAGGGAGGAGGAATCAAGTGGGGAATTAGCCTTGACTCAGTCTGCAGTCACAAGAGATCCAGAACTGACTCCCCCTGCCCCAAGTTCCATGGAACCTTATCTATTCCCAAGGGAAGGCCAGCAGTCTGGGGAGATTACTGTATTATAGGCAGAAAATAATAAAGTAGTTAATGTGAACTCTACATGTGTGGATCTGGTTGCTTGTTTTCGTATTTGTATTCAAATACAAAATATTTATATTTGGGGAGGTATTGTAAATGGTATAAACTAATTATAGCAATGTTCCTTTTATTTTTCTTATCTCATAACTGTAATTTCTTTGCTTTAGTATTTCCTCATTTTCTGAGTTCTGCATAATGCTTCTATCCAAAATGGAATAGTGGGGTGGATATACCTGTGTGTGAGAAAGAGTGTATATTTTACCCTGAGGCTGAACAAAATGATAATTTAAAACCTCTTCTCAATTGTTGTCAGGAAAACAGTATGGATGTGGCCTTATAGTCACCAGGACTTAAGCTTGCCTCAAATAAGTCTTTATTTTTTGGATAAAATAGTGCCAAAAGTCAGAAGGGAAAAAGAAAATTAATTACATCTGTTCATATAAGCCATGTAACTTCATGATTAACATTACTGCTAGTTTTCCTTCTTCTCACCCCAGTGGAAAATATTGAGCTGATTACCAAGGGCAGAGAAGAAGAGCAGGAACAGCAGTTTTAATATTCCTAATCTTATGCAAAGAGACCAAACAGCTAAAAAAGGATAGACTACTGTCCTATGCAGTGGCATCAATTTTCTATTGTGAAAATGATTAGCTGCACTCTGCAAAATGTGTAGAGGAAATAAGCTGCTAGAATTTAAATGTGATGCCAGATAAATGGATGTGAGGCAGGAACAGAGTCCCTAATTAGATCATCTACAGTAGTTTTATATTTCTGTTCACTGTGTAAATATCTGTTGTTATTAACCCTCAAATTTGATATACCAGCTGTATATTTTTAAAACTGATAATGAAAAAGTGCTTTGATGTTGAAAATGTAACAACTGTGTATTCTGTAGGATGGATGATGGATGGACGGACATATACATGCAGAACAGTAATGGGATCCTACCTTAGTTGCTACTGGTTCAGTGGGTGATTGTGCATGTGTGTGCACTCCTAACGCGTGTGCACCTAACAAGCCAATCAGCTGAGAGGATGAAGAAACAGAAAGTTAGGAGCGATTCTCCCACCCTCCCATGTGCTTTTCGGTCTTTGATCCTCTCAGCTGGTTGTCAGAGGCTTTTCCTTCCTCCTCTCAGCTGATTGGAGGCTTTTTTTTTACTACCAGTTCAGCCAAACTGGTAGTGATTTTTACTACTGGTTCAGCTGAACCGGGCTGAACCAGTAGCATACCACTGCTGATGCAGAATTGAAACTTCTGCATAAATGGAGTTTCACGCGCTCACCCACCATTCGCGTGAAGTGAAGCTGTGTGCACTCAGCCCCAACTTCTGCAATCCAATTCCGTACAGGCCTTGGCCCAGTATTGGGTTGCAGCCCAGGGATTGGGGAGCCTTGCTGTAGAGGGCATATGACAAAGAGGACCTGTCCCATAAATGTAACTGCCTGTCACAATTTAGAAGCCTGATTGGGCAAGGCTCTATATTGGCTGTCAATCTCTTTCATAAAAGTGGTATCCATTTAAACCAGGCCCCCAAGAACATGAGAACCTGATGGATAGGAGCAGAGGTAGTTATCAATTAAAACCGAGTGGCTTATATTCAAAAGTGCAGGTGTCTTATGGCAATCAAGACTTGCACACCTAAGCCCCTCTGAGCATTCTCTCGAGACAGAGAGATAGCATCAGCATTATGACTACCAGACTTCTGGAGTGTATTCATTTGGATGGCCATTAGATGACAATAAAAGGATTATTCTAGTTGGTATTCATTGCCACACTTGCCCAGAACGTATTTCCACCTGCTGTTCCACCTCGATCCATTGTGCCACCCAAGTTAAACATGTACGTTTCTCTGTGGAGGCATGGGGACATTGCCGCAAACCACAACCATATGGTATATTTTTGTTTAGTTTTTGCCATTTTAAAGCTGGTAGGGCTGGTTGGAGCCTCCTGAGCCTGCAGACACTTAAGACTATCCCCATTTTGACTGCTACTGGAATTGGCTTTCTAGCCAAAAGCCCATTTAGTCACAGAGTGACCAGTCAGATGTACTTGAGAGCATGGACGAGAGGGGTTATTCTTCTCACCGTCACTCCCTAGCAACTGGCATCTGGAGTACACTGCCAGTATTTCCGAAGGGAGTCAAAAGCTGGTCACTCATGAATTTTCCAGCTCCTCTTTAAACAACGTAAATTGATAGCATTGCATCTGATAGCCACAAATTCCCTGTGCATTTTGAAAAGTGCTGCTTTCTTTTACAGGCTTTCTATCTCCCCACAGCTATTTTTAATGACTAATCCTAAAGAGTAACAATGTGAGGAGAAGAACACCTCCTCTTTAGCCATATTTTCTACACTGCATATGATTTTATATATTTCTATCATATCTCCCATTATCTGCTTTGGCTCCAAGCTAAAAAGTTTAGATCAGTGATGAGATTCAATTTTTTTACTACCGGTTCTGTGGGTGTGGCTTGGTGGGCATGGCAGGGGAAGGACACTGTAAAATCTCCAGTCAGAGGTGAGATTTGCTGGTTCTCCGAACTACTCAAAATTTCCTCTACTGGTTCTCCAGAACTGGTCAGAACCTGCTGAAGACCCACCTCTGGCTTAGATGCTGTATTCTTCATAGGAAAAGTGTTATTGCTTCCTGATCTTTCTTTCCTTCCTTCCTTCCTTCCTTCCTTCCTTCCTTCCTTCCTTCCTTCCTTCCTTCCTTCCTCAAAAATGTATACACACATTAACTAGCTGTGGTCTGATGATGATTGCATAGAAGGCCATTGCTAGGTTATTCATTTTATTTTAAATTCATTTAAATGTAGATTTTTCTTTTTTTTCTAGTGGCTACACCTCTGTTGACATTTTCATTAAGCTGCCCATGATTGCAAGATGCTGGGTTTTTTTAGCCATCACTAGCTTCAAGCCATTAATGTATATAAAATTTGTGGATTCTCATTTAAAGTACTTGGGCCTCCAAAATTGATGCATTCTGTTAACAATCTGCTTGGTTGTATTGTCAGACTGAGAACAAAATCTTCCAGTTCTTTCTTACAGGGACACCACCAAGGCCAATAGTCTTACATTTATTTATCATGCTGTACCACCCCCAGACATTTACATTTTTTCTTGGCTCTATTATTTTATACCCCTTTCTAATACATGGAAGAAAAGATTAGCTTCTGAAATGAAAGCCGCAGTAGCATTTAAATCCAGCTGGGTGACCTGCTATGAACAAATTTTGCTGATGCATGCATGCTGATGACAGAGTTTTGCAAGCCAGCTGTGCCCTGGGAGAAGTGAAAATCTATATTATACCTATGCAGAAGTATGCTTATCTATTTATGTATCTATATGATCAGGAAAAAAAGGAAATCAAAATCAGTAGATAACTGCTAAAGACAAATAATATTGTCAGTTTGCAAATACAAATAAGAGGAAGACCATCTCATTTATAAACCTTCTAGTAATCAATGCAATGAGCTCAAGGTGCCTCTGGAGGAAAAGAAACTTTACATTAATTGCACTCTTTTTTTCCATATTCCCTTTTCTAACACAGGGAGAAAACGGATGGGCAGATCATCACAAATATAGATGGGCAGAAAGGTGAGCATTTATCTAACAGCACCTGAGGAGAATAAAATGTTCCCAAAGTCATTGTACACTGCCTGAAGGCAATATATGAGAACAAAATGTGCAATCAAATGGACCTATTTTTATCCCAAAGCAATTTTTATTTCCTGTTATTACACTCAAAGCAGACTATTTTCTTTTATTGTCTAAAACATGGTTAAAACCCAGAGGATAGAGAGACTGATGCTCCTTTCTACTAGGAAATTTCGTACAAATACAACAAACGTAACATCTCCGTGATTCATTGTCCTTTTCCCCCCTACATAAATAACCTGCTATTTCAAAATACCACCAAAAAAAGGCCTCAGAATGGTTTCCCACCTTGATTTTCAGAAGATGGAAAGCAAAGATTCTATTCAAGTGAAAGAAAAACATATTTCATGCTAACTTCTATGTCTAGTCAACATGAAGATCTTTGATTTAGTTCAATTGTTACATTTTTGTGTTTTCCCCAAGTTTGGCTACACCCCAACATCTTCGGGCTTATATCATCTGCTTTATATTACGATGCGATTCTCGTGATCACTCTTGATCATGCTCAAGTCTTTTCAAGCCAAAGCTGCTGCCTGCTTCTTCTTGGAACCCTAGCAATTAAAGTGTTCAACTAATATAGTTTATGTTTTTGAGACTGACTAGTCAAGTGTGGAAAACCACAGTGTTTATTGCACAGTGGGGAAGGGTGCAAAGGATTTTTAGTGTGGTTATGAGCTTATTCTAATGGATGCCAAATAATTTCATTTGGAACCTTTAGAATCTTGCTGTGATGAATTTGCAAGGAATTTCAAATATAAAATCACTTGTCTTCATGCTGATTTGCACATGGAGATGTCCAGGGTACAGTCTGGCCGTGTTATTTGAGATCTCTTCCAATTTTTGAGACATTGGCCAAGATACTAGTAGCTGCCCAATACAGAACGTGCTCCCTTAATCTTTGCCTGTCTTATTTGAACTAATCAAGAATGAAGTACAGGGTGAAATCTGAGAATGAGATATGCATGGTGAAGAAATGCTGATGACCTTAAAAGAGGCAATAGTGTATGTGCCTTTGAAAAAACCCCATCATGGACAATGACAATGACCATCCAGGCCCGAATACCTCTGTTTTGGGGACAAGGTGCTAGTGGTGGCACTATATGCCACCTGGTGATGGCATATAGTGTAGATGTCTTGGTAGAAACCTGACCTATTCAATTTAGATTCAGGCACAGTTTGTGGATTTTTTTAAGGTGGCAGAGAGAGTGGAGGTTGTGTGATGGGAGCTCCTGTGGATTTTTTTTTTTTTTTGTAGGTTGAGGATGGTGAGAGGAAAATTGATTTGGGGGGTGGGGTTCCCAAGCCTTCCTGTTAGCTGTTCTTTGGTGCTAAATGGGACTTCTGAGAGTTAGATCCCGGGCTAGATCAACTGGATACTGAAATTGGGTGGTGCCCAAATCATGTCAAATTGAATCACTGGACACAGGACAATTTAAGCCTCAATCTGTTGCAGTCTCTTTCAGCTATTAGACTGACTTGCATGCCAGTATCAATCCTATAAGCAGGGGTCCCCAATCCCCAGTCCATGGACTGGCACCGGTCAGTGGCATGCCAGAACCCGGGGCACACAAATAAGTGAAGCCCCATCCATGTGATGCAGGCAGTATATGAAACCACATCCCCTTCAGTCTGCAGAAAAAACTCTCTCCACAGAACTGGTCCCTGGTACCCAAAAGGTTGAGGCCACTGCTGTAAGCAATGGGAATTCCATTCGTGAATGGAATGGTTATATCCACCTTCTTTCTGATGTCTCACCCTATCTGAATCAACTGTATGAACAAATTATATTCTTTAGATTCATATTGTTTTGCTATTTGGGTCATTTTTGTAATTTTGCACACTTTAGCCATGTGATTATACTTTCCATTGTTATAGTTCTGTCTTTATGCTGAACATTTTAATGGCATGCTTCATACTGCAATAACTGTGGTGTTTGCATATCCTTTGCTCTGTTTCCAAGCTGAACTGAAGTCTGCTGGTCTCCTTATTTTCCCTAAATCTTATTATGAATTATGTTCATTACTGGGTCCCATAAATTTCAGTGGTGAGTGAGCAACGTCTGCTGCCTGGCATATTAATAGTGTTTTCTAGGCACAAGTTCATTTTTTAAAAATACAGGTTCTTGCTCTCTTTTATTTCACACATCTTAAACAATTTGATTCAGTCAACCTACCGAAGTCAAAGGTTACTCTTTAGTTTTCAGATCTGTTACAAGTTTGTCAACTGTCTCAACCTTCTTTTGTATGCATGATTAGAAGTTGGCCTCCAATATCTGCATTAGGATTTTAAAGTTGTTTCTTTTTTCCTCCACAAATGTACATGTTTTGAATACATTCAGGGCATCTGTTCCAGCCATTGCCAGGAAGAATGCTATTTTTTTGTTTATCCTCATCTTCATAACAGCGGAGACAACTAAAAACTTTCCTGAAGGTATTCCCAGGATGTTCGATATAGTCAATGATCTTCACTTCTGGTGGTGGTCTCAGAACATCAGTTTTTCCCCATGATACCACTACTCAGCTAACTCCAAAGAGGGCACTGTTTCCTAATTGTTGCTCAGTAATGGTGCAATTTGGCTGTTTACCCCTTGTACTAATTCTGTGGTTAGACTTGGAATAATACTCACATTTTCTTCTTTGAATAAGCTAGCAGAAATTCTCCTTTTTTTGCCCATTTTGGGTCTGTAGTACACCAGCACTGCTGAATGGGTATTCAGCTTCAGTCACAACACCATGTGTTGTTCACTGAAGAGGTAGCATTGACACAAGAGGCGAACTGACCGGCTTCATTAAGATCAGGTTCAACTCAACTAAGATTTAGAACAAAAACAATAACAAAAACCAATGTTGTATATACATTTTATACTACGTGTTCATCATTGTTTTATCATTGGTTAGGGTTGAATTGTTTGAGAACTGTCATAGACACATTTTAATAAATAAGCAATTTACATTTTTTACTTACATCTGCAGTATCTGTGGAAATTAAAGTAGGAATAACTAGAAAGGTAACTAAGGTGCTATTTGGTACCTTATTTAACTGCTATTCAACTAAATACCAAGCATTTCTTTAAATTGCTAGATAGACTTGGAGAAAACAGTAAATATAGCAATAGACTTATATACTGCTTCATAGTGCTTTACAGCACACTCTAAGCGATTTACAGAGTCAGCCTATTGCCTCCAACAATCCAAGTCCTCATTTTACATACCTCGAAAGGATGGAAGGCTGAGTAAACCTTGAGCCGGTCAGGATCAAATTCCTGGCCGTGGGCAGAGTCAATCTGCAATACTGCAGTCTAACCACTGTGTCACCATAGCTCAGTACAAGAACTTCAAACAAGAACTACATACAAAAAACAAGTTGTACAGAATATCTCAGAGAGACAACAGAATTCTGTGTTCTGAATTACAACTCACAATAGCTGTGAAACTATAGTGAGTAATTAAAGCAGCAGTATACCAAACCTTTGCCAAATGGTATGAACATTTCAGGTCTAATGTTAAATGTTCAATTATTTAGAATTAGAACTTTTTGACAGAAGGGAAGAGAAAGGAACCTTCAATTTACTTAACAGGTATTAACATAATCACTTTGAAACTGATACTGATCATAGTGGACAACAGGTGCAGCATTGTGGCAATTCAGATATTGGACTGCAGCTATCATAGTTTATTGCCTTTAATAAAAGGGGTTAGAAATAATGGCGATAATAATTCAACATCATCTAAAAGAATCCATGTTGCCGTGTTTTGATTTAGAAACACACAACCTTGGTGCAAGGCTACATCTTTAGTGAGCCTTGTTGATCACTGGACTGGAGAAATCAGAGGCTGATCTGCATAACACAGATGATTTCTCCAAATCAGCTCTTGGCCTAGAAAAAAAATCATGCTCAGATTTTATTCAAATCAATTCAATTTAACTCAAAATAGGTATATGATTACAAGGGCTTGGACTACTTCTATAGAGCTGTTGTATTCTTTGTGTTCAGTTGTTTCTGCAGATATCATTTTTCCAAGATTGTCAGTTATTAACAGACTCTTTCTGAATTCTATTACTTATCACACTGGTGAATTTATCACACCACCTTTGTCTTGTTTGGCCTTTTATGAAAAAAATGTCTCTTATTCTTTTCAAGCATCAGGGTCTCCTCTAGTGACTGCAGTCCATGAGCAGTCTGGTTTTATTTATTTTTTAACAAATATAATTTTTTAAACAGTTTTAAAATCAAGAATAAAAATTAATAGAAGTTAAAGTAAAGTAAGAATGGAAAAAAAGAAAAGGGAAAATTAAAATTCAAAAAGAAAAGAAAACAGGTGGAAGAAAAATAGAAAAGAAAGAAGAAAGGTATAAAGTGGCTTCTAATCATTATAGCATTTGTAAGTACAACTGTAGATTTACCTCTTTCCCTGAAGTTACATCATGAGTTTCTTCTTTCTGTTATCTATCCTATCTAAAAACCATAGGTCACAAGTTCATTTTTTTCTATTTTATGCAAAAAGTCCATAAGGGGTTTCCAGTCAGCAACAGTCTTGTCTTTTCTCCAACAAAACAGGTCAATTCGGCCTTCTTGGGAAATTTTATCACCGATTTTTGTTTCTAATTTGATATTTTGATATATTGTTTAACATTTGATGTACAAGTCAGAGGCTTAGGTTTTTTTCCCTTTTTTCTGTGTTTCTTGTTATTTTGTATTACAAATTTCATTTTTCTGTTTCTTAAACTTTTGTTTATAGTCTGTTTTTGCTGGTTAGCTGGATCTCTTAATCCTTTTGAGGTATTTGTTAAAATTTGTTATTATATTTACATTTTATTTAAATGTTTAATTTTAACAAGTTTTATAGACAGAAATTGTAAAATTACAAAGTACATAAAAGGTCAAAGAAGTGTATTGAAAGCTAGAAAAAGAATTAAAAAACCATCAGAAAAAGTTAACACATTTACATGTTATATATAAATCAATTCAAAAAGGTTTTTGTTTTAATTTAACTTAAGGGGGAAAATTAATCATCTAACATTGCAAAATATCATAAAATTTACATTCCAGAAAAACATATTGAGTCTTCTTTTTTCAATATTTAAACTTGGGATGAAAAGGTCACAAAATTGCATGCTTGTATTATAATATCAACATCCCCAATTGTAATTAATATTAATATTGATAGAATGTTTCTTTCTGTTTTCTTTATTTCTAATATTCTACAATATCTAAACAATACAATATCAATACTTTAATTAATATTCTATAATTATCATTGTGTCAAAACAATACAATATAATGTTTTGATTTACAACAAAAAATCATACAATCATACAATCATTTTTGGGTTGGAAGACAAAATTGCCATTTCAAAATCAGGTAAATCACACCTCCTTTGAAGTAGTATACAATTTATTGTCTTCTTGCATCCATCCAAGATATTTTCAATATTTTTCTCTGGCACCATAATTCAAAGGAATCCATTTTTCTTTATTCAGTCTTTCTGATGGTCTAGCTTTACAGAAGTATATTACAACTAGGAAAACCATGGTCTCAACAATATATCATTTCGTTGGCAGTGCAATGTTTCTGTACTTTAGTATTTTGTCCAGATCTCTCACATTCATTTTCTCAAGTACCTGATGTCTCTTTATTTCATGGCTATAGTCACTGTTCCTGTAAAATTCTGAAAACAAACTATTGTCTGTTTCTTTTTAAGCTTTCTGCCTATTTGTATTGTGTTGCGTTGCTTCGTGATTTAATCTAATAATGAAGGGCTCGGAGCTTCTAAAGTGATGGAAGGGTATATATTAACTGTCTGTCTGTCTGTGTACACAGAGAGAAATTGAATTTGGGGAGAATATTTGGTTCTCAGATGCTACACCCTACTGTCCAGTCTTCTTTTCTGCTGTTTGGACCTCAATGGGAAAAAATCATCATGGGAACAGAAGACTAAACATGAAGATTTCAACTAGCAGCAGCAATCCTAAACCAAGGATTCTTCACAGCAATTGATTCCTGCTCTGAGTATCCAATGTTTAATTGAAGTAGAAAAATGACCATTACAGACAATTAATTTGATATGTCAGGAAGATTCAGAACATGTGAACTGATATGGAAAATATTCTAAAACTAAATACATTTCTAAAACTTAAACAGTCCTATTTATTTTAACTTCTTCCTCACAACGAAAAATATCCAAAGGTTGATAAAGCTCTTTTATGAACTTGAGAGCAATATGTGCTAAATTTGTTCCCAGTTTTTTTTTTGTTATTATTAAAATGTCCTTGTAGGGACATTTTGAACTAGGTATTATGTAAGGGACACAAAGACATGCAGACTTACTTGTGAATTCTGGATGCAGATTAAACTATGCAGAATACTCAAGAGGAAGAATGTATTGAAGCCAATAATATTTTTGGAATTAGTGTACATTTTAACTTCGTATTGTGGTAAAAGGCAAGATTGGTCACTCAAAAGCCTATTAAATGTGAATCTTTCAATCTTTCAAACAAATTCTCATCTGAAATAAGAAAGCATTTCATAATCTGATTGTGTCCAAGTGAAACCTGGTTCAAATTATACCTGGTTCAAAATATGTTCTTGTCTTCCCCTTTTTTGCTGCTTGTATAAAAAAAAATAACTGTGGTAACCATAGGATTTTTTTCCTGTTAAATATTTTACTGGAGAGAAATTTTGTACTTTCCGCATTAATGGATGAGCATGACCTCTAAACCAGATTAGTAGCCCTTTGCAAATAGATACTTAGCTGTTGGAGGCAGCACAAATCCAAGATTTAACTAAACCAAGCAAAAATCATGGCTTAGGTTTTGAGTGACCTTAACAATACTGTGCTTTTAGGTATTAATCCAAAAGTCAATATTCAAGAATATTGTAGTTACAAATATTGAATTTGTAAAATAAAATGGTAATGGCAACACGTGCGTTAGGTTTTGGACGAAAACCAAATTCCAGGGTTCCTAATGAACATTGCCGGTGAACCATGTCTTGGAATTCTTAACCTTACCATCTATAGCCCTTCATCCCTTCTGTTCTTCCCCTGCTTATTTTCATGACATAGTAGAGTTTGCTGTTTGTGGTTGGTAGCTTTGCATGAATTAACCCAAAGGATTCAATCTAATACCGCAATGCCATCTAATTGAATGAATTGTCAGTTATTAATTCAGTTCAATCATATAGGTAGCCCTTGACTTATGACCACTATTAAGCCCAAAATTTCTGTTAAGTGACTTTCGTCCTATTTTACAACCTTTCTTGCCACAGTTGTTAAGTGAATCATTGCCATTTTAAGTTAATTACACAGTGGTAAAGTGAATCTAGCTACCCCATTAACTTTGCTTGTCAGAAGGTTGCAATAGGTGAATGCATGACTGTGAGCCACTGCAGCTGCCATATTGCCAAGCATCCAAATTTTTGATAGCATGACCACGGGGGTGCTGCAACGGTCATAAGTGTGAAAAATGGTTGTAAGTCACTGGTTTCAATGCTGTTGTAATTGAACAGTCACTAAAATGGTTGTAAGTCAAGGGCTACCTATATGGGGGTAAGTTTCCTACATGAGCAGCGAATGCAAAGACAAGCCTACCACGAAATACCTTCTTAGCAATTTCCTTTCCCTTCCCTTATTTCCCTTCCCTTTATCTCTCACTTCATGAAGCTTCTTTCACAATGTTTATGATCCTGAAATACAACACTGACTTTCATTACGCACATATTTCACTGGCTGGTTTTTATTTGTAGCAAGTCTTTCGGCAATTTTCTTCCCACCAACAGTTCAGCTTCAGATGCAACGGCATGTGTTGCAGATTCCTTGAATTAATCCACAAAAGACTGTATCCACAACCTAGCCTCAAATGCTGCACATAGAGAATTCCACCTTTTACATTACATACCAATCTTACAATCAACACCAAATTGTAGACATGCTACCGCTTACTTGAATATTTGGTATTGCACAAGAGTGCCCTCTAAAGCATTTGGTTAATTGACCCAAAATGGAGAAGCATTGGCAAAATTCTTATTTTGTTTCCTGGAAAGATTTTCTCATGCAATTCTTTTTATATAATGGCCCAAATGGTGAAAACTAATCAGCACTTTTATCATTCAGGGAAGGGTCTTTAGGAAGATGGATGCAGCCACAAGATAATTGTCTAATTAACTGGCTAGACCCATTGTGTTAGAAATGGCACTTTTTGCAAAGCAATAGTCCATCTTCCTAAAGAGTCTTATTTTCAATTATCCTCCATATGTGCATAAAACTAAGATTAGTGCTCAAATTTGAGATAAAGGAACAAAAAGGCCTTTCTAACATAGTCAAGCAGGAGATTGTGATTATACATTTCAACCAATCAACTTGGCAATGCATTCTGAATCTCAATACCTTATTTACTCTTGCTGTTTCTATTGATTTCATTTGGAATTCTACATTGATTCTCCTTGATTCAGCTATTTCCCCATTTTCACAATAAAGTCCTTTTTATAACTAGAGCTGTGGTTTCATTGTTTAAAAAAGTTTTTCCCCCCTTAAAACTTGTGTAAGACTATTACATCTATCCTCTACATACGACAGTAATGGAGCCTGCCCATTTTAGTCATATGTCATATTTTACAACCTTTTTTGCAGTGATTGTAAAGCAGATGTGATAGTCGTTAAGTGAATGCTATGGTTGTTAAGCAAACCAATGATTTGCTACCATGGCATTTCTGAAAACCAGAAGTGCTGGTTTTCAGCACAGCCATTGTAAAACATAGCCACATAACTACAGTACACTGCAAACAGCAGTCAATGCGGTCCTGTTGCCCAGCGCCCAAAGTTTGGTCATGTGATTGTGAGGGAGCGATACCAGAACTTCAAATCCTGTAAGTCCCCTTTGTGGACTTGCTCATAACTTTGAATGGTCACTAAGCAACCGGTCGTAAGTCATGGACCAGCTGTAGTCATGCATTAGATAGTTCAGTTGCATTGCTACATTCTGTGCTTCAGGCATAGCACAAGGCTTATTAAGTTCTGCATTTCTGATGTTAGACTGAATGCTTCAATGCTGTTCCCTTTCACAGCCTTCCATAGATGTCTTTTATGGAGAAAGGTTGGTAGTGAGAATTTAAATATGTCCCCCCCTCCTTTCCAGCTTGCAATAGCATATACAAATTTAATACAAAATACAGATACAAATTATTTCTCCATCTGGGTATGATGGAAGTTACCATAGTATGATTCATGATACACAAGCTTAAGGATGAGCGCACAATTAAGGGATGGGGTGGTATCATTCATTTCACCTGCAGTTGAATTGTGTTGTGATAGAGGCAGTTTTGAGATTGTCATCTCTTCTCCCCTCTCCCCGCCCCCCACTATTAGATGTGTTTGTTGTTGCTTAAAGAAAAGACAGCCTTGTCATGGAGCAATAGTTATGCTACAAAAGACTGCACTGACAGACATGACTTCAATTGTTGTTTAAAAGAAGACAAAATCGGGGGTGGATGGTGGGTTGTATGAATCCAGCCTCTGAGTAGGCAATTTATTTATTTATTCATCAAATTCATATGGCTCACAAACAAGTGACTCGGGATATCATGTAACTGAGCAAAAAAAAAAATATAATATATCATTTGGACAGGGTTAAAGGTATAGTAGGATGTAAGCCTATTCCAAATGGAGCTGCCTTTTGCAATTGATTAATGGTGATTTTGTCAATGATGATGGCCTTCAATTGATGATCCAGTTGTTTTTGGGATTGCATCCAAAGCACCTATTACTACTGGTATTACTTTTGCTATCATCATCATCATCATCATCATTTTTATTATTATTATTATTATTATTATTATTATTATTCACACAGTCAGCCAGATGTTCAGACTGAGTTTGGCATTTTGGTCTACCTATCAAGTCCTTACCAAGGACCTGGGATAGGCAAATCTGGATGTTTGACGGTGTTTCAGATATTGCCACAGGATGGAAGCTGTTCCAAGTAAAGCTGCCTTTTTATATTATTATTATTATTATTATTATTATTATTATTATTATTATTATTATTATTATTTAGTCTTTAGTGAGATTCACAGCCTTTGGGGCTGGTTGGTAGCTCAATAGCTCAAGTCCTAACCAAGGACCTAGGAACTGTTCAGATAGCGTTGGAGGATATAAGCTGTTCCAAGTAGGGTGGTTTTTTGTAGAATATTATATTATTATTATTATTATCATCATCATTATTATTATTATCTTTAAAGCTACATAAAGGACATACTAAAAGAGAAGAAATATTGGGCATTAGAACATATGTTAATGACAATGGAGCCATGTCAATATTTTAGGAGTTCCCCAGGTATGATGGCAGAATCAGATTCTGAGGGAATTCCAGAAACTCAAAAATGATGAAGCCAGCTTCAGTGTATGGGGGAGAGGTTCCGTACAGTGGGCATCACAGCAGAAAAGGCCAACTGCTTAGGACCTGCCAAATGCAGCTCCCTAGCCAATAGAGCCCACAGCATGCCCTCCCTGCTGGATCTGATGTTGCCTGCTACGTACTTGTATCTTCAAAAGCAGTGCTTTTTCTTTCACTTCAGGTGTGCACCCAGCCTTGCCTCAAAGGGGAAGACAGCTAAAATTTGCTGAGGTTCAATCTTCCATCAGAACAAAGCTTCCTAAATTATAGGTCTCCATTTCTTGCCCCCTCAGTGTCAACATGACGACACAGGAATCATAATATCATTGTGCAACTCACACAATTATGGCATTCGCATTATTTGCATTATGATATTGGGTGCAAGTGTGTATGTTGCATCGTTTGTGCAATCCACGGCGATGCATTTCTCATCATTTGCCTGTCTCCATCCAAAGCATAGGTCGTCAAAATAACAAATGTACGAACGTACTGTATTCCTTGCCAATGAGATAAACTCTGGGACAGTTTTCTTTTTCAGCGCACAGTGTTGAAAAGTGCACAATTACAGCAAGATGATAATCTGCAGTGAAGTCTCCATTGTGTGTTTATTTGTATGCTCTATGAAAAACCACCCCAATGGAGTGTTCCAGTCTGCGAGATGACTAAAAAAACTCACAAAACGTAGCTCGCTCTCCTCCCTTTCTTCCTGTGGAGTAACCTGGATGAAGAAAGTAGATTTGTTCCAAGTTCATCAGCGCTACCCTAAGAAATGCCTTAAAACGCAGGAAGATCCATTATCTTTCTTTGAATCAATCCCGTGCTGTGACAGGTTCAGAGCTGAGGCGAGATGAGGAAGGCAGCAGGCTCCTCTTGCATATGGAAATTAAAAGAGCCTCCTGAAGCTGCCATAAAAGAATCTGCTTGAATTACGCTTGCAGATGGGCAGATAAATAAATGACGATGCCCAGTTCACAAAAGAGAAATCAAACTACAGGAAATGGGCTGATGTACATAGCCGATATAGTGCCAGTCCCAGACAGAACACTTTTAAACATTAGAAGGCATGGGGAGGAAGGACAGAGTTCTCCAGCAGACAGATAATGGCAGCATTGTGTAGACTGATAAAGAGAAACCACATTTATAAGGACAAAATGAGTAACCAGTAATTTGTCTAGGTGACAGGCTGAGTTTCTAACTCCTAGAGAACAAGACTGTTAAAGGAACCTTTTAAGTTTTACTAATGGTTTCTAAAGTGGGCAACCTGTCTGCAAAGAGATTGCCATCCATTTTCCTTTCAATTCTGACCCTACGCTGGCTATTTTCATTTGAGGGAGAGCAATGGACGTGATGCAACTGCTTTTTTTGAAGTGAAGTTGCCATACTTAGGCTAAAAGGAGGCCAGTTCGCCTGAATTCAGGATAAACTTAGAAATCACTACTCTGTCCATGCAAAGGTTCTTTCAGAAATGGCCCATTGGTCTCATATCTACAGTAAGCTAAGGGGGCAGCAATAATTTGGAATAACAAAGGACCTTGATTATGCAGGTACTCCTCGACTTACGACTACAATTGAACCCAACATTTCTGTTGTTAAGTAAGACATTTATTGAGTTTTGCCCCATTATGAATCACTGCAGCTGATAAGTTAGTAACCTGGTTGTTAAGTGAATCTGGCTTCCCCATTGACTTTGCTTGTCAGAAGGATGCAAAAGGGGATCACATAACCTTGGGACACAGTAACAGTCATAAATGTGAATCCGTTGCCAAGTGTCTGAATTTTGATCACATGACCATGGAGATGCTTCAAAGGTCATAACTGAAAAATGGTCATAGGTCACTTTTTCAGTGCCGTTGTAACTTAGAAGGGTTACTAAATGAACTTTTGTAAGTTGAAGACTGCCTTTACTGTATGAGAGTGGCTGACTGACTAAATTTTAGGCTTTCCTTCCTGCAGTCTAAATCATGGATAGGGGTGGGCTTCAAAAATTTTAGCAACAGGTTCTCTGCCCAGTTGCTGGGTGGGCATGGCCATGATGGGTGTGGCCTAGTTGGCCTCCTCCACCATGGGGGGGGGGTGTTTTTGCCCTCCTCGGGCTCTGGAGGCTTTCCTCCAGAAGGGCAAAAATGGCCTCCCCGGGCTCCAGAGGCTATCTGGAAGCCGGAAATGGGCCCATTTCTGGCCTTCCCGAACTTCCGGGAGGTGCGTTTTTTGTCCTCGCCGAGCTTCCGCACATGCCCTGTGCTTACCTGCATCCAAAATGGCCTGTGGGGGGACTCCTGGGAGGGGTGCGGTGGGTGTGGCCAGCCAGGGGTGGGATTTGGGGGTTCTCCGAACTGCACAGAATCTTAGCTAGGGGCTCTCCCGAACCCTTGAGAATCCCCAGCAGCCTACTCCTGATCATGGGGTATCTGATGGTAAAGTTCAAACATCCATTGGAAAATAAAATGACAGATATCAGGACTGGCTGTCAAACCGCATCCCCAACCCCCAAGCACTGAAAATATATATATATATATATATATATATGTAGGTCTTGGTGTATTCGGGTCTTGTCCCGTGTAAGGTTGAGAATACCTTGGCAACGTTTCGACGAAATCTCATCCGTCATCTTCAGGCTGGTGTCTTCAGCTTCGTTCTCCTGGGAGAAGTGTGTGATTGTGGCTGTTTTCCCCTTTTAAACTCTAGAGTTGGCTGTGTTGTTACTTCTTGATTGGTTTGTGGAGTTGATGTATGCAGATTGGATGGCTTTTTCCTGAGACCCTGTGTGGCTGAGGTGCTGGCTGTGTGTCTCTCAGCCTTTTGTGTTGTAACGACCTGGGTAATGGGCTGTGTGATGACCTTCTGAGTTCTATTGTTGTGATGTCCTGGGTGTGGTGCTGTAATCTCCTGGGTTGTTGTCTGTGCTGCAACCTCCTGATGTTTTGTGTTGTGATCTCCTGAGTTCTGTGATGTAGTATCCTGGGTGGAAGGCTGTGATGTGGCATTCTGGGCCTTGGTTTGGCTCGAGTTTGAGGTCTGGCTATGTGTTTATAGCGTGTGTCAGTTTGCTTAGTTTGGGGTTGGAGGGGGTGTAGCAGCTGGTGTTGCAGCCATGGTCTGGTTTCTGGATGGTGGTTGCCTTTCATCTGTGGCGTGGGCTTGGGTTTGAGTCTGGTGAAGGAGATTGGTGGTGGCATCATGTGTTATTTTGGGTCCGGTGTTGGTTTTTGTGGCTGGGACTCGTTTGTTGATTAGGGCTAGTTTCCAGATGTCTGGTAGGCGGGAAGTATCATCCCGTTTATTCATGTTATGGGGGTGTTTCTCTATTTCGATGGCTTCCCTAATTATTCTCTTGTTGAAGTGTTCAGTATTGGAGATAAGTTTGGATCCCTCAAAATCAATTTCATGTCCTGTGGCTTTAAGGTGCTGGAAAAGGGAGGAAGTTTTTTCTTCTTTTCTGACTGCGTTCTTGTGTTCTGCGATGCGTGCATTTATTCTCCTGTTGGTTTGTCCAATGTATGTGGCTGGGCAAATTTTGCATGGTATTTTATAAACTCCTTGGTTTTCTAGCTGGATCTTGTCTTTGGGGTTTCTTAAGATGTTGGCTATAGGCTGACCTGATATTGTGTTTGTGGAGAATTTTGCTGATTTTATCTGTGGTGCCTTTGATGTAAGGGAGGAGGGCGATGCCATCGTCCTGTTCTGTGTCTTGGTTTTTGGGGGGAGTCTCCCTTCGGATTAGGTTGGTGATTGTGCTTCTTTGGAATCCATTGGACATTAATACGTTAGTGAGGGTGTGTAATTCTTTGTCTTTGTCAGCTAGGCGTTTGGTTCTGGAGATGAGGGTCTTGGCTACGGAGTTGATCTGTGCAGGGTGGTGATGGGATTGTGCATTTAAGTAGCGGTTAGTGTGTGTCTTTTTCTGGTAGATGGTGTGTCCTAGGGAGCCGTTGGGTTTTTTGTAAATTAGGACGTCCAGGAACGGAAGTTGATTGTTGGTTTCTGTTTCCATGGTAAATTGTATTTTACCAACAGCCTACACCCCAAAAGCCTTCCACCCAGGATACTACATCACAGAACTCAGGAGATCACAACACAAAACATCAGGAGGTTGCAGCACAGACAACGACCCAGGAGATTACAGCACCACACCCAGGACATCACAACAATAGAACTCAGAAGGTCATCACACAGCCCATTACCCAGGTCGTTACAACACAAAAGGCTGAGAGACACACAGCCAGCACCTCAGCCACACAGGGTCTCAGGAAAAAGCCATCCAATCTGCATACATCAACTCCACAAACCAATCAAGAAGTAACAACACAGCCAACTCTAGAGTTTAAAAGGGGAAAACAGCCACAATCACACACTTCTCCCAGGAGAACGAAGCTGAAGACACCAGCCTGAAGATGACGGATGAGATTTCGTCGAAACGTTGCCAAGGTATTCTCAATCTTACACGGGACAAGACCCGAATACACCTAGACCTACATACATACATACATACATACATACATACATACATACATATAAAGAGAGACAGAAAATCCAGGTTTTGATTACAAAACAAAAGCATAACTGCCCCATAACTGGTTACTAGCTACTGCACAAGTGGTAATGAAAAATCCCTGCAGAGGACTGAATTTAGTCTTTTCCTAGATCGGGTCATAATATATGAACAGAGGTGGTATTCAGCAAGTTCTGACCAGTTCTGGAGAACCAGTAGCAGAAATTTTAGTTCAGAGTACCGGTAGTAAAAAAAAATTGGAATCCCACCACTGTATATGAACATTCAACTTTAGAAGGATCCAGACACTTATCTCCTACCTTCAAGCTAGCGAAGTAGCATTTCATATTTCTTTTATTTTCAGATCTTCTTATGACAATTCCCCCACTACCAAAGAAATCTTACGGTGCTGCACTAAAATTATGATATATAATAGTCTTAACAATGGGAGAATAATCAATTGAATAGAGTTGGGCAATCCAGAAGTTACTAATACCATTTTTGTAGCTCCTAGAGCTCTATAGAGGAGCCAGGGAAATATTTTCATCTGTTTTATATGGAGAGTAATTTCTCCAATTTCATCCTTTAAACCCACCTTGAACCTAACAAACAGGGTTGCTTTTTCTTTACAAGTACCAGATCTGATTTACAAAAATTTATATAACTACTATGGTAGCAAAAAAAAAAAAAAAAGTGGGGGTTTTCTGGAACTCTTGGGAGCCCTCTAGTGACTGTCCAGATAGTTTGCAGGATGATCTGGTATCTCTAATCTTTCCTGTGTGTGCATTAAATGCCAATCCATTCCTCTCCTTAAAAACCTACAAATTTGATTGGATCAAGCACATTAACAGCCAGCACTTTTGGGGGGCAATATTTCCCCCTATCTATTGGACATTAAAGAAAGAAAAGAAGGAACAGCAACGTGAAGAGGCAGCCCTATGTTTCAGAGAGGATAATACATTTTAACTTATTGGGCTCCATCCATGGAGCTAAAACTCTGCCTAAATGCATTCGATTTGATCAGAGGCTACATTGACTTCTCAGAAGAAACTGCATTCCTCTGCACAACAGGACAGTTCCCAGACCTGGAAACAAAAATCAGGTATGACTTCCATTTTTCACCCAGTGGCAGAGAAGAGTCCTCCACTCCTCTACTTGCAACGGAATACCCTATGCCACCAGACTTGAAATTTTAGGCTTAGACAACTTAGAACTACATTGCCTTAGGTCTGACCTATGCATAGTACATAAAACTATCTATTGTAATGTCCTACCTGTCAATGACTACTTCAACTCCAACCACAACAATGCACAAGCACACAATAGATATAAACTCAAGGTAAACCACACCAAACTCGATTGCAGGAAATACAACTTCAGCAACGGAGTTGTCAATGCCCGGAATGCACTACCTGACTCGGTAGTTTTTTCCCCAAACCCCAAAAACTTTAACCTTAGACTGTCTACTGTTGACCTCACTCTATTCCTAAGAGGTCTTTAAGGGGCATGCATAAGCGCACCAACATGCCTATTGTCCCTGTCCTAATGTTCCATTTATTCGTATCCATTTCATGTATTCATAATCATTTTTATACTTATATCTGTTATCTAATGCATAAATAAATAAATAAATAAATAAATAAATAAATAAATAAATGTATTACAGGTGGCTTATGAGAGGGGTCCCCAACCACACCAGGTTGCGGCATGCCAGAAACCTGTGCAAACAAACAAAGCCCCATCCATAGGATGCATGCGGCACATGAAAGCATGCCCACTCTGGTCCATGGAAAAACCTCTTTCCATGGAACCGGTCCCTTGTGTCCAAAAGGTTGGGGGGCCCTGGCTTATGACATGTGATAAAACAAGCATGAACACTGAGGCTCCTTCTGTAATCTTTAATTGTGTTTAAATTAATAACTCAATTGACCACTGTTTCAGAAAACACCATGCTTATAGTCACAGTCTATTGCCATCTTCTAGTCAGCTGCCAAATTCTGTTTCTAATGCAAAGCTCTTGTACTACATCTAGCACCATTAGTCTGTCACAAACACTTTCCAAAGCATACATCTATGTGAGTAAAGTAACTGAGATCGTGTTTGGTCTAATTTAGTCAAATGCATATGAGTGGAGGTCTACTAGGATGCTTTTTGATAGACACGCTGTTAAGCACCTCAAAATAAAACTACCAGCTGAACAGCTTCCAGGTGACCCAGAAGCAAAAGCAATTCGGAACATATTGCTTCTGATATGGAAAACATCAAGAACAGCTGTAGCCAGCATGAATGAATACAATAAGATCCTGGGGACCTCAGCTGGGTTAATAATGTTGTTGCTGGAGAAAAAAAAAATGCTGGAGATTTGCCTACCACATTTTGACATGGGCTGCTGTCATCTTGTTTTAATTGGATGGTGGGAAACATATGGTGTAAATGAATGCAACACTAAGGTTTTGTTTACAGGGCTACTTCCTGTATTCTTACAGAATCCTCACAGGAATCCTGTAAGGAATCCTTACAAAAAATGATAACAAGGGAGTTTGAAATATTTGAAACTACGTATCAGGTGGCCCACTAAAATGCAGTATTAATAGGTGTTGCTTAAAACTTGGTCCACTTTAGTCATCCTGGCTTAGCTCAGTATGTAAGCCAGGGAGCTCAGTTCATATCACAGACCAGCTAATATTGTAAAACAATGGTTTTTATTTATTTATCCAATATTTATAGCTGTTATATCTGTTAATATTACAAAAAAATGGGAGAAGACCTTAATTCAGCCTCAGCCTCATGTCTTCTGGATTTAAATTCACGCTGGGACAGCTACCACAAATACAACTACACTAACAAACTATCATTAAAGGACTCCAATGGGGTTGCCCCAAAATTTATCTACATGGACTCCTCAATCTTTTTTCTGCATTTAACATCCATCCTTGTTTACTATTTGCCTTGGTGTGTTCAAGAATGTTCTCAATTTGACTTTTATCATTTCTTAGGTTCACATGTCATCCTATGTCATAGTTTGTGAATAAGCCACTATTGACTAAGTTCATATAACTCGCTAAATTATAAAGTGTTGTTTACAAAATTATAGTTTACCAATGTGATGAGACACCCCCTCCCCCCAAAAAACCCTCTATTTTGGCTTAATGAGATTTATGAGTCAAATAAGCTAGTCTGATTGCATTTATTTGCCCAAGTTAGTGGGATTTTTTTCTAGATTCATTTGTCCAAGATTTTCTGAAGCAAGGTTTCTCTCTATCTCTCCAGCTTCCAAATAACTTGATTTATTTGTTAAGAGGTTGGAACCATTTGGTTTGATAGACATGTCTGTTGAATGGATCCTAGTTGAGCTTTTGTTAATACAATTTTAAATAATTAACAAGCATTTGGGAGAATCCTGACATTTTTTTTCTTTCTTTTTATAAATGAAAAAGACTTATCTTCATTTTTAAACAATGCATTCTTCTGAGATCAAATGTTACCATGTTGTATCTGCTTAGTAATTGTTCATTTATAGAGTAGCATTGATGTCATTTCTGTAATTCTTGATTGGAATCCACTTTAGAGAGTAAAAGTGAATCCTGGTTTGCCATCTTCAAATTCCCTCTTCAATTGCCTTTTTGTCACCCTTGTTACTTCTGCAGGATGAGATTTTTTCCTATTGGAGCTCTAACCACGGACCTCAAATATATACATAAAACAGAGGCTGAAATTGTTTATTGTCAAAAATATCGACAAAATTATGGTTAGTGCCTGTTTTGTTATAAACTGTCTACAAATTTTGCAATCATTCCTTCTCTTCCTCCTATGCAACAAGACAAAGCTACCATTTTTTGTAATTGTTTGGCTTAGATTAATTCTTCCAGGCAATACACATTACAAGTACAGTTAGCAAAGAAGTGCAATAATATATACAGTGAATAGCAATTTAGTGACAATTTCTTCTGCAAGATTAATCTTTTGTTAAGATCTTGTTTTTGTTTCTTGCTGTCAGAGGTTTATAAAAACAACAAAAGAGGCACAGTGCTATTAGAGAAGAGAGAATGGCAGATTAAAAATCATGGGGAAATAGAAAATGTCCTGCTCTTCTCATTCAGGAAAACTAGCATTCCTTTTCACAAATGACTGACATATAGATATACACTGATTTTATTATTTTATATAGCTGCCCAACTCACACATAGCTGACTTCAGGCAGTTTAATTTCTTTTTAAACCACCCTATAATAAAAGAAACACACACACCATGGAAGCAACACAATCAAATCAGCCACTTGATCAGCGACATTCTCATTTGTGGTTGCCCAGCCAGCTGATAAAATGACCTATTCTGAAGCCTTTGGAAAAGCAACAGGTTGGGGGATAATCATAATGCAGGGCAATGATGTTCTGGAGGGTGAGTAGATAGAGAGAAAGAGAGAGATTGAGATATAGGGATATAAAGAGATGGGGAGATAGAGATGGGGAGAAGATAGATGATAGATAGATAAGATTGATTGATTGATTGATTGATTGATTGAAAGATAATAGATGAGAGATAGATAGAGAGATGATAGATATAGACAGGCACACAGACAGATAGATAGATAGATAGAGATAGATAGATGATAGATAAGATAGATTGAAAGATAGAGAGAGAGAGATGATAGATATAGATGATAGAGAGATAGATGATAGATAGATAGATAGATAGATAGATAGATAGATAGATAGATAAGATAGATGATAGATGATAGATGATAGATGATAGATAGATAGATATACAACATGCTTATTAATGGGAACTCACCCCAAAGTTCTGAATGACCTGCCACTGACATGTCCTACAGGAACATTAAGACACTTTTGGAAAATATTTGCTTTAAAAGGCAGCATGTATACTAAACACTGAAATAAATAAAGGCTGAGTAAAAAGATTACATACCATAATGCTTCGAAGTTTAAATAGACTAAAATTAATAGATGCAATTAATCAGGCTAAATTAATCATACAATGTTATTTTCCAAAAGCAGGCTGTCTCTAATTAGCAAAGTTGCGCTAGGAAGTTATAGCAATCAATGATATTGAAAGGTACCAAGTTATCCACTTGAAGTTACAGGGTTGGATTCCTCCTGAATCCCAGCTTCGATCATTCAATAGAATCATCAAGTCGCTTTTGCTGCTGAAGCCAAATCAGTCTAGAAAACCTGCATCATTCAGCTCCAATAATCCCCAAATGGTCCATCAACTTACCCCAATACAGCAGCATAATAGTTCATGTTTTGATATGCAAAATCTCAGTGGAATGTTGATTATTGCAATATTGATTATTGCAACAATAACAACTGTGTGTCCGGTTTTTCTTTGAAAAACAGATCCCAAGAATGCACACAACTAATGTTCAAACCTTCTTCTTTGTAATAATAAGAATTAGAAATTGATTTTATGGATATTATGGATATGTATCAATGCTGGATACCAGATTTAATAGTCAACCACAATTAATAGTTCTTTCAGCACTTGATAGGGATCCAAGCAAACTTGTTTTCGTTGGGACTTGCTGGCTCATAAATGAGGCTATAGCACCTGTTATGTATGTGGGTTTGAATGTCATTGGTTTAGTTTGAATTGTTCTTGTAAAATGTCAAATAGGATTGGTTTAAAAAGTGTGGGAAAACCCTGCACTCTGATTGGCTGGCAACTACCGCTGCTGGCTATAAGTAGCAGCTGTAGCCCAGCCAAGTTGGGAGCTCCTCTTCACTGAAGCGACTCTTCATGCAAACTTAACACTGGCGACGAAGGTCCCCTGAAGAGAAACGATGTGAGATGGCTGCGCTGAACACCCCAGCCCCATTCGATCCGGTGGCAGAAGACTGGGAATCATGCGGATCGCTTCCAAATGTATTTGGAAGGAAACGACCTCGCCGACATCTCCGAGAAGCGGAAGAGGGCGGTCTTCCTTACGCACTGCGGTCCGGCAGTCTTCAAGATTTGGCAGGAAGAAAGGTAATGGAATGGCCTGATTTAGAAAAGCTTTTAAGAGCCCATTACGCCCCACAAGTATCGTGCCTCATTAAGAGACACGAGTTTTACTGTCAGGATCAAGGGGAAAGCAAAAATGTTAACGCCTTCGTGGCAAGCTTAAGAGACATTGGGGGTGCATGCGAGTTTAACAGCTTGGAGGAGGCCATGCGCGATCGGTTTGTTCTAGGCCTCAAAGACAAGGTGCTTCAGAGCAAATTATTATTAAAACCTAAGATCACGTTAAAAGAGGCCATAGAAGAGGCCTCCTCAGCAGAAGCCACTAAGTCCTCAGCAGCAGCCATGAAGAAAATTAACAAGGCCTCAAGCCATCCTGATGTGGAAAAGTCCACAACAACTCATTGCGAGCAGATAGATTCTGAATCAGACTGTAGTGAGGTGGAGGAAGGAATTTATGGACTCAGAATGGAAAAGAAAAGAAAGACCTGGGAAGAAAAAGGCAAGACTTTTATTGCAGAGGTTGTGGGGGAGGCCACCCCCGCACTGAATGCAAGTTTCTTGATACCATCTGCCTTCATTGTGCATCTAGCAAGAGTCTGCAAATCATCTAGCAAGAGTCTGCAAAAGAGAACTCCTCCACAAGAAGAAAGTTTCCTGACAAAGATTTCAAGCTCAACAACTTCAGTGAGAAAATGGGGCGCAACTCAGAAGCAAATGGGAAGAATGAAACTCATCAAACAGTCACCATCAGTCATTCTTCACCCTTGAGAAGCAGAAAAGTACATGTGAAGGTACTCATTGAAGGAAGGCCTTGCCAAATGGAAGTGGACTCAGGCTCCTATTTATCTATGGTGTCATGGGACACTATTCACAGGCTACTTCCCAACATTCAGAAGAAACATTTCCAGAAGCAAGCACTGACTCTTAAAGACTACCAAGGGAACAAGATTCCAGTAGTTGGAACAAGAGAATTCAACGTGAAGTTTAAAGGCCACACCAAACGTTTGCCCCTGACCATCGTGGACAAGCATCGCCCAAGCTTGCTGGGACTTGAGTGGTTCAATCCACTAGGCATCGAGGTGAATGGCATCAATCACGTGAGCAACTCTGAATGGGAGGAGGCCTTGAAGTCTGAGTTTCCAGAGGTCTTCAGTGAAGGATTGGGCAAGTATATGAGGACCCCTATCACTTTCAACCTAGATCCCAAGGTGCCCCCAATTCGTTTAAAGCCCAGAAGGGTCCCATTTGCTTTAAAGGAAAAATTGATGCACAATTAGACAAATTAATAGCTCAAGGGGTTTTAGAGCCCACTGACCACTCCAGGTAGGACACACCCATAGTCACACCAGTCAAGATTGATGGGTCAGTAAGAATCTGTGGAGACTATAAGGGCACACTGAATCATGCGCTGCAGCAGAGCGCATACCCAGTTCCAGTGGTACATCATCTGTTACATTCACTTGGCAGGGGTACAGTCTTTGCCAAATTGGATCTGGCCCAGGCATATCAACAACTAACAGTTGATGATGCCACTGCAGAGGCCCAAACCATTGTGACTCATAGAGGTGCCGTCAAATGTAAAAGGTCACAATTTGGAGTAAGCGTGGCACCAGGCATCTTTCAAAGCCTTATGGAAAGGATGCTCCAAGGACTGCCAGGGGTAGTTAATCTCTGCTGAAAATGACAATTACAAGAGAGACTCAGAGAAGTCCTTACCAGATTCAAGAAAGTGAGGTTAAAAGTCAAGGAAGAAAAATGCACTCTTAAAACTAACAAGGTTGAGTTCCTGGGCTACATGATTGACAAGCATGGCATCCACCCTACAGATGCCAAGGTTCAAGCAATCAAAGAAGCCCCTAGACCTAAATGCAAAACAGATTTGCAAGCCTTCCTTGGACTTATTAACTTTTATCTCATGTTCCTACCTCAGAAGGCAACCATTGCTGAACCATTGCACAGATTACTTGATAAAAAGTCTGTTTGGGTCTGGGGGAGGAAGGAACAATCAGCATTTAACAGTATTAAAAGACTAATCATGTCTGATGCTGTACTGATACAGTTCTCTGAGAATTTGCCTGTTGTACTGACTTGTGATGCATCCCCCTTTGGAGTGGGGGGGATTTGAGCCACAGGCTTCCCAGTGGGAGAGAAGCCCCTATTGCATTTTACTCTCACACTTTGACCAAAGCAGAGAGGAATTACAGCCAATTGGACAAGGAGGTATTGGCAATTGTTGCAGCTGTTAAGAAATTTCATGAATATCTGTATGGGAGAACATTTACCATTGTTACAGATCACAAACCTTTGTTAGGCATTGTGGCAGGAGACAAACCTACACCTACTATCCTGTCACCAAGAATGCTAAGGTGGACTGAATTTCTTGCTGCTTATTCATACAAACTTATCCACAAGCCTGGCAAGGACATTGGACATGCTGATGCACTGAGTCGTTGCCCACTTCCTTGCCACAAGGAGGACTTTGAACCTGAAACACACACCTTTTTCCTAGAAACTGTTGCCAAGCTTCCAGTGCATGCTGCTGAAATTGCCAGAGAGACTGCCAAAGACACTTTATTGGCTCCTGTTATAGGCTGGATTAAGAAAGGCTGGCCTCTTCAAGATCTACCTCACCTGGCTCAACCTTTTAAGTCCAGGCAAACTGAATTATCTGTATTAAGAGGATGTATTTTGTGGGGTAACAGGGTGGTTATTCCTGCAAAACTGCAGAAAGAGGTTTTGGAAATGTTACATGAGGGTCATCCAGGTATTGTCAGAATGAAGGGATTGGCCAGGAGTTATGTATGGTGGCCAGGTATTGACAAAATGGTTGAAAACTGGGTTGCATCTTGTCCCAACTGTCAGGTAGTCAGGGCTGCCCTACCTCTCGCCCCCCCCACAGGAATGGGAATGTCCTAGGGGCCCGTGGTCCAGGATTCACATTGATTTCACTGGCCCTACCAGAGGGCACACCTTTCTTATTATAGTAGATGCATATTCCAAATGGCTAGAGGTAATCCCCATGGTATCCACCACAACTGATGCTGTCATCAAATAGCTCAAAAAACTTTTTGTAACCCACGGGTTACCTGATGTTCTTGTCTCTGACAATGGCCCTCAATTTACATCCAACCTTTTTGAATCCTATTTAGCACAACAGGGTATCAGACATGCCCTTACTGCCCCTGGGCACCCTTCGGCTAATGGCCAGGCTGAACGCATGGTACATTTTACCAAGGAGAAAAGTGCTCGCAAGAAGGATTAGGGTTAGCAACTGGGTCCTGGGGACATCACTGAGAAAGTTGAAAAACTTCTTAGTGTTCAGCACATCACTCCTAACCCATCTAATAACTTATCCCCAGCAGAGTTGTTGATGGGTAGGAAACTTAGGTCTTCCCTCGACCGCCTTCATCCTACTCACGCACCCAATGCACCACTAGATTCCACTTCCAAAGTTCGCACATTCAGTGCGGGTGATTCTGTTTATGCTAAGAACCTTATGGGTGAACCTTTGTGGATTCCTGCTGAGATAACTCAAATCACAGGCCCTCATTCTTACAGAGTGCAAACAGAGGATGACTCCTCTGGAGCAGGCACATTGATCAAGTTAGATCCAGGTTCTCTCAGGAACATCGCACTTGTTCCTCTCTAGTTCCCTCACCTGATGTCAATTCTAGGGGGGAAGGGGAGGAACAGGAGGAAAATCAGCAAGCAAGAATCCACCCCATGTGTAACAAGCCATTACGACAGGAACCATTCCAAAACCTGTCACAATGCCAAATTCCATCCTTAGAAGTGGAAGATTGTACATCACTACCTGACTTGGGTGCTGACATTGGGCTGGAGATGGGTTGGGAGGAGAGACCAGATTCTTACGATCAAACAGGGTCTTCTTTCACAGGAAGTCCCAGTGGGGAAATGTCAGCAGACACATTTCCTCTCTCACTGGGTGAGAATGTTAAAACTTCTGAACCACGAAAGTCTCAATGTACATGAAAGAGCCCCACCTATTTAAAAGAATACATTAGATAGGTTGGGGCTTGGTATGGACTGAACCTAGTGGGGAGGGGTGTTATGTATGTAGGTTTGAATGTCATTGGTTTAGTTTGAATTGTTCTTGTAAAATGTCAAATAGGATTGGTTTAAAAAGTTCGGGAAAACCCTGCACTCTGATTGGCTGGCAACTACGGCTGCTGGCTATAAGTAGCAGCCGTAGCCCAGCCAAGTTGGGTCCATTCGAGCTGTAGTCACTAAATAAACTCTTCACTGAAGCTCTTCACGTCTGACTCTTCATGCAAACTTAACAGCACCATTGTTAATAAAAAGACACAGCATAACCTATCAACTGTCTGCAAGTAGTCTGAGGAAATGAAAATATGTCTCCACTGGATTGTAAGTTACACAATACATGAGTTGTATTATTAGAAATAAATCTGAACAAAAACAATGTGTGAGGGTACAACTCTGAATATATCACGTTGCAAAACACATCATGCTTGCATTCCTGGAATATGTTGACATCTCGTCAAAAACTGTAACATAACAGTGATCTCTTAAAAATGGCAGTGAAGCTGAAAAACACTCAGACCAAAATGTCAGCTACAGAATGTTCTTTCTGCTTCACTTTGAATGTGAGTTCCCTGAGAGATAGGCAAGGCCACTGAAGGTTCATCATATTCTTATAGCACAAACTGTTTAAGATAAGCCTAGTTTAAAATAGGTGAACAGTCCAAACCGGTCACATCCGCATCACTAACAGTGCTGCTGCATAATAGTTTTCATAAATAAGGGCATGTTTCATCATTTTTCTTTTTTCTTTTGCAGAGTGGTGGGCTTTGGAGATATCGGTCTCCAAAGTAACAGCTTGAGAAAATGCAGCAGAATGGAAATCAGAGTTCAGAAGGTCATCTGTGGTAATAATGAAGTCTCCATTTGCTCACTCTATGTGAGCGGTGTCAAACTCATGGCATCACATTGTTGTCATGTGATGTATCATGACTTTTTTCCCCTTTGCTAAACTGGGGCGTGGCCAGCGCATGATGCATCTGGCCCATGGGCTGTGAGTTTGACACCCTGCTCTATGTCTCATTGCCAGATTTCTTTTTTAAATAACCAAATTATTTTTCAAGTTGACCAAGCACTTCCCCCAGATTAGTCTTCAGATAGGATGGGCCACAACTTTCACCATTCCTCAGTCAGCATGACCTATTGAAAAAAAGGATCAGTGGGAAGCGGTACCTAACTGACTTTGATTGATCCAAAGCTGTAAGCTAAACTAAGTCTAACTTAACACTTGGACAGAGGCTGTTGGCTAAACGAAGAAGACATCACCTCTGTATCTTTGGGAACAAAATTGCATAGGTGCAGTCAGCACAAGTTGATCTTGACTTGAGGGCATCTTAAACATTTACTGGTTTTTAGTAATACATTAATATAGATTATAAGATGGAAATCCTTTTGTCCCTAATTGTATATTCTAAGCATCTATTAAATTGCATGTTTACGTTCCTGCAAAGTTTTATTTGCTTATTTTATATAAACATATATAAAGAAAATATGATAAATAACGCTTGCATAAATAGGAGAAACTACCTGAACTTTATGAGCTATTCCTGTGAAAGCATGTTGCAGAGACTGTATTCCTTGCTCTTTATGAATTTAAAAAAATAATAAAAATAACTTTATAGGTACATTACAATTAAAATGTAAACCAACAGTGAAATTAAAGTCATGTGTATTATAAGGGGGCGTTTTTTCTCAATCAGTATTCAAAATACTTTTTTCCAGAATTAACTGATGACATTTTTTACACACACACACACACACACACACACACAGAGAGAGAGAGAGAGAGAGAGAGAGAGAGAGAGAGAGAGAGAGAGAAATGTGAATAAGTCCAGAAAGTCCAATTTATCTTTCTTTTTTAAAAAAAAACCATAAATTAATGTAGAAATTTGTTTTCAAATATGTTAGGTTCCTGCACTAAGAACTAAGGTTCTGTCATAATATTGTTAATTCTACGTTTCTAGGGTTTCAGGGTATTTTGCTATATTTGCATCCTTCCTCACATCCTTTCTCCTTTCAGCTTTGGGAAACAAAGGGCAAGGGCCTAATGCTCAATAAACATTGCACAGATGAAAAGTGTGTCTTTGTTGTAGAATAAAATGCAACCTCATACTAGGGTAGACTTGACTAGCTCATGGGATTAAAGGAGCTATGAACAGAGAATTTCTGAAGGACAACATGTCTCTGGGAAACTGACTAAAATTCAGGCCTACAGAGCTGACAGTGTCTGAAAGCAATCAAGGTTTTTTTTTTTTGAAGTTCCGTTTTCAAAATATGGTGAGCAACCATGGCTATAGGTTCCTCCCCAGTGCTGCATTGGAATGGGGGCAGATTGGTCTTCCATAAACACTCCTGTGGGGACAGAAAAGTTGCTAGTAGCTGAGGCTCCACTCTTCCTGCCTGAGATGATAGAACACAACCAGAAGATGAATTAGGATGGGTGAGTAGATTTCAAAATCCCCAAATTATTTTATTGTAATGCTTTATGGCATGATCCCAATGTGATTGATTATGTTTGCATTTCTGTACGTTCTCTTGGATTTTAGAAAACTGATATAAAATGTTATAACTAAATAAAAACAAAATTATAAAATAATGAAGATAAATACATACAATAATAAATGGAGGAGCAGGAGAAGGAGGAGGAGGAAATGATCATAGTAAAGGTCATTTGTGTATTTTGCCATTTATATCATTTTTTAAAAACCAATCTCTGCCCATAATTGCTGTTGAAAGGGTAGGAAAAGTATTCTTAAAATTAGAAAGTTAATTTATACAGGCTAACTCATTTATAAAACTGAGTATACACTTGAGCTATTCTAGGATTTGTTCACTTAGTCATTCTTGCGTAGTTTATGTGCAATTTTCAGTCTCTGTTGAAAAAAGCTCCTTATATCACTTCCTGCCTTTCCCCTATCAGGATCCTAAAGGGAAAAACAACCCTAGAACCTGAGCTTTCACAAAGTTTCACTCATTTGATGGCCACGATAAACATTTAGACTACATAAAAGCAATGGGTTCAAAGAACTGAAAATGTTACAGCACTGTTGCAATTACCCAGTTTGATTTCTGATGAAGCAGATTGTGTTTTTATAGAGCTACAAATATCTGTGAAACCTGTTCATCCAGAAACCAGGAAAGGAGAAAAAACAAAAGAAAAGAAGAGAAGGGAAAAGCAATGCATAATCTAGGCAATAATGGTAATACCATATTGCTTCCAATTCTCTGAAAATCTATTAGCTGAATGCAGCCATTGCATATTTTATCAGCAGCATATAAACATTGGGTTCCAGCTGTCTCCATAAAATCAGAGAAAGTTTTCTTTATGCCTCAGTGAAATATGAAGTGCAGCCTTCACTTGTGGGCTGAAAGGGTACTTCACCATTCAGAATTCATTCAGTTTGAGGCCAAAGGAATAGAAGTTGTAACTCAGTTTTGGATCAAGCAATTAACATGGCTACCTTTTATGTGATTGTTTTGAAAGCACTGCATGATAATGTTGTGCCTTTGGCCAGAATGTTATTATTGCAGTATTTTATATAGCTGTACATCGTTACTAAATTATCCAAAAGAGATTATTGACAGTGCATGGCAGGTGGTTTTGCTTAGCTTCACAAAGCAAGATTTCCAAAAAAGAGAAATGCCCTAGCCAATAAAAGGACATTAAATTACTTATCCACAAGTTATAGTGAAAATTTTTTTCCACATTACCTACTATTATTCAGAGACTTTAATATAGATCTAAATTACATTGGTAATGTACTTTCAAACAAGTCCCTGTTTTTTCTTTTTTAAAAATGATGAAATTGAAAGGTGTGGTAAACATAACGAAGTGCCAAGAGCAGTGATGCCTGATGCCTAATTTTGCTATGTTTACTTTGGGACTAGCATTCCAATTTTTATGGTTTCCTACTTCTAAATGGCCCGAAACTGTGCTATTCTTTTTCAGAAATGTGATGTAAGAGGACTTTAGATAATACAATGGCTGTAGGAACCCTTGATGGTCCATGGGTATGGGTTGCCCAGCTTAGTTACATGTGGAAGAAAACATCTATCATCCCTTTTGAAAAGGTAAATGACAATTGGATTAATCCCAGACAAAAAATGTCAAAGAAATGGTTCAGTTTGCAGTTTGCCAGACTAACACACTAAAGTTCAGCCACTCTAGAATCTAAAAGATTGGTAGCAGAGGTGGGTCTTCAGCAGGTTCTGACCAGTTCTGGAGAACCAGTAGCGGAAATTTTGAGTAGTTCAGAGAACCGGCAAATACCACTTCTGACTGGTGAGTTTACAGCATCCTTCCCCTGCCACGCCCACCAAGCCACGCCCACAGAACCGGTAGTAAAATTTTTTGAATCCCACCACTGATTGGTAGGCTGCCATTACCTTCTCCATCCTTTTACCTTTCAGGTGTGATGACTACAATTTCATAATTCCCAAGGTCCAATAATCCTCCAGCTGATAAATATGAGAGTTGCATTGGAAAGTTTCTATGTCTGTGAAACTACCATATATCTTTTTTTTAAATTCACATTTATATGCCGCCCTTCTTCAAAGACTCAGGGTAGCTTACAATCTTTGGAGCACAATCCAATGTGCTCAGCAATAGCCTTCATTCTATTGTATATGCCTGTTTATTACTAGGGCTTTTTGCCCCCCCCCCCAAGCGGCATTTTTACAAAGTCAGCTTATTGCCCCCAACAATCTTGGGTCCTCAAGACAAGACTATCATGCCTCTTAACTCCAAAGCAAGAAGCTCTCATTAACGAAGTCATTCTTTGAGGCCTGAAATGAAAGTACTAGAAGTATATTTCTCTACCTTGTGCACATTCATATAAGTAATACTGTTCATATTTTTCTTTAGGAGACAGTTACGTTACAATGATAATGTAGGTGAAATAAATTTCAATTTATTTTATTTATTTATATTATTTATTGGAATTTGTCAAACAAAAATGAGAACAAGAATAAGAGAATAAAAATACAATGATAAGGATGATAGGCATGTTAGTGCACGTATGCACGCCCCCTCTACTGACCACTTAAGTATGATGTAAGGTCCACGGAAGTCAATTTGTGAGTGAAACTGAAAATTTGTAGCTGAGACAATTGAATCAGGTAGGGCATTCCAGACTTTGACAACTCTATTACAGAAATCATATTTTTACAGTTAAGTTTACTCATTTACCCATTAACCTTTTAGGAGCAGTAACAATAGAAACCAAAACTGAAAGGAAGCCAGCTAGTCTGTGGAACAGTGAAAGACTAGAGTTTTTCTATAGATTCCAAAGATTCATTAATGGAAGGGTAAATGTTGGGCTTTTATAACCACAACCAAAGCTTGCTTGCCTCCCTCCCTCTCTCCCTCCCTCCCTCCCTTCCCACCAGAAGGAGACACACAACACACCAAAGGCTATCAATGAATGCCCAGCTCCCCCAAGACCCATCCATGAAAAGGAAAGGGTTTGGTGCATGGTTTCCCAGCATTTGCAGGAAAAAATTTTAAAAAGCAGGAATTCTACCATTTGGGAGCTGTAATAAACATGGTCGAGGAGGAATACCAAGTCACCATCACAGCCAAAATGGAAAAAGAGGGTGAAATCTGAAAAGGAATTTCTTAAACCAACTTCATTTGCAACGTCTTTATGCATGGGAGTCCATAGCTTAAGACTACAATGCAAAATAATAATAATAATAATCCTCTATTATCTTTAAAATGATGCCAAGCATACATAATCCTGTGCCACTTGGGTCTGTCATTAGCTGCATTAGTTGACAGGGGAATGACCCAGTGAAATGACTTGTGTCTCTGGCCTTGTTTATAATGTGTCTTCCTTGTCGATGCAAAGTTCCTCAAGGCAACAAGCTGACAAAGCAATTCAGAAAACTCATGAAGCTATTCTATTTGGGATTCTTTCTCTGACTTTCTATTCAAGGAAAGTCAAGGAATCATGGTCAAGGAAAACTGTGACCAAAATAATTGTTTATAAAAATGCTTACATAGTTTTCTAGAACAATTGACCAAGGCCAGTTTCTGCAACTCTGATTCTCGTGTCCAGCACTGTTTTTGTACCTGCCAGAGTATATAATGAACCCATAGAGGTAAAAGATAATAGCAGCTTTAAAAAAAGAAAAAGGGAAGAATTAGCCAAATTTGTTTATGGTACAACTGATTATGCCCTAGTTAAAAAGCTGCCGGTTAATATGTTATGTGAATAAAGACCATATTTATTATGATCCTTTTGTACAGCTATTATAATCAGTCTAATCTGATTCTTGAAATGTTGAGAGACATCACTCTGAAAATCTTGAAGATGCTGAAGACTGATTGCTTTCAAGTTCACTTTTAATCTGTTCCAAAATATACCAGTGTCTGAGGTTACTAAGGAAATGTGGTAAAGAAATATAAAGAGAAACTTTTATTTTCCTGTACAAATTTCCAAATCACAGCAGAGAAAATATTATTAATTCTCCAGGCGGCTATGTTGTTGCTTTTGGTTAAAGCACTTCATCCATTTTTGTTTCCTGTTTTTCCACTACAGGTTTGTTTTCATGCTCAGCATATCTTATACAACATCATCTTGCCAACTGTAGGAAGTTAGCACCCACCCCTCTCCTAGAAAAATGAAATATTCTAGAAAATATTAAAAAGGCAGAATATTTCCCCTAAAAAGAAAAGTAGAAATTCAAAGAGGCAGAAACTCACCCCCCCACACCTTTGCTAATGGACCATTACTCTAGCCTGGGCCAGCCTATTTTACATAACAGGTAGAGCTATAATAGGAATTGCCCAAAGCCCTTTCATTACATCATCATCCAGCAGGGCTCAACCAAGCCCCGGGAACTCAGGACAGCCTATCCTGGCCAATCCCTTCATCCTTACAATACCAGGATGACCCTCATGTAACATTTCCAAAACCTCTCTTTGCAGTTTTGCAGGAATAACCACCCTGTTACCCCACAAAATACATCCTCTTAATACAGATAATTCAGTTTGTCTGGACTTAAAAGGTTGGGCAAGGTGAGGTAGATCTTGAAGAGGCCAACCTTTCTTAATCCAGCCTATAACAGGAGCCAACACAGTGTCTTTGGCAGTCTCTCTGGCAATCTCAGCAGCATGAACTGGAAGCTTAGCAACAGTCTCTAGGAAAAAGGTGTGTGCCTCAGGTTCAAAGTCCACCTTGTGGCAAGGCAGTGGGCAACGACTCAGTGCATCAGCATGTCCAATGTCCTTGCCAGGCCTGTGAATCAGTTTGTATGAATAGGCTGCAAGAAATTCAGTCCACCTCAGCATTCTTGGTGACAGGATAGTAGGTGTAGGTTTGTCTCCTGCCACAATGCCTAACAAAGGTTTGTGATCTGTGACATGGTAAATGTTCTCCCATATAAATACTCATGAAATTTCTTGACAGCTGCAACAACTGCCAATGCTTCCTTGTCCAATTGGCTGTAATTCTTCTCTGCTTTGGTCAAGGTGCGAGAGTAAAATGCAATAGGGGCTTCCCTCCCGCTGGGAAGCCTGTGGCTCAAACCCCCCTCCAAAAGGGGATGCATCACAAGTCAGTACAACAGGTAAATTCTCAGAGAACTGTATGAGTACAGCATCAGACGTGATTAGTCTTTTAATACTGTTAAATGCTGATTGTTCCTTCCTGCCCCAGACCCAAACAGACTTTTTGTCAAGTAATCTGTGTAATGGTTCTGCAATGGTTGCCTTCTGAGGTAGGAACATGTGATAAAAGTTAATGAGTCCCAGGAAAGCTTGCAAATCTGTTTTGCATTTTGGTCTAGGGGCTTCTTTGATTGCTTGAACCTTGGCATCTGTAGGATGGATGCCATGCTTGTCAATCATGTAGCCCAAGAACTCAACTTTGTCAGTTCTAAGAGTGCATTTTTTTCCTTGACTTTTAACCCCGCTTTCTTGAATCTGGTAAGGACTTCTCTGAGTCTCTCTTGTAATTGAGTGTCATTTTCAGCAGAGATTAACACATCATCAAAGTAAGGCACTACCCCTGGCAGTCCTTGGAGCATCCTTTCCATAAGGCTTTGGAAAATGCCTGGTGCCATGCTTACTCCAAACTGTAACCTTTTACATTTGAAGGCACCTCTATGAGTTACAATGGTTTGGGCCTCTGCAGTGGCATCATCAACTGTTAGTTGTTGATATGCCTGGGCCAGATCCAATTTGGCAAAGACTGTACCCCTGCCAAGTGAATGTAACAGATGATGTACCACTGGAACTGGGTATGCGCTCTGCTGCAGCGCATGATTCAGTGTGCCCTTATAGTCTCCACAGATTCTTACTGACCCATCAATCTTGACTGGTGTGACTATGGGTGTGTCCTACCTGGAGTGGTCAGTGGGCTCTAAAACCCCTTGAGCTATTAATTTGTCTAATTGTGCATCAATTTTTCCTTTAAAGCAAATGGGACCCTTCTGGGCTTTAAACGAATTGGGGGCACCTTGGGATCTAGGTTGAAAGTGATAGGGGTCCTCATATACTTGCCCAATCCTTCACTGAAGACCTCTGGAAACTCAGACTTCAAGGCCTCCTCCCATTCAGAGTTGCTCACGTGATTGATGCCATTCACCTCGATGCCTAGTGGATTGAACCACTCAAGTCCCAGCAAGCTTGGGCGATGCTTGTCCACGATGGTCAGGGGCAAACGTTTGGTGTGGCCTTTAAACTTCACGTTGAATTCTCTTGTTCCAACTACTGGAATCTTGTTCCCTTGGTAGTCTTTAAGAGTCAGTGCTTGCTTCTGGAAGTGTTTCTTCTGAATGTTGGGAAGTAGCCTGTGAATAGTGTCCCATGACACCATAGATAAATAGGAGCCTGAGTCCACTTCCATTTGGCAAGGCCTTCCTTCAATTAGTACCTTCACATGTACTTTTCTGCTTCTTAAGGGTGAAGAATGACCAATGGTGACTGTTTGATGAGTTTCATTCTTCCCTTTTGCTTCTGTATTGCGCCCTATTTTCTCACTGAAGTTGTTAGGCTTGAAATCTTTGTCAGGAAACTTCTTTCTGCTTGGTGGAGTTCTGGATGATTTGCAGACTCTTGCTAGGTGACCTCTTTTTTCACAACGGAGACAGATGGTATCAGAAAAATTGCATTCAGTGCGGGGGTGGCCCCCCCACAACCTCTGCAATAAAAGTCTTGCCTCTTTCTTCCAAGGTCTTTCCTTTTCTTCTCCATTCTGAGTCTATAAATTCCTTCCTCCACCTCACTACAGTCTGAATCAGAATCTATTTGCTCGCAATGGGTTGTTATGGATTTTTCCACATCAGGATGGCTTCGCCTTGTTAATTTTCTTCATGGCTGCTGCTGAGGACTTGGTAGCTTCCACTGAAGAAGCTTCTTCTATGGCCTCCTTAAGCGTGATCTTAGGTTTCATTAATAATTTGCTCTGCAAAACCTTGTCTTTTAGGCCTAGAACAAATCGATCACGCATGGCCTCTTCTAAGTTGATAAATTCACATGCACCTCCAATGTCCCTTAAACTTGCCACGAAGTCATTAACGCGCCCCCTGATCCCGATGGTAGAATTCGTGTCTCTTAATGAGGCACGATACTTGTGGCCCGTAATGGGCTCTTAATAACTTTTCTAAATCGGGCCAGTCCATTACCTTCATGTCTGCAGCTCCCGCCAATGCCTTCGCCATCTTGAAAATGGCCGGACCGCAGTGGGTAAGAAAGACCGCCCTTTTCCGCTTGTCGGAAATGTCGGCGAGATCGTTTCCCTCCAAATACATTTGGAAACGATCTGCATACAAGTCCCAGTCTTCTGCCGTCGGATTGAACGGGGCTGGGGGGGTGTTCAGCACAGCCATCTCTCTCAGCTTGTTTTCCGCGTCGTCTTCTCTTCAGGAAGAATCCCACCTTCGTCGCCAGTGTTAGATTTGCATGAAGAGTCAGACATGGAGTGCTTCAGTGAAGAGTTTATTAGTGACTACAGCTCATAACAGACCCGATTTGGCTGGATTGCGCTGCTACTTATAGCCAGCAGCCGCAGTTGCCAGCCAATCAGAGTGCAGGGTTTTCCCACACTTTTTAAACGAATCATTTCTGACATTTTACAAGAACAGTTCAAACTTAACCAATGACATTCAAACCTGCATACATAACACTAGGAATGATGAAGAAATATTGTGGGGCTACTACAAAGAATGCAATGTTTCTTGAAGGAAGGGCAGCACCAAAGGAGATAATAAAGGGATAACTCAACACATAAGCATGCATACAGCTAAGGAGAGAAAAGGTAGATTGTTTGATGATAGAATAGGATAAAAAGCAGAATTTCAAGCTACTAATAAATGCATGTACCTAAAGATAATGTCCAACATGCATCTATGCAACTTCTGTGGAAATTTGGTGTTTGGAATTTGCACACGAGAATGAGAACTCCTGATGGATTGAGCCAAACCTGATATTATGTATAAAATAAGGTATACATAATAAAAGTAAGGCAGGCATTTACAGTATCGCTAAATAATTGAAGTTTTTAAACTCATGCTTTAGTTCTGATATATGGTCTGTTATATATGTTATATATAAAGCAGCTCATTTCAAGCAAAGAGCACCGAGGTTCGTTTTTGCTTTGTAATGTGCATACCCAGAAACAGACTTTGATTTGTATGCCTGAGGGTGGATCAAAGTAGCACATAGTTTCTATTACGTTTCCATTGTTAAGCACCACTGGTAAATTCCTGTAGCACTCATAACGTGGTTTATTTTCCAGTGCTGGAAAAACTGCAGCACTGTTTTTCTCTAACATACACAGGCAGAGTGGTAGGAAATAATGCTGAAAGAAAATTGTATTAAAGAAGGTTATTGAATCAAAGAAAACATTAAAAGGCAGCTGGTTAGTACAACCATCCCCATTTTAGCCTCATAAGCTTTGCATTCTTTTCAGTGATAAAATTCTGTACGTTCTTCTGCGCATGGCACAAACGACAGCTACACAAATACAAAATGCTTGCAAAAATAGTCTAGGTTTCTTCATACTTAGTGAGAGGGAAGCTTGGATGTAGCAGAGGTGCAACTTCCACATGTCACCCCGACACTAATGCATGAGGACATCTTTTTAGCCAATTGTCTTCTATAAACAGGAACAAGGAAAATAGTGTGAGCTTCACATATTATTGCGGTATGAGCACAGAGTAAAGGAGCTGTAGCCGTTTGCATAGAACAAGCTTAAGGTCAATGTATGAAATTAGTCTGATATGAAACACTCTGCACTATACATTTGTTTAGTTTAACAGTTGTGATGAAGGTTGTAAGGCTTTCCTTGATAGCTACTGTATTTTCCACTTTCATGCACAATGTATCATTGATATAATCCAAACTCATTGTGACCTTATGTTTGTATTGTCAGAGTATAGTTGTGTTCTAGAATGATATGAAGTTATATGGAATAATTCAAATCAGTGTAATGATAAATTTTATCCTTGGCATTTTGATCAAGATAAATTTTTATCTTTGGCAATCCTTATTCATCCCCTGTCCTAAATTATTTTATTTTATATTTTATTTATTTAAAGTTGTATGTCTTCCATCTCACTGATAAGGTGATTCCAGATGGCAATATTTAAAACTGTTCTTAAACTGCCACATGAGCTAATTTTCTAATCAAGTTAGTTCTGAGCAAGAAAAGGGAGCTGATGCAGCTACTGCATAAGGTTCAAACTAAGAAAACATATAGCTTTGGACTCTCATTTATTTATGTAACTGACCCAAATGTTTCAAAGAAGTCCAATTCAGTTGCATAATATGCCTTGATTTCCAAAATAAGAACATCGGAAGTATGCTTCGGTCAAGCATGTTTAAGGATAGGAGAGTCGCATCCCAATTTTAATGACTGTGGGAAAAGATCTTGCACATGAAGGAAGAAATAAGAACTGCCAAAGTAGGTTTATGTCATACTATAAGAGCCATTTCTTGGCTATATGACATTTTAAAGATGATGGGTTGCTTAGAACAACGTGTTCTAATCATGCACTCCCTTGATTCATTTTTTCTCTCCAAATATACAAGTAACAGAGAAGGCAGGCTCCTATTGTGCAGTTCAATATTTTGAAAGTCTGTGACAAATATGAGAAATTGGATGTAACAGTGTGAAAAATGGCATCAGCTTCAAAGAAGTCCATGCCTTCCTTTGTCAACTAAAAGAATCACATGTTTCAATCCAACAGCCATTACCCACCATGTCTAGGAGTGCCAGGTGGCTTTTTCCCCCGACCCCCTTGGCATTATTTTCTGACAGATTTTTCAGCATCCGCAGCAGCAGCTCTATGAAATTGGCATGTAACAGTTTTTGCCTTCATGGTATCTGCACTTTGGGAAAAATTCCACATTACCTGAGATGCTGCTTGCCACTCAGCTGTTTAATAGCTCACCAGAAAACGAGGCTTGCATGTATCCGTCTGCAAGTGAAGTGCCCCTCTGAATCTGCTTGTTTAAGGCCTGAAAGTGCTGTAGTTGCACAAAGGGGTGGCAATGGCAGCTGTTTCTGTGACCCTCTTGGCATCTTCTATTCATGCATGCACGGAAGACATTTCTGCTGGGACAGCTGGTGAGGAAAACCTCCTGCCTAGGTCTCCCAATGGGATTTGGTACAGAAAATGAATTTGCAGCTCTGCATTGATTCAGAACCCCAGTATACTTGGCGTGTTCATAGCAAAGTTTGTATATAATTCATCATAAAAGCTGGAAACTTTAACATGTCTAGCATCTGTGAACTCTATTCCTCATACTGTCAGATGGGTGTGTTTGTCCTTTCCTCAGGAATCCGTGATATGCCACATCTTTTAAAAACAGTCTTCCACCAAAAAGTAAGAAGCTCACATTCCTGTGACCATTTTTTATGAATTTATTATTCTGTTAATAACTCCCTGTTCTTGAGGTGTCACTCCCAAGTAGATAATAGAATTTGTTAGTGTCCTTTTTCTCTCGGGTTGTCTTTTGCCTTGTTTGCAGCTTGTTACTTGAACTCCAGCAGAATGTAGGAACAAGAGGTTTCCCATAATCAGCTTAATAATCCCACTTCAAACCGAGAAACACTATTGCTGATGACAACTCATTATCCGGAAGCTTGCTTTCTCTCTATTAGCTGCTCGCCACCTACGGTACATTTTTCTTTCCTTGTCTCCTACCCCTTCCTTTTTATTCCTGATCAAAGTCCTGATGCCGAATTTCTCTTTTATTTGCGAAATCAAGTAAGTGGCACAGCCCTAATTGAGGGGAGGCTCCCTGTCACTTATGCCAACAGTTCAGAAATCTCTATAACGTAGCTGCAGAAATGTTTTAAGTTTCCCAAATGACATCTCTCAAGATAGCAGCAAGCAAAGAGAGTACGCTTTGGCTGATTCTGCCCACCTCATGCACAAATGATTAAATCTGGGACCCAGACAACACACAGTCCCTTTGAAAAGGGATGAAACTTTTGTCTACCCTTCCCACTGCAAAAAAAGAAAAAAGAAAGAAATATAGCAGGAGAGAGGAAAATTTTCATAGACAAATAAATCAACCTGCCAGAGGCTACAAGCTAATTATCAGGCTGCTTTAAAAGTTGAACTCAAGTCTCTATCTCTTTATTTTTTGGGACACATTTTCGTATATTCTTTTCCCAAATAAATTGGCTGCACAGTCCCTAGCTTTAGAAGTAGAAAAGGTATGTAGTAATCATTCTTCACAATCTTGTAAAACTAGCCTTATTAAATACAAGGTGTTAATGTATTTAATAAGGCTAGTTTTACAAGATTGTGAAGTGCTGCAAGAAACTGAAATCAGAGCTCATTGCAGTTTCAAACAGCAATGAGTATCAGTGTATCTCCAGATAACAGAAAATATATTGCATTGTCTTGAAAAACTATTGTCTTAGGTTATTCTTTTAGTATCTGACATCTGCACAGAATTCTAAGAGCAATATATATCTTTTCTTATTTTAAAAAACTGATACGCTTAGAATCAATATTTTATGCAGGTTCTCTGAGAAAATCAACAGAATATACTTCTCTCTTATCAATTCCATTAATATTTTTAAATGCAGAGATATTTTTTCAACCTGACTCAGTACTGTTCTTGAAGAATGCCAATTCTTCAATTAATCACTTCTCTTCCTTTTTTTTCCTGTATATTAACAATATTTGCAGCTATCCACTGATAGTGTTTTAATTAAGATTATTTTCATACTAATTGGTACATCTATTAGAGGAAGACCATAGTGGAAAGCTATCAAACTTATTGGCTATATCTTTGTGTAATTATTTTGCACCCAGATTTTCTTTATCTCAATTGCATCTGCATGTTTATATACACGTGCTCTCATAGGATCTAGTTTATTCCCATACACCTACAACAAATGGGTCAGTGGTCATAAAACAGACCAATGGATCATTGTTTATTTGCCATAGGGAAGCTAAAAGCTAGAACATTTTTGCTAGCTCACAAATTTAGAGAATAGATATTCTCAAGCTAAAACTATTATTGAGCTTTAATAAAAATGTTTATATGCTCTTTCTAGAACATACATGTTCAAAGTGACTCAGAGTAGAAATCAAAAAATCAAAAAATAAATCCATTTAAAAAAAAACCTCACAAAATGACCAGAATAAGAAAACCACAGACTATAAATCTCAAATGCAATGTAACTGATTAAAACCAAGCAAATATAATGTTTCTGCATCATGTGTGAAAGGTTTAAGAGGCAAATTGACAAAGGGCTATTTGGGAAAAGAGAATCCATCTGGACAATAACAACAAATGATTCTTCTGTCATCTTGCTGCTGACTTCTTGTGGGGAAAATAAGGCCCCCAATTGCTTTGTGTGGGAGGAGATAGTTGTTTGATACTTAAATACCAGAACCTTGAACTGTACTCAGAATAGACTAGCATTAAATGAGGAAATTTCCACCTCCTGATTAACGATTGAGTTCCATTCCAATGACCAAGTCATTAAGCAAAATGATTGCTTAGTGAAAGAGAGAGGGAGGGGGAGAGAAAGAGAGATGCCAGAAGGACCACTGGTTGCTGCCATCTCATTCAGATAATTAACAGATTAACAGAGTTGGAAGGGTCCTTGTAGGTCATCTAGTCCAACCCCCTGCCCAAGAAGGAGACCCTACATCATTTCTGACAGATGGCAGTCCAGTCTCTTCTTGGAAGCTTCCAGTGATGAAGCTCCCACAACTTCTGAAGGCAAACTGTCCCATTGGTTGATTGCTCTTGCTGTCAGAAAATTTATCCTTAATGTAATAATGATATTGTTTTCTTGTACAGCTATACCAATGCTACTCTCACTCCATGATGCTTGTTGTCAGGCGCACAACATTTGGTCATAATTGCATGCATTGCTCAGAAAATGATTTTTTTTATTACTCTTGTGTTTGCAAGTGGTCACTAATTGAGGTACTTGATGAACAAGGAGTAGCTGTGTTGGAAAATGATTCTAGCAATCCATTATATGTGCTTTTTGCAATCCTGCCATACAGCACTATGAACCAGCTTAACCTTCAGGTAATTGGTTTTTCCTCAGCGCTCTCTATTGTGACTGTTACTAGATTTAGGGGTTATATAAAACACAAGTTGAGGTTGATATTCTTAGGCACTGAAGAACTGATATTAAACAATATTTAATGAAAGCCATCCCCTGAGATTCCCACCCCCACTGGAGAACTGAAAACTATTTAAGATTAAAGGCCTCAACTTGTGTTAATTTTTGGTGTTTTGCATATGTTCGTTTTCTTTCTACAAAGATGTCCCCTTGAGAAAATGGACAGAAGTTTCAATAAAATTTTCAGAAAGAAAACTAATGATTTTAACTTCCTTGTGATCTGAATTCAGAAAGTGGCAAGCCAATGTTAGGAAAAAGTTGCTGGACTGAGGAGCCCAGAAGATCTCTGGTGATTGCTTATGGAAAGTATGTTATGAAATGTCATTCATGGCTGAAGAGACAAATGCGGTTGGGGAATGAACAGAGAGAAAGGAGACTGTTTCGACAGACTGAGTTCACTACAGCCTTAGATTTATTAAAAGGAAATAAAGTGTCCATCAGAGGCAGTCAAACTCTGGGGTTTATTTTCTAACTTTCTCCCTAGAACAGGAACAGCTTTTAGTAATGAACTGCAAAACTGATACATTTACCCAAGTTGTGCAAGAGAAAATTTACTGAGTATGAAAGGTATTGACTTGTATTGGGACACCAATTTGACATCTTAATTCCTTCCTTCCATATGAGAAGGAGGCTCATACCAAAGTGTTGTGACCCGCCAGCAGCCAGCAGAGCTGGTAGCAGATTCAGACAGTGAGGAGGTTGGGGAGGAAGATGGGCCAGTCCTGGAGTCTGGGGAAGGCTCTGACAAGTGCTCTGCGTCGGAGGCAGAAATGGGGCCAGGGCCCTGTGACAGTTATCAGCTGCCTTCAGAGTCGGACATCAGTGAGGCAGAAGAACAGCTGGAGCCTGTTGCCAGTGTGCACATGTGCAGAGCTGCCAGAAGAAGGCAATAGCTAAGGAACAAGGGCTGACTTGGGAGTAAAGCCACAGGTGGATGGCCCCTCCCATAGGGAATAAAAGAGAAGCGAAAGGGGAGTGGGATTTGCAGGAGACAATTAATGCATTTGGATGAAGATCTGTTCCTGCATTCTTGCCAAGTATTGTCTTCTACAATGTGGCATCTGAAAGATATTGGTCTGGCAACTCTCCAAGCCTGATAAAGGTCTGTAATTGTGAAATATTTATTTATTTATTTATTTATTTATTTATTTATTTGATTTAATCTTGAAAGACTGTTGGCCAGACTTTGCTGGAGAGGAATTCACTGTAAAGTAAATAAAAGGGGCTTATCAGGATGAGGGGTCAGCTTCTTGCTGTTGGGGAAGTCTAGGGCAGAACACAAAGGCTATCAATGAAAACACATCTCCCCTCCCCCTTTCTTTCTCTCTCTTTCTCTCTTTCTCTCTCTTTTTCTCTCTCTTTCTCTGTCTAAACCCAAGCAGACCCCAAGCAACTTACAAAGCTTACATCTAAAACACAATACCAGTGTGACATTATAAAGAATTAAAATTCTATTTCAATTTAATATGTATACATTTCAAATGTTGCAAGACCACCGTGATGTTCTGAAGGTATATCTGTCATCACTTTAAACTAGAGGCATCACTCACAAAGAAATAAAAACAATCTTCCCATGGACAGGGGGAAAAACCCCTCTGTTCGGTTCAGAATTTAGGTAGCCTCAAGGTCAACAAGGCTGGCTTGGTTATGGGAGTGGAAGGGACAATGCAAATGATGTGGAATCTCAGAGAAAGGAAGATTATTCCTATTGTACTTTTTCATCTGATCAGGATATTTGTGCGTTGAAAGCACATGAATCTGCTCCAGGTGGTGCAGCCATCACAGATCACTGCTTCTTTTCTTTGCCAGACAATTTCTTGGGAGATGATAAACTAATCATGCTTTTGATATAATCTCTGAAACTGAATGTGAGGGCTTGCCCTTGAAAATCTTTAATAGCTCTATTGATTCTGATTGCAAAGATGTTACAGCATGAGGTTTTAAATGTAAAATGTTAAGCTTCAATTTTACAGAAAAAGAGAGAAAGAAAAGGACTGAAGGAAGAGATAGATGATTTAGCTAGAGGAATTAGTTGCTACTGTTGTGGTTAGCCGGCAGCAAGTGTGGGCAGCTGAGGAGAGCGAGGACTCAGATGAGGGGCCAGGACCATTAGGGAGTGGACTGCTGCCTTCAGAGATTGTGGAGGCTGGCAGCAGCAATGAGGAGGTTCCCAAGGAGCCTGTGCCAGGTGCGCGTGCGCGCAGGATTGCTCACAGGAAAGAGCAGCTACAACAGCATGGGTGACTCGGGAGTAAGGCTGCAAGGTAATGGCCCCTCCTTCAAGAAGATAAAAGGCAGCTGTGCAGCGAACGTTCTTTGTAGGAAGCAAAGACATTTTGAAACTCAGCATCGTGGACATTACAGTTGGTATTTGAAGACTCTTGTGTTGTAAACTATTTCTATCTGTTGTTTTTTGGCAGGGCTCTTTCTTGTCAAAGCTAATTAGTTGGAAGCAGCCTTTTATCTGTGAAGAAACAGGATTCATAGATGAAACATTAAAAGGTTGTGCTGCTACCTTTGTCTTGTGTTTGCTCTCTTGGAACCAGGTTTGGGTCAGAACAGCTACAGCAAATATTTTGAGAAGTTAGTTTTTTTATTCCCAAATAATCGAAGTGCTGAACCCAGACTGAAGTTCCCTCTACATTTGTAACTGTTACAAACTTAAGACATTTTGATACAGACTGAAAAGAAGGAAGGAAAACATCTTCCTGCTCAAATCCATATACCTGTATATGGCTCCAAAAATATTGCCTAACCACTTCCTAAACCGTCTCAAATTTGATTGATTTAGATGTCTTTTGATTGGAGTTTTGACTCAACGCTGCTGAACAGCACAAAAATTAGGTATTCATTTGACATGCATCTACATCACTTGTCATGGCGGCATCACATGACATATCACAACTTTTTTCGCCTTCGCTAAGCTTGGCATGGGTGTGGCCAGTGTGTGATGCATCAGGCACGTGGGCCAGAAGTTTGACAGCCCTGCCCTATGCCATTTCAGACAAGTGGTTGTCCAACCTCTTCTTAAAAGCCTCCACAGCTTTTGAAGGCAAGCTGTTCCACTGAATAAATGTTCTGTCAGAAAAAAAATATCTTTAGTTCTAGATTGCTTCTCTCCTTGATTAGTTTTCAACCATTGCTTGTTGTTCTGCCTTCAGGTGCTTTGGAAAATAGCTTGATCCCCTCTTCTTTGTGGCAGCCCCTGAGATATTAGAACACTAGTATCATGTTACCCCTAGTTCTTCTTTTAATTAAAGTAGACATATCCAATTCCTGCAACCGTTCTTCATCTGTTTTAGCCTCCAGTCCCCTAATCATCTTTGTTGCTCTTCTCTGCACTCTTTCCAGAGCTTCAACATTTTTTTTATATCATGGTGACCACAACTGGATGCAATATTTGAAGTGTGGTCTTACCAAGACATTATAAAGTAGTACTAATACTTCATGTGATCTTGATTCTAACACTCTGCTAATGCAACCTGGATTGCATTGGAATTTTTTTGGCAGCTGACTCACAGTGCTGGCTCATATTTAAGTGATTGTCCACTAGGATTTCAAGATCCTTCTCACAGTTACTACTATTAACCTAGGTACCATCTATTCTATACCTGTGCAATACCCCACTACATACACAAAAACCTAAATTGGTCTCTGTGTATGGGTGCATTTGCATGTGCATTTGTTTGAGCTGTAACAAGGTGGAATCCTTTGAAATCCCAAAGGATTCAAAATACTAATGCTTAAAACTCTATAAATGACAGAGATTGCTCTCCATGATACTCAGTGGGTGTCCTTTGAGTACAAAGAGGCTTTATTAATTACCCAAGGTAATAATTTGTCTCAAAATATAAGCTATTACCTTAATTACCTTCAGAATTTTCCCACCAGCTGTTTGGTGGGAAGAAGTAATGGGTCTTTGTAGCAAAGTGTGCAAGGTTCACATACTGTAATAGCAAACTGTGCAAGATGGGTTTCTTGCAGCACACTTGCTTTGATTAATCAGTTTCTTGATCAACATAACACATCAGACCATAAGCTAAACAAACAGCATAACACACTAAGCCACCAAAAAACTAATCAAGATCAACACTAAGCCATTTTAGCATATTGTATGAATATAGCCAGTAGCTTTTAAACTGACCCAGTTAAATGACTTGTGTGAATCTAGCAATATTCACCATGGACTGAGGTATCACCAATATGCTGATGATACTCAGCTGTATGTCTCGCCCCGTGGTGAGTTAAGTGTTGCTGCATCCTCCGTCTTGCAGTGCCTGGAGGCTGTTATGGGCTGGATGGGGAGCAACGGCTTGAAACTAAACCCTTGCAACACTGAGTGGCTCTGGGTTTGGGGTTCCTTGGCTCAGGGAGAATTACCACCTTTGGTTTTGGATGGGGTGGCACTACCCCAAACAGACCCTGTGCATAATCTAGGGGTTTTCCTGGACTCACGACTCCTGCTCAAAGAGCAGGTGGCAGTCGTGACCAGGAGGGTCTTTGCACAACTGCGGGTTGTGCACCAGTTACATCCTTTCCTGAACCAATGGTCCCTACTCACAGTCACTCATGCCCTAGTCACTTCCTGTCTTGATTATTGCAACATGCTCTACATGGGGCTGCCCTTGAAGAAAATCTGGAAGCTCCAGTTGGTGCAAAATGCAGCAGCCCACATGGTTTTGTACAGACTCTGGTGTGCACATGTTTCACCTCTCCTGCAGAAGCTGCATTGGTTGCTGATTTGCTTCTGGGTGCAATTCAAGGTGCTGATTGTCACCTTTAAAGCCCTTCATGGCTTGGGACCAGATTATCTGAGGGAACGTCTCTTGCCGGTCACATCTACCTGACCCATTAGAGCGGAGAGGCAGGGAATGCTGCGGGTCCCATCCCTGAGGGAGATACACCTGGTGGGATCCAGAAAAAGGGCCTTCTCCATGGTGGCTCTGTCTCTCTGGAACATCATTCCCCCAGAGATTAGAATGGCCCTCACTCTAATACTCTTCTGGAGGGCACTGAAGACCTGGTTCTGCCAGCGGGCCTAGGGCCTGGGGCCCATCAAATGGCTTGTGTGATCTGCTGTCATCAGGGCGGGGGGTGGGAGTTGGGGGTGATTATTTATTTATTTTTTCCAGATTTTGTTTTATTGTATTTTATTAATTTATTTGATTCTTTTTATTAGTTTTTATTGTTTTTTTATTTTAAATATGGTTTTACATTCTGTAAGCCACCTTGAGTCACCATGGGTGAATAGGCGGCAATATAAATTCAATAAATAAATAAATAAATATGTTTAATAGGGTTTACAATTAAAATATGCTCAAACAAAATCTCTTCCTGTTTCAGCAGAATGCAATCTTCTCCTTTTCCTTCCATCTGGGTGTGTGCATCCACAGATAGATACAAACCAAGGTACAAATATATCCAATTAAAATAAATTTCTTTGAATATGGGCTTCTCCTAGAGAAGGCTGCGCTGGAATTGTTCTGTGTATAAATGTAACTGCAGTAGAACATGTTCATCTATTATTTTCCTTTTTCTCTCTAGGATGCCAGCTGCTCTAAGCACAGTGAGGAGGACAAGTTAAACATTAATTTTGCTTAACTTTCAAAATCTTTGCACGAATGCCTCTGTAATAATAATTTTAAAAACCAGTTTTGCCTCACTGAATAACCGATCACAGACAACATGCACACCTTATCACTCTCCTGTTCCTTGGATTCTTTGAAGCATCTGAAAGACAAAAATTCAACGTGAACTTCTTACCTCAGGAACAATTTCCATATTGTTAGCTGCTGGCTTAGCTTTTGATGTCATGAAACCTGATTACTGAATACTGTTGCAGTAAAAACTCGGCCCAGGGTCCATTTTGATGGTTCAGTAAATGACTTTGTTCACAGTGGCCACAATGCTATGAAATTCTGCCTGCTAATGGGCAGCAGATGACAGTGACAGGGAAATTCTTAATAGATGAAGTCAACATAGGAGACTGACATCTTCTGCCTTTGAACACTGAGCCCTGCATTCCCTATTCCCACAAGCCCCATCCAGGTGCTTTGGGAACAGATGAAGCAAAACCCCTTGTCCATCAAAGAAGTATGATTAATTATTAACCAGTCTCCTTAGTGACACACTGCAGACATTTGCAGAATAGCAGCCATGCAATGCAAAGGGCAGGCCTATAGTAAGTTTAAGGCAGGTCATTATAACAGCTACAAAATGTGCTATTCATGAAGAAAACAAGGATTTATTATTTTGTGTTATTAACTGCACATGTCCTCTTTCTCACAATATATTATTGAGAGCAAAGCTTTGGTGGAATTCCATAATTAATTCAGCATTTCTCTTTGCAGCAGAGAAAGTCTATTGTATTTGGCTATATAGGAAAACAATGGAGAAATGCACTTTTCTTCAGGGGATAGGGCTACTAAATTGCTGCCCCATATATTAGTATCCAGAGTGTGCCAGGCAGAAAAGTTATACACTACTTTCCCCCAAAGTCTCACTAGCTAAATGAAGAGGAAAAATAGTAGAAGGATGAGGGAAGGAAAAATAAAACTATTAGTAAAAGAAAATTTAGGGGATGCCAACAGGGGAAGGTGAAGTAACAGGAATGAATGAAAAAACTATGAAGGGAATTAGCCTGTTAAATGTGCTTGGTAAAATGTTTTGCAGAATTCTTACTGAGGCAGTTTAAGAGGTGACAATAAGAAAATGACAATGAGTCAACAGTGTGCAGCAGCAGCCAAAAAAGCCAATGCGATCCTAGAATGCATTAACAGAGGGATAGAATCAAGATCAGGTGAAGTTTTAGGACCTCTTTACAAAGCCCTAGTAAGACTACATTTGGAATGCAGTATCCAGTGGAATATAAAAAGATGTTGAGACTCTGGAAAGAGTGCAGAGAAGAGCAACAAAAATGATTAGGGTGCTGGAGACCAAAATATATAAAGAATTGTTACAGGAATTGGATATGTCTAGTCTAAGGAAAAGAAGGAGTAGTAGGGGTGACATGATAGCACTGTTCCAATATTTGAGAGAATCCTACAAAGATGAGGGGATCAAACTATTTTCCAAAGCATTAAAAAGCCAGACAAGAAACAATGGTTGGCGACTAAATTTATTTTATTTTATTTATTTTATTGGACTTATATGCCGCCCCATCTCCGAAGATTTGGGGTGGCTCACAATTAAAACATACAGATACAATAAATAATTAAGAAAGAATTAAACAAATATAAAGTCCAATAAGACCAGATTAAAATAGTTTAAAACTATCCCATACCCCCCCCCCGTGAGGCAGTCACAGCCCGGTTTGGTCAAATAGCCAGGTCTTCAACTCGCGGCGGAAGGTGTGGAGGTCAGGGGCCAGACGGAGGTCTAGAGGCAGTTGGTTCCATAAGTCGGGGACCGCCACAGAATAGGTTCACTGCTGGGGGACTGCCAGCCAACATTGGCTTGCCAACGGGACCCTGAGGAGCCCCTGCCTGTGTGCCCGTACAGGGCGGTTGGCACTAGATATTGGCAGGAGACGCTCCCTTAAATATTGTGGACCCATGTCGTGTAGGACTTTGAATGTTAAAGCCAAAACCTTGAATCTCACCCGGAGTGCAACCGGCAACCAATTCAGGTCGCGCAGGAGGGGGGTAATATGGGAGAATCGGGTAACTCCCATCACTACCCACGCGGCTGCATTCTGCACCAGCTGCAGTCTCCGGATGGTATGCAAGGGCAGTCCTAAATAGAGAGCGTTGCAGTAGTCGAGTCGCGAAGTAACAAGGGCATGAGTGACTGTACGCAGGGCATCTTGGTCCAGAAACGGGCGAAGCTGGCGAACCAGCCGGACCTGGGCAAAGGATAAATAAGGAGAGAAGCAACCTAGAACTAAGGAGATATTTTGTAATGGTGAGAGCAATCAACCAGAGGAACAACTTGCCTTCAGACATTGTAAGTGCTCCATCACTGGAGGCTTTCAAAACGAGACTGGGCAACCATTTGTCTGAAATGGTGTAGGGTCTCCTTCTTGAGGAGGAGGTTGGATTAGAAGACTTCCGAGGTCCTTTCCAACTCTATTATTCTATTCTATTAAAAAAAATGGGAAGCATAGCATAGGTCTACATCAGTCTCCTTCAGCAAGTTACTGGAAAATGTGAGAAAGAAAGTTTATTGTTACATTTGTTGATTCGGAGAAGAGCACTGGCTATAAAGGGAATAGGCTTGAAGTATGGAAGGTCTTGCATAGAAGTGGAATTTTATCTGCTGACAGCTCTAATATATGGAAATAAAGCATACACCAATGAATTCTTAGCAAAAAGTTCAACACTGAGTAGCAACTAATGCAAGGATGGCTGGTGTCCCCATGATGGTTTCATGATTTATGGATAAATACACAAGAAATATTTGTAATGATGTTGGAGGTGTGACAACTGGGGACATGGAAATGTCTACATTTTCACTGCAGACTATGTCTTGTTGTCTGATAGAAACAGCATGATTTGCAGGAAATATTAGATATGTATCATACATTGGAAAGTATGGATTTGAAAATCAAAGTGTCAAAAGCCAAAATAGTTGTATTTCATAGGGAGATGAATTACATGTTTAAAAAAATGATGAAAAATCACAGCAAATGGGCGAATTTCTAAACTAAGCAGAATAGTGCAGAAGGCAACATTGATTCATATACGAAAAGTAGTAGAAGCAAATGCTGTAAATTAAAGTCACATATAATCAACAATCAACCATTAACAACGATCGATCATGGGATACAGACAGGATGAACGTTCAATAAATGTGCTACTCTCTGAACAGTAGAAGCAAACTTCATTTTATCCCTGTAATCATTTGGGTAAGTTTAAAATGTGTATCTGCATGATGTTGATAGATTTCTCTGTTTGCTTTTTAAATTATCAGGATTGGCAGACAGTTTTGTTTCGTTCATTTGCTGTAACTCAGCAGGACACAGAAACAGCCATAGAAAAACAACCGTGGGATGGCGGAGAAGAAAATGTTAGTTGAGAGCTTTTCAACTGAACCAGTATACATGGCTGTTTAAGGGATGCTGCATAAGACCATTAAGCCCAAAGTCTACCCTTTTAGGGAAAAGCCCTGTTTCAAATCTGCTCTGGATTAAAACCTTGCCAATCCTGAAGCCAAGATCCATCACAATGATATGGAACCATTTATAACTCCTGGTATTTCTCACTACTGGCTACATTGGTTGAGGCTGTTTAGAATTATAACCTGGAAAGGTTTTGGTCCAACCAACAAACCATCATACATTTATCTGAATATATTTGTCTGAACTGCAGATCTTAGCGTTTCCCACCACTCCTATTTTGGCTACAGTGAATTTAATAGCTTGAGTCTTCTGAGGATTTAAGTGGTAATGGGTATAGCTCAGTGGTGGGATTCAAAAAAATTTACTACTGGTTCTGTGGGCATGGCTTGGTGGGTGTGGTGTGGCTTGGTGGGCATGGCAGGGGAAGGATATTATAAAATCCCCATTCCCTCCCCACTCCTGGGGGAAGGTTATTGCAAAATCCCCATTCCTTCCCCACCCCACTAACCTGCTTTCCAGCTCCGTTCTCCTGTGCAGGGCAACCAAAGAAGACCCAGCCGATCAACTGGGACTCGGGAGGCAGAGAATAGATGGGGGCGGGACCAGTCAGAGGTGGTATTTGCTGGTTCTCCAAAATTTCCGCTACCGGTTCTCCAGAATGGTCAGAACCCGCTGAATACCATCTCTGGTATAGCTTTGTAATATGATGGTCCTATCATATTACATATTACGGAAAATATTTGAGGCTTTCTGATACACTGGTTGAGTTGGTTCAAAGATTTGTTTTGTTGGTTATGTTTTGCTGGTATGCCAGATTAACCTCATTTGGCTCTTTCCTAAAAAAAGGAGGGGGGGAAGTATAAAAAGAAAGAAGTCATAGAAAATATGCAGGGCAAGGCTTTCCTTGCTTCCTTCCAACTCTTTTATAGCAGTTCTGATTTGGATCAACAAGGAGGAAGAGGAAGGGAGACTTAGAATGAAGGAATCTGCAGCTTTTCAAGCATCTACCTACAGTAGCTATCTGCCTCTCCCATAAAAATGCATTACATTTTCCCCCTGGATTCATTTTCTCTGCTGTTCCTGGCTAGATACCATCCATTTTCACCCCTTGATCTTTCTTTTGTCAGCCTTCCCTCCCCCACATCAAATTTCATCCCGTTATGTCCTTTATCAGAGAATTATCCTGCTGATAGACAGATGGACAGAGCTTCTGAACTTTTGCATACTTCTTTCCAATATTGAATGAATGAATGAATGAATGAATGTATGCATGTATGTATGTATTTATGTGTGTGTATGTATGTATGTGTGTATCTATCTATCTATCTATCTATCTATCTATCTATCTATCTATCTATCTTCTCAACCTTACACGGGACAAGACCCGAGTACACCAAGACCTATATACCTTTACCCGTGAAAATCTACGAATATATATATATATATATATATATATATATATATATATATATATATATGTCTTGGTGTATTCGGTCTTGTCCCGTATATTGAGAATACCTTGGCAACGTTTCGACGAAATCTCATCCGTCATCTTCAGGCTGGTGTCTTCAGCTTCGTTCTCCTGGGAGAAGTGTGTGATCGTGGCTGTTTTTCCCTTTTAAACTCTAGAGTTGGATGTGTTGTTACTTTTTGATTGGTTTGTGGAGTTGATGTATGCAGATTGGATGGCTTTTTCCTGAGACCCTGTGTGGCTGAGGTGCTGGCTGTGTGTCTCTCAGCCTTTTGTGTTGTAACGACCTGGGTAATGGGCTGTGTGATGACCTTCTGAGTTCTATTGTTGTGATGTCCTGGGTGTGGTGCTGTAATCTCCTGGGTCGTTGTCTGTGCTGCAACCTCCTGATGTTTTGTGTTGTGATCTCCTGAGTTCTGTGATGTAGTATCCTGGGTGGAAGGCTGTGATGTGGCATTCTGGGCCTTGGTTTGGCTCCGAGTTTGAGGTCTGGCTATGTGTTTATAGCGTGTGTCAGTTTGCTTAGTTCGGGGTTGGAGGGGGTGTAGCAGCTGATGTTGCAGCCATGGTCTGGTTTCTGGATGGTGGTTGCCTTTCATCTGTGGCGTGGGCTTGGGTTTGAGTCTGGTGAAGGAGATTGGTGGTGGCATCATGTGTTATTTTGGGTCCGGTGTTGGTTTTGTGGCTGGGACTCGTTTGTTGATTAGGGCTAGTTTCCAGATGTCTGGTAGGCGGAAGTATCATCCCGTTTATTCATGTTATGGGGTGTTTCTCTATTTCGATGGCTTCCTAATTATTCTCTTGTTGAAGTGTTCAGTATTGGAGATAAGTTTGGATCCCTCAAAATCAATTTCATGTCCTGTGGCTTTAAGGTGCTGGAAAAGGAGGAAGTTTTTCTTCTTTTCTGACTGCGTTCTTGTGTTCTGCGTGCATTTATTCTCCTGTTGGTTTGTCCAATGTATGTGGCTGGGCAAATTTTGCATGGTATTTTATAAACTCCTTGGTTTTCTAGCTGGATCTTGTCTTTGGGGTTTCTTAAGATGTTGGCTATTTTTTGATCAGTGCCAAAGGCTGTCCTGATATTGTGTTTGTGGAGAATTTTGCTGATTTTATCTGTGGTGCCTTTGATGTAAGGGAGGAGGGCGATGCCATTGTCCTGTTCTGTGTCTTGGTTTTGGGGAGTCTCCTTCGGATTAGGTTGGTGATTGTGCTTCTTTGGAATCCATTGAACCACACCCAGGACATCACAACAATAGAACTCAGAAGGTCATCACACAGCCCATTACCCAGGTCATTACAACACAAAGGCTGAGAGACACAGCCAGCACCTCAGCCACACAGGGTCTCAGGAAAAGCCATCCAATCTGCATACATCAACTCCACAAACCAATCAAAAGTAACAACACATCCAACTCTAGAGTTTAAAAGGGAAAAACAGCCACGACCACACACTTCTCCCAGGAGAACGGCTGAAGACACCAGCCTGAAGATGACGGATGAGATTTCACGCTTGTTGCCAAGGTATTCTCAATCATACACGGACAAGACCCGAATACACCAAGACACATATATATATATATATATATGTGTATTAGTCTGGAGAGAATATAGCGATATTTGAGATCCTAAGCCATCTTCAGGCTGATGTCTCGCTTTGTGCACAAGCCGAACACCAGCCTGAAGATGGCGTGGGATCTCGTCGAAACGTCGCCAAGGTATTCTCAATCTTACATGGGACAAGACCCGAATACACCAAGACCTACATACCTTTACCTGTGAAAATCTACGAAAACAAATATATATATTATTATTTTTATTTTTATTTTATTGGACTTATATGCCGCCCCATCTCCGAAGATTTGGGGTGGCTCACAATTAAAACATACAAATACAATAAATAATTAAAAAGAATTAAACAACTATAAAGTCCAATAAGACCGAATTAAAATACTTTAAAACTATCCCATACCCCCCGTGAGGTAGTCACAGCCCGACTTGGTCGAATAGCCAGGTCTTCAAATCGCAGCGGAAGGTGCGGAGGTCAGGGGCCAGACGGAGGTCCAGAGGCAGTTGGTTCCATAAGTCGGGGACCGCCACAGAATAGTCTCGCCGCCGGGGGACCGCCAGCTGATATTGACTTGCCAACGGGACCCCAAGGAGCCCCTGCTTGTGTGCCCATACAGGGCGGTTGGCACTCGATATCGGCAGGAGACGCTCCCTTAAATATTGTGGACCCATGTCGTGTAGGACTTTGAATGTTAAAGCCAAGACCTTGAATCTCACCCAGTGCAACCGGCAACCAATGCAGGTCGCGCAGGAGGGGGGTAATATGGGAGAATCGGATGACTCCCATCACCACCCGTGCGGCCGCATTCTGCACCAGCTGTAATCCCCGGATGGTATGCAAGGGCAGCCCTAAATAGAGGGCGTTGCAGTAGTCGAGTCGCGAGGTAACAAGAGCATGGGTGACTGTATGCAGGGCATCTTGGTCCAGAAATGGGCGAAGCTGGCGAACCAGCCGGACCTGGGAAAGGCCCCCCTGGCGACGGCCCCCACCTGCTCCTCCAATTGCAGCCGCGTGTCCAGGAGGATCCCCAGGTTCCTCACCCTATCCACAGGGGGCAACACCACTCCCCCTATGGTCAACGATGGACATTCCTGACTGGACCGAGATGCCGATATGTATAGCCACTCAGTCTTGGCCGGGTTGAGCCGAAGCATGTTTCCGTTCATCCAGATCTGCACCACATCCAGACAGCGAGTCATCACAGAGAGGGCATCACTGATCTGGTTTGGGGTGGAAATGTATAACTGGGTATCGTCAGCATACTGGTGGTACCTCACCCCAAAACCACGAATGATCTCACCCAGTGGTTTCATGTAGATATTAAATAAAAGGGGGGAGAAGACCAACCCCTGAGGGACCCCACAAGTGAGCGCCCTCGGGACCGACCTCTGTCCCCACGTCAACACCGATTGCAACTGCCCCGAGAGGTAGGAGGAGAGCCACCGAAAAACAGTGCCCCCCACCCCCAGCCCCTCGAGGCGTCGCAAAAGGATACCATGGTTGATGGTATCAAAAGCCGCTGAGAGGTCTAATAGGACCAGGCAGAGGAAAAACCCCTGTCCCGGGCCCTCCAGAGATCATCCACCAGTGCAACCAATGCCGTGCTGAAACCAGGCCGGAAGCCCGATTGGTACGGATCTAGGTAGTCCGCTTCATCCAGGAAAAGTGGAAACTGCTGAGCCACCACACTCTCAACAACCTTCGCCAAAAAACGAAGGTTGGAGGCTGGACGGAAGTTGTCTAACATGGTCGGGTCCAGGGTAGGCTTCTTCAGAAGGGGCCTCACCACCGCCTCTTTCAAAGTGGAGGGAAAGACACCCTCCCTTAACGAAGCATTGACCACTGCCCGGAGCCAACCGCAGGTGACCTCCCTGGTGGCATAAGCCAACCAGGAAGGGCACGGGTCCAACAAACATGTGGTGGAGCTCAGACGCCGCATAATCCTGTCCATTTCATCCTGGGAAACCGGATCGAACTCAGCCCAGATCACATCGGCCGGACTGCTTGCACCACGATCCTCAGACCACTGCAAATTGGAGTTCAACCCCTCCCGGATCCGAGCGATCTTATCCGACAGATATTGACCAAATTCCTCAGCTTTTCCCCGGAGAGGGTCCATCACCTCCCCCAGATGTAGGAGGGAGAGGGTGGCCCTAAACAGGGCGGCTGGGCGGTTATCTGTGGATGCTATGAGGGTGGAGAGATAGGACCTTCTCGCCGCCCTCATAGCTACCAGGTAAGTCCTAATATGGGCTCTTAGCTGGGCTTGATCAGATTGGGAGCGGGTGGCCCTCCACCTGCTCTCTAAACCCCTCCAACGGCGCTTCATCTCCCGGAGCTCCTCAGTATACCAAGGAGCCACCCGGGATCCATGGCGTATGAGGGGATGCATGGGGACAACCCTGTCGAGGGCAGCCCCAGCAGCCTGCTGCCAAGTGGCCGCCAGGTTCTCGGCAGAGTTGTGGGCTAGGGAAGTGGGAAAAAACCCCAGTTCCGCCTGGAACCTCTCAGGGTCCATCAGGCATCTGGGGCAGAACCATCTAAGTGGCTCCTCATCCCAGCAGTGGGGAGCAGCCTGTTGGAAGACCAGCCGCAGGAGATAGTGACCAGACCATGGGATGGGCAGTATTGTACAACTAGCCTGCCCTCTATCACTACACCACTATTCTGAGACAAAAACTAGGTCGAGGGTGTTTCCCCCCTCGTGAGTCAGGCCTTGAATCAACTGGGTCAGGCCCATGGCCCCCATGGAGGCCATGAATTCCTGGGCCAAACCCAATGCCCCCACCCAGGGAGGGCAGATTGAAATCACCCAGGACCATAAGCCCTATATATATGGATGTTTGGTGAATTACTGTAATAGACTGGGTAAGACAAGCAACAATGAGCAAAAAGGGTGCAATTTGGATATGTAACTTTAGTGACAGATTAAATATAAAACAATATATACTGCTTTCTGCCTTGATGCCTCCCATTGCATCGAGTTTCCACTATTCTGGCGCACAAACATATTTAGAAGGGACTAAGCCAGAGGTGGTATTCAGCAGGTTCTGACCAGTTCTGGAGAACCAGTAGCAGAAATTTTGAGTAATTCGGAGAACCGGCAAATACCACCTCTGACTGGAGATTTTACAGTATCCTTCCCCTGTCACGCCCACCAAGCCACACCCACAGAACCGGTAGTAAAAAAAATTGAATCCCACCACTGGACTAAGCTGTGAAGGTCTGACTTATAATACATAAAACAGAGTGTTTTATGTATCACACATCTGTAAATGTAAAGCATTATTTAAAAAAAAACCTGAAAGTAAACAAAATTATATTATTTAGGCAAAGGTGGTTTCATTTATGATTTCTGGCTGAGAAAAGTTGAAAGCAGTCATCCTGCCTTCTAGGTACAATTTTGCATTGAGCAGTTTATGCTGCGGTGGTAAATTCTTGAAAGAACCATTGCTTGAATAACTGAAAGATGTAGCTGATTTTAAACAGTAATTGAACAAAGGGTAGGACAGGAGATTATCAAAGAGAGGGGCTTTACTAGTATTGGCATTTTACAAAGACCCTTTAAAAAAAAATCAAGTGACCCAGGTACTTTGTTTGATCAAATAATGACAGTCTATTTTATATGCAGAGGAGAAAAATCCTCTGAGGTGTTAAAGTCAGCTTTAAAAAAAACTTTCTCTGCAGTCAGTTACAAATGGAACTGTCATGAAGCTGTCCTGTACTTGAAAGAATTAAATGCCAACATTTTAACGGAAGAGAACAAATTCCAGAAACCTTGATCACCATTTACTTTCTATATCTCCTGCCAGAAACAAAAATGAATCTGGTTTGCATTCACCAGGCAGCCACTATCTGAGTCACCCAGAAGCCTGCAAGAAGAGGCATTACATGAACAACAGCCTGTGTGTATCTTGGGGGCTATTGCTTCCAATTGCTGCTATTGATGCTCAGAGCTGAGAAATCTTTCCCAGCTGATTGTAATGGTTTACTTCAGGCTGGGATGTAGTTGGCAGAACTTCCCTTTTTCTCTAGTAGCCAAACAGGAAGAAAAGGAGCAATGCCATTGGATTTAGTTTAATTAAACAGTAGGGTGGATATAACATATTGGGCAGCGACGGTAGTATGTTGAGGAACTGAGAAGTAAAAAGGAATAGGCTTTTTGGGCTATTTAACTGTCTGGTTTGGCACAGCAACCAAACAAGACAGACACAGACTTCAATGGATATTTAGGACTGCATAAAAAAAACACCTACAACCAGCCTGCCTTCCATTGAGCAGCTTGTGCCTCCTGCAGGAACCTGAAAGAAGGCTGTGAAAATATCTACATACCCCTCACATCCTAGACATAAACTGTTTCAACTTCTTCCCTCAAGACGACGCTAAGGATATTGCATGCCAAAACAACTAGACACAAGGATAGTTTTCCCACCCCCATGCCATCACTCTGCTAAACAACTAATTTCCACAACACTGTCTTATGCCCTGGGATGCCAAACCACCTAGTAAGGCTGTATTAGTGTTATTCTTCTCATCTTTCATATTACTTATTACTTACTATAACTTCGTTGTTTGTATCTTATGATTTATGTTGATTGACTGTATTTTGTATCCTATTGTGATTTATATTGATTGCTTATTTAGTGTCCTATGACTATCACTGAGTGTTGTATCTTATGATTTATGATGATTGTATTTTATGATTGATCATGATTTATCACTGATTTTATATGTGTGTGTATACACACATACATATATACATGCATACATACATATATATATATACACACATATATATACATACACATACATTACATATACACATACACACACATACACATACATACATACATACATACATACATACATACATGCATAATGCATACATACATATATTTGTAAAGTGGTCAGAGTCATTGATTGAGATGGGTAGGGGAGGGAGGGAGGGAGGGAGGGAGGAAGGAAGGACCTTTAAACAGAGTCCATCCAGAAAACAGCAAGAAGGATACTGCATTCAAGAATGGAAATGTACATGGGGTAAGAGGAAGGTGGGCAGCTGCAGTCTTGCTTCCACAAGGAGACCATTGAGGTTAAATTCTAAATCATAACTTGATTTAGAAGTTACATACTCAGCTTGTTGCTTACAAGGAGGAGGGCACCATGTTTTCTGAACAGAGAATTGGCTTTCAATAGATACTGGATCCAATTTCTGGAAAGGCCAGCAGCTGTAAGATAAAAGACTTTTCCAGACATTCATCAAGCCACCTAACATGTGCAACACTTTTGCAGAGCCAGAGGGGAATAATATTTTATTCTCCAAATGCACTTTAAAAAATATGTTTGCCCTGTTTTGGTTTGCTGGTGGTTTTCTTTTGATGTTATATGCTCCGTCATTTATATTCTTGCTGCAATGTCTAGTGATTTGTTGTTTGGGTCATTGGTATTGTGGTCATTTATATACTGTATATACATTTAATTTTAAAAAGAATGTTTAGTACATTGTTCATCATCCGGAGAAAATTTTCTCAAAATTTAATCAACTGGGGGTGGGGGGTGAGGGGATTCCTGTGAAGCATTACAATCTGTAAAAGGCTAAATATGAGTCATACCTTTTGAAAATAAGCTAGAGTTAAATTCTGCCCCTTTGACTTTCTAGTGTGCCATTTTTCAATTTTATTTTTAATTGCATTTGAAGTACTACCCCATAAGGGATCTTGCTTGTTTATCTGCAATAACAGTAGGCAGAGTTGGCTAAAATTGAATGTAGTAGAGTCCAAAACTTTAAAGGCACAGGAAAAGCATCAAACGCTTTAAATGAAGTGGAAAAATATCTAGCCTAAGTTATTGATTACAAAAACACTAATTGCTTGCAGGCATCAGGTATGAAAATGAAACAGCCCACTCTCCTCCCCACCCCACCCCCACCCCACAAAATCATCAGTCAATTATTTCCTGGATATCCATAATGAATTTACTCTTAAGTTAGTTTTATGTAGCTTTACAAAGTAAGTGAATGTTTAGTCTGCCTGGACATTGGACTCATCCTCACATGCATTAACCATGGCATGAACTCCTCATTAATCATCCTCATGACTTCTGTGGAGGCAGCTTAAATTTATCTTCACTTAGTCTGAACTTAAAGGGGTGTTTTTCCCTTTCCCTCTGAACACAAATTGTTTATTTTATTTATTTGATTTGTCAATCGCTTACAAGATGATAGGTATAAGTATAAACATGAGTAAGAATACAGGAAATAGGTACGAATAAATGGGGACAATAGGACAGGGACAGTAGGCAGACTTCTTAGGAATGGGGTGAGGTCGATAGTGGAATAAATGATCTGACTGATTATGTGATCAAAGTGGAGGTCGGGCTGAGTTCTGCCCAGTTCCCATAGGTTTATTTTATGCTCTTGTGGGTCTGCCTCCTTCTCTCCAGCCTTGGGTACTTTTTTTCTAGGGTCATTCACTGCTTTGGGCTGGGAGCAAATCTGGTTCTTTCAAACTAGACTCTTAGCCTGCACCAACCAGACATTCAATAGCTTTGGGCTGTTCTGTGAGATCAGAGACAGCCTGAGAAAAGAGGCATCATGCCCTACATTTTGTGCAATCTACTCAGAGCCAGAAAGGGGACTTCAGGCTGCCAGCTCTGGAATTAAAACAAGAGGATGGGATTGGGACCAATGACTCTTTCCCCACCAAATAATACACTGGCTCCCTTTGACAGACTTCTGCAGTACAGATGCAAAAAACCAGAGCAAGGTTTGGCATCAAACCAGTGATGGTATCCTACCAGTTTGACCCAGTTTGGTCGAGCTGGTAGCTCCAAGGATCATCTGTGAGAAAACTGGTTTGTACTGATGATCAGCTGCTAGGCCCACCTGCCCACCCTGGCTCTATTCTGACCTTTATTTCCTGGTTTTGAAGCTCAGCTGCTTCGCGTGGCACAGCAGATTCCCACGCATCAGCTGTTGAAGACACAAGGAGAGTGTGCAGTAGAAGGTCAGTAGCAAACCCTCTGCACGCGCGCAATGTGCACCCACCAAGCCATGCCCACAGAACTGGTGGTAAAAAAAATTTGAATCCTGCCATTGCATTAAACATTAGCCATTGGTCAAAGGTTGCTTCATCCCTAACTCATTCTTCATCCAACATTTGAGGGGGGGGGTGCCATAAAGAAGAAGGGGTCAACCTATTTTCCATCCAGCAGCAGAAGGTAAGACAAGAAACAGTGGATGGAAACTAATCAAGGGGAGAAGCAACCTAGAACTAAGGAGAAATTTCCTAACAGTGAGAACTATTACTCAGTGGAACAACTTGCCTTAAGAAGCTGTGAGTGTTCTATCATTGGAAGCTTTTAAGAAGAGACTGGAAAGCCCCTCATCTGGAATAGTATAGGATCTCTTGCTTGAGTAGGGAGTTGGACTAGAAGATCTCTAGATCCCTTCCAACTCTGTTATTGTGTTATTATTCTGTTATTGTTACCCATAAAAGGAAAGGCAATGGTACCAAATGACAGGATGGCATTGTGCATACAGATGGAGATGGAGCTTTCTGGATTAGCAGATGAGTTGCTTTAAGCAGGGTTGGGATTCAATTTTTTTTAACAACCGGTTCTGTGGGCATGGCTTAGTTGGTGGGCGTGGCTTGGTGGTCATGTGACTGTGTGGGTGTGGCTTGGTGGTCATGTTATTGGCTGGGCGTGGCCAACTCAATATCACTCACATCGAGGCACGCATCTCCTCGCCTGGCCTTTCATGACTGTGGGGATGCTGCAACAGTCGTAAGTGTGAAAAATGGTCATAAGTCACTTTTTTCAGTGCCATTGTAACTTTGAATGGTCACTCCACACAAGCAAAGTACCAGCAAAGAAGGGGAAAAAAACTCCAGAGACGCTCCTGAGACAGGAAGTCTAGTCCTACCAAGAATGTAATAAGGGTTAACGGAGAGGCAGTTTCTGTAAGCAACACCAGAATGTTTCCTTCCTGCCTTCCTTACAGGATTAGGCCAGTAATTTCTTCTAACAACTGGTTCTCTTCTCTGCTTAGAATATTAACAACTGGTTCTTGTGAATGGGTGCGAGCTGGTAGAATCCCACTCCTGACTTTAAGCCTTTTTCTCAGCTTTCACTAAAATGAGACTGCCTCAAAAGGACATGAACCCACAACACTCAATTTTAGCAGTGTGTGAGGGGCTAAAACTGCAAAAAGAATTTGGAGGGGGGAGGTGCCACACATCAATCCCTGATATCAGGACTGTCTTTATCCTAAAGAGGGTTTAGCCTCTGGGGAAGCAGCAAAGAAGTCCTTGAAAAGGTTATGCATGACACCCTGGATGTAGGATATATATAAAAAAGAACATTCTTGTGAATATGGTGACCTTTTTCATTTTACTTATTTATAGTTTAATGAGAATGATTTCCAGGCAAGAAAGAAAAGGAGATTATTCAAGTTTGCCTAGGAGGCAGGTATTAATTAAGCTGAAGTAAGCTTTCAGTAAACAGAATCATTAAATGCTAATATTTCACCTTTCTCCCTCTACTTGTCATATATAGCTCCAGCAACAAACATACAGATTTTGTACAATTGAAGCCCTAATGAGAATCTGCCAGCAACTGGACAGCAACCAGTAAACTTATTCATGCATTTCAGGTAGTCCTTGACTTAACATCAGTTCATTTCGTCATCATTCAAAGTTACAACAGCACTGAAAAAACTTATGCCGATTTTTCACACATACCCATTGCAGCATCCCAGTGGTCACATGATCAAAATTTGGATGCTTGGTAACTGACTCATATTTATGACAGTTACAGTGTCCCAGGGTCATGTGATCAGTGTTAGATTTGCATGAAGAGTCAGATGCGGAGTGCTTCAGTGAAGAGTTTATTAGTGACTACAGCTCATAACAGACCCGATTTGGCTGGGCTGCAGCTACTACTTATAGCCAGCAGCCGCAGTTGCCAGCCAATCAGAGTGCAGGGTTTTCCCGCACTTTTTAAACCAATCATTTCTGACATTTTACAAGAACAGTTCAAACTTAACCAATGACATTCAAACCTGCATACATAACACCCCTCCCCACTAGGTTCAGTCCATACTCAAACCCCAACCTATCTAATGTATTCTTTTAAATAGGTGGGGCTCTTACGTGTTGAGCCCTTCGTGGTTCAGAAGTTTTAATGTTCTCACCCAGTGAGAGGGGAAATGTGTCTGTTGACATTTCCCTAATTGGACTTCCTGTGAAAGAAGACCCTGTTTGATTGTTAGAATCTGGTCTCTCCTCCCAACCCATCTCCAGCCCAATGTCAGCACCCAAGTCAGGTAGTGATGTGCAATCTTCCACTTGTAAGGATGGATTTTGGCATTGTGACAGGTTTTGGGATGGTTCCTGTCGTAATGGCTTGTTACACATGGGGTTGATTCTTGTTTGCTGATTATCCTCATGTTCCTCCCCTCCCCTAGAAAAGGCATTAGGTATGGGAACTAGAGAGGGACAATTGTGATGTTCCTGAGGTAACCTAGATCTAAGCTGATCAATGTGCCTGCTCCAGAGGACTCCATCCTCTGTTTGTACCCTGTAAGAACGAGGGCCTGTGATTTGAGTTATTTCAGCAGTAATCCATGAAGGTTCACCCATAAGGTTCTTAGCATAAACAGAATCACCAACACTGAACGTGCGAACTTTGCTAGTGGAATCAAGTGGTGCGTTGGGTGCATAAGTGGGATGAAGGCGGTCAAGGGGAGACCTAAGTTTCCTACCCATCAACAACTCTGCTGGGGATACGTCAGTTGATGGGTTAGGAGTGATGTGCTGAATACTAAGAAGTTTTTCAACTTTCTCAGTGATGTCCCCAGGACCCAATTGCTGAAGCTTTTCCTTGGTAAAACATACCATTCGTTCAGCCCGGCCGTTAGCTGAAGGGTGCCCAGGGGCTATCAGTGCATGTCTGATACCCAGTTGTGCTAGATAGGATTCAAAAAGGTTGGATGTAAATTGAGGGCCATTGTCAGAGACAAGAACATCAGGTAACCCGTGGGTTACAAAAAGGTTTTTAAGCTGCTTGATGACAGCATCACTTGTGGTGGATTCCACAGGGATTACCTCTAGCCATTTGGAATATGCATCTACTATAATAAGGAAAGTGTGCCCTCTGGTAGGGCCAGCAAAATCAATGTGAATCCTAGACCATGGGCCCCTAGGACATTCCCATTCCTGTTTGGGGGCAAGAGGTGGGGCAGGCCTGACTACCTGACAGTTGGGACAAGATGCAACCCAGTTTTCAACCATTTTGTCAATACCTGGCCACCATACATAACTCCTGGCCAATCCCTTCATCCTTACAATACCAGGATGACCCTCATGTAACATTTCCAAAACCTCTCTTTGCAGTTTTGCAGGAATAACCACCCTGTTACCCCACAAATCCATCCTCTTAATACAGATAATTCAGTTTGCCTGGATTTAAAAGGTTGGGCAAGGTGAGGTAGATCTTGAAGAGGCCAACCTTTCTTAATCCAGCCTATAATAGGAGCCAATAAAGTGTCTTTGGCAGTCTCTCTGGCAATTTCAGCAGTGTACTGGAAGCTTGGCAACAGTTTCTAGGAAAAAGGTGTGTGCCTCAGGTTCAAGGTCCTCCTTGTGGCAAGGAAGTGGGCAACGACTCAAGGCATCAGCATGTCCAATGTCCTTGCCAGGCTTGTGGATAAGTTTGTATGAATAAGCAGCAAGAAATTCAGTCCATCTCAGCATTCTTGGTGACAGGATAATGGGTGTAGGCTTGTCTCCTGCCACAATGCCTAACAAAGGTTTGTGATCTGTGACAATGGTAAATGTTCTCCCATATAAATACTCATGAAATTTCTTGATAGCTGCAACAATTGCCAATGCTTCCTTGTCCAACTGGCTGTAATTCCTCTCTGCTTTGGTCAAGGTGCGAGAGTAAAATGCAATAGGGGCTTCCCTCCGCTGGAAGCCTGTGGCTCAAACCCCCACACTCCAAGGGGATGCATCACAAATCAGTACAACAGGTAAATTCTCAGAGAACTGTATGAGCCAGCATCAGACGTGATTAGTCTTTTAATACTGTTAAATGCTGATTGTTCCTTCCTGCTCCAGACCCAAACAGACTTTTTGTCAAGCAATCTGTGTAATGGTTCTGCAATGGTTGCCTTCTGAGGTAGGAACATGTGATAAAAGTTAATAAGTCCAAGGAAGGCTTGCAAATCTGTTTTGCATTTAGGTCTAGGGGCTTCTTTGATTGCTTGAACCTTGGCATCTGTAAGGTGGATGCCATGCTTGTCAATCATATAGCCCAAGAACTCAACCTTGTCAGTTCTAAGAGTGCATTTTTCTTCCTTGACTTTTAACCCCGCTTTCTTGAATCTGGTAAGGACTTCTCTGAGTCTCTCTTGTAATTGAGTGTCATTTTCAGCAGAGATTAACACATCATCAAAGTAAGCACTACCCTGGCAGTCCTTGGAGCATCCTTTCCATAAGGCTTTGGAAAATACCTGGTGCCACGCTTACTCCAAACTGTAACCTTTTACATTTGAAGGCACCTCTATGAGTTACAATGGTTTGGGCCTCTGCAGTGGCATCATCATTAGTTGTTGATATGCCTGGGCCAGATCCAATCTGGCAAAGACTGTACCCCTGCCAAGTGAATGTAATAAATGATGCACCACTGGAACTGGATATGCGCTCTGTTGAAGTGCAGATTCTCACTGACCCATCAGTCTTGACTGGTGTGACTATGGGTGTCTCCCATCTGGAGTGGTCAGTGGGCTCTAAAACTCCTTGAGCTATTAGTTTGTCTGATTGTGCATCAATTTTTTCCTTTAAGGCAAATGGGACCCTTCTGGGCTTTAAGCAGGTGGGGCACCTTGGGATCTAGGTTGAAAATGACAGGGGTCCCCATATACTTGCCCAATCTGTCGCTGAAGACTCTGAAACTCAGACTTGGGCCTCCTCCCATTCAGTGTTGCTCATGTGATTGATGCCAGTCACCTCAATACCTAGTGGATTGAACCACTCAAGTCCCAGCTCATGTGATTGATGCCAGTCACCTCAATGCCTAGTGGATTGAACCACTCAAGTCCCAGCAAGCTTGGTGGTCCTTGTCCCACGATGGTCAGGGGCAAACGTTTGGTGTGGCCTTTGAACTTCACGATGAATTCTCTTGTTCCAACTACTGGAATCTTGTTCCCTTGGTAGTCTTTAAGAGTCAGTGCTTGCTTCTTGAAATGCTTCTTCTGAATGTTTGGGAGTAGTCTGTGAATAGTGTCCCATGACACCATAGATAAATAGGAGCCTGAGTCCACTTCCATTTGGAAAGGCCTTCCTTCAATTAGTACCTTCACATGTACTTTTCTGCTTCTTAAGGGTGAAGAATGACCAATGGTGACTGTTTGATGAGTTTCATTCTTCCCTTTTGCTTCTGTATTGCGCCCTATTTTCTCACTGAAGTTGTTAGGCTTGAAATCTTTGTCAGGAAACTTCCTTCTGTTGGGTGGAGTTCTGGATGATTTGCAGACTCTTGCTAGGTGTCCTCTTTTTTCACAATGGAGGCAGATGGTATAAAAAAACTTGCATTCAGTGCGGGGATGCCCCCCCCCAACAACCTCTGCAATAAAAGTCTTGCCTCTTTCTTCCAAGGTCTTTCCTTTTCTTCTCCATTCTGAGTCTATAAATTCCTTCCTCCACATCGCTACAGTCTGAATCAGAATCTATTTGCTTGCAATGGGTTGTTGTGGATTTTTCCACATCAGGATGGCTTGCAGCCTTGTTAATTTTCTTCATGGCTGCTGCTGAGGACTTGGTAGCTTCCGCTGAAGAAGCTTCTTCTATGGCCTCCTTAAGCGTGATCTTAAGCTTCATTAATAATTTGCTCTGCAAAACCTTGTCTTTTAGGCCTAGAACAAATCATCGCGCATGGCCTCTTCTAAGTTGATAAATTCACATGCACCCCCACTGTCCCTTAAACTTGCCATGAAGTCATTAACGTTTTCGCTTTCCCCTTGATCCCGATGGTAGAATTCGTGTCTCTTAATGAGGCACGATACTTGTGGGGCGTAATGGGCTCTTAATAACTTTTCTAAGTCGGGCCAGTCCATTACCTTCATGTCTGCAGCTCCCGGCAATGCCTTCGCCATCTTGAAAACGGCCGGACCGCAGTGGGTGAGAAAGACCGCCCTCTTCCACTTGTCGGAAATGTCGGCGAGATCGTTTCCCTCCAAATACATTTGGAAACGATCTGCATACGAGTCCCAGTCTTCTGCCGTCGGATCGAACAGGGCTGGGGGCGTGTTCAGCACAGCCATCTCTCTCAGCTTGTTCTCTGCGTTGTCTTCTCTTCGGGAAGGATCCCACCAGTGTTAGATTTGCATGAAGAGTCAGACGCGGAGTGCTTCAGTGAAGAGTTTATTAGTGACTACAGCTCATAACAGACCCGATTTGGCTGGGCTGCGGCTGCTACTTATAGCCAGCAGCCGCAGTTGCCAGCCAATCAGAGTGCAGGGTTTTCCCGCACTTTTTAAACCAATCATTTCTGACATTTTACAAGAACAGTTCAAACTTAACCAATGACATTCAAACCTGCATACATAACAATCAGCTTTTGCGACTTTCTGACAAGCAAAGTCAATGGGGAAGCCAGGTTCACTTAACAATAACATTAATAACTTAACAATTCTAGTGATTCACTTAACAACTGTGGCAAGAAAGGTCATAAAAAGGAACAAAACTCACTTAACAAATGTTCCCATTAGCAACATAAATTTTGGGCTCAATTGTGGCCGTAAGTTGAGGAATTCCTGTATTTGTTAGACTTATATCCTACTTTTTCTCCAGGAGCTCAAGATAATGTTCATAATGCTCAAATTTCCTTAAGCTATTTGTCCTGTGAGGTAGAGAAGTCTCCCATTGAGTTCCCATGGCAGAGGATGGAGGTCTTCCAGGACCAAGGCCAACACCTCAACCACTACATCATCCAGTGTACATTTCATTAATTATAATGCTTCTCTGAGGTCTACACAGGTTGCAATCTCTCCTCACCACAATTTATGAAGACTTATGCAGGAAAGAGTTTGAAGGTAAAATCTCAAGGGCTCATTTTAAAAAAAAAGACTAGCTACAAATCATACTGAGATAATCATCTGAACATTGTCCTTTCTTGAATACCTTTTTCCGAGCTACTTTTTCTAAAGAACAAAGCAAAGCGGAACATCTTTCTAAAATATTCCTATTTGCTGGCAATAACAGATAATTTGTTTTTGAAAGCAGTCGGGCTGATAGGTGGGAATGAAATGATGGCAACGAATAACTTCTGGAGTGAACTCTGCTGACTGTTACTGTGAAACTTGGGAACGAAGGCAATGAATATTTCTTTAAACTATGAGTGCAGTCATGGGATAAACCATCTTGGTGAACTTTGTTTGAAGTCTCTGGGCTATGTTCCAATTTAGAACCTGAAGCAAATGCCAAGGGATTAAAAGGCCTGGGTTGCTGTCCTCAATTTTTTTTTAAACTTTTCAGACTCATTATGAATGGTTCACAAGTCAAATGGATGGTAAATGTTTGCTGAAATCCCATCAGCCCAGAACACAGCAAACATGTTTCACCTCGCAGAAACATGTTAGTAAGTAATTTTTGCTAACTTTTTTTTTATTCTGGTCCCTTTCCTCTGGGCTCATGGGAAAGGAGTGGTTTTCTTTTTTTTTTAAATGTACTACATCCCAATCCACAGGTATGTTGCCAGGAGGGATCACAGCAGGGGTGTCAAACACAAGGTCTGTGGGCTGAATCCGGCCCATGGGGTGCTTAGGGCCACCCTGGAAACAGCAAAGGATCGGCCTGCACTGCCTCTGCCAGTGAAAATGGAGCTCCGGAGGGCTGCTCCATTTTTGCTGACAGAGAATTTCAGGAGGCTGTCGCAGCTGAAAATAGAGCTTGGGAGCCTGTTTTCACTGTCAGAGCACTCGGGCGACTATAGATGCCCCTGACACGAGTGATATCAAGCTGGCCACACCCACCCTGGCCATGCCCAGCCCAGCCCCCCCCGAGGTCAAACATAACCCTGATGCGGCCCTCACTGAAATCAAGTTTGACAGCCCTGCATTACAGTATTACCAGTTGAAACTTACCTTCGTCATAAATTTCCTCTGGATTGAAAATGTCACTGGTGATGAGAAAAGTGCTGAGGGGCCTAGAAAAATAGCAGACCATGTGAAATTCCATCAAGAAAGGCGAGGAGGGTTTACCTCTCCGCCCTTGTAGCATCCGCAGATAACCGCCCGGCCTCCCTGTTCGGGTTCACGCACTCCCTCTTACATCGGGAGCCAGAGGTGGACCCTTTGCAGGGTAGGACTGAGGAATTTGGACAATATCTGTTGGATAAGATCGCTCGGATCCGGGAGGGGTTGAACTCCAATTTGCAGTGGTCTGAGGAGGGAGTTACAGAGAGTCTGGCCGATGTCATCTGGGCTGAGTTTGATCCTGTTTCTGAGGATGAAGTGGACAGGATTATGCGACGACTGAGTTCCACCACCTGTTTATTGGACCCGTGTCCTTCCTGGATGGTATATGCCTCCAGGGATACCACGTGTGGCTGGCTCCAGGCAGTTGTTAATGCCTCGCTGAGGGAGGGGTCTTTTCCCGCCACCCTGAAAGAGGCGGTGGTGAGACCCCTCCTGAAGAAGCCTGCTCTGGACCCAGCCATTTTAAACAATTTCCGTCCAGTCTCCAACCTTCACTTTTTGGCAAAGGTTGTTGAGAGTGTGGTGGCTCAGCAGTTTCCGCTCTTCCTGGAGGAAGCGGACTATCTAGATCCGTATCAGTCGGGCTTCTGACCTGGGTACAGCACGGAGACGGCATTGGTCACGCTGATGGATGATCTCTGGAGGGCTCGGGACAGGGGATTTTCCTCTGTCCTAGTCCTATTAGATCTCTCAGCGGCTTTTGATACCATCGACCATGGTATCCTATTGCGGCGCCTCGGGGGGTTGGGAGTGGGGGGCACTGTTCTGCAGTGGTTCACCTCCTACCTGACGGGGCATTCGCAATCGGTGCTGGCAGGAGGGCAGAGGTCGACCCCGAGGGCACTCACATGTGGGGTCCCTCAGGGGTTGGTCCTCCCTCCCCTCCTGTTCAACATCTATATGAAATCGCTGGGTGAGATCATCCGTGGCTTTGGGGTGAGGTATCATCAGTATGCTGATGATACCCAGCTATATATCTCCACCCCAAGCCAAATCAGTGATGCCCTCTCCGTGATGACCCGTTGTCTGGATGCGGTACGGACCTGGATGGGCAGGAACGGACTACAGCTCAACCCGGCTAAGACTGAGTGGTTGTGCGTACAGGCATCTCGGCCCAGTCAGTTGATTCCACCTTTGGTCATAGGGGGAGAGGTATTGTCCCGTGTGGATAGGGCTCGGAACCTGGGAGTCCTCCTGGATTCACAGCTTAGTTTGGAGGAGCAGGTGGGGGCTGTGACCAGGGGGGCTTTTGCCCAGGTCCGACTGGTTCGCCAGTTACGCCCGTATCTGGACCCAGATGCCCTTCGCACGATCACTCATGCACTTGTGACGTCCCGACTTGACTACTGTAATGCTCTCTATTTAGGACTGCCCTTGCATACCATCCGGAGGCTTCAGCTGGTGCAGAATGCGGCTGCGCGGGTTGTGATGGGAGCTTCCCAATACTCCCATGTTACACCCCTCCTGCGCGAGCTGCATTGGTTGCCGGTTGCCCTCGGGTGAGATTCAAGGTGTTGGTGTTAACATTCAAAGTCCTTTATGATATGGGTCCAGGGTACTTGCAGGAGCATCTTCTGCCAATATCAAACACCGATCGCCCTGTGCATGCGCACAGACGGGGACTCCTCGGGGTGCCGTCGGCTAGACAATGTCGGCTAGCAGTACCCCAGGGAAGGGCCTACTCTGTTGCAGCCCCCGCCCTGTGGAACCAACTCCCTCTGGAGCTCCGGTTGGCTCCTGATCTCCGCTCCTTCCGCCGCGATCTGAAGACCTGGCTGTTTGAACAGGCCGGGCTGGACTGACTTCCTGGGTTTTTTTTTAAAGTATTTTAATGGGTTTTAGTGATTGGGCTTATTGATCTAATCTTGTTTTAAATATTTATTGATGTACTATGTTTTAATTGTGAGCCACCCTGAGTCCTTGTGGAGAGGGGGCGGCATATAAGTCCAAATAAATAAATAAATAAATAAATAAATAAGATGGAATATGCTTCAAACGACTCCCCCCTCCCTCTTGTGGATCTGTTGCTTCAGTGCCTCAAACCTGGGGGTTAATGAATGTGCGCGCACACACACCCCACGGCCTAGTAGCCACTCTCTCGAACCTCAGTGTTGTGGTGCTGAGAATACAGGGGGAGACTATATGATGGTAGAAGTGGATTGGTTATCTGAACTCTGGGAGTCCTCTTCTTCTCTCTCCCATCTCCCATGGAAAGAGAAAAGGAGGCCAATCCCTTCTCCCCCACTCCCCTCACACTTCTCTTGCCATGAAAAAGAGGGGAGAGAAACACAAGTGCTGCCAGGTCTTTGATTCCCCCTCTGGATTCAGAGAATTAGTAGGTCTTATGCTACCAGCAAATGGCACTGAAGGTGTTCCCTCCATCACCTCTCTCCAATCCAAGGCTCTCCATGTGGGCAGACCCCACTTCTGCTTCACTGCTGAGTTGCTTCTCTGAGCCACCACTCATTTGGGTTGTCTTCAATACTGGGTACAGCACTTCACCGCTACCATATGGAAAGCCTTGCAAATCAGGCTTCAGTGGGAAGTTCTTTCTTTCAATGGAATGCTTTTCCTTTACAAGTTAGTCTCTTTTATTGCTTTTCTCCTCCATGCCATTTAATGGGTCATTGTGCTTGAATTGCCCCATATCTGGTCTGTTTTTGTACAGTGTGGGCTTAACTCCTTCATTTGGCCCCAACCACATCTCACAATTGCTCTCTTGCTCTGCTGCTGGCTGTAGGAAAAAGCAATGGAGATAGGCCTGCGTAAAGCATCTTATTCACCTTGCAGGAGCCGCCATTCCATATTTTTTAAAATGCCAAGAACTGAGCCAAAATTTTCAAGCGGACACAAGGGGAGAGCCTTGAAAGAAAATGTGATATTAAAAAGGTCAGAACTGGGGAAAATGTAATAAGAACCCAAGATCCCTCTTGTACCATTAGCACAGGCTAGGCTTTTGAATTACTCCTTATTGGCAATTGTGTAATATTGTCTTACACATTCCTGGTAAAATAACTTGCCATATTTTTGCTATGAAAGTGGAGAAATGAGCTATTTTCCTCAATATTGCTTTTATTTGTATTAAGTTAGCACAAAACACAAATTCAGATGAACATTAAGAAAACAAAGCAAGAAGTAGTCCTTACATACTGAAATAATTTCCTTAACCCTCAGTCTATTGATCCTACAGTTGTACACTTGTTGCTATGTACATGTGGATCTTTCAATGTGAAATTCAGATAGTTAACTATGGCAATTTTACACAGCCTACAGATGATATTGCCTTCCTCTATTTAGCCACCCATGTTTCATCTTCTTTCCATTCATCTTTTATGGAATGAGTTTGTTTTGTTATATAGATAAAGGTAAAGGAGTTCCTGCAGATTTTATTCTGCTAGTTGTTGGTGAATTAAGGGGCAGTGCTCATGTGCATTTCAAGGTCATTGAGCCAGTGCTGTCTGAGGACATTTCCGGGGTCATGTGGCCAGCATGACATCACAGAGTGCTGTTACTTTCCCACTGAAGTGGTGCCTATTTATCTACTTGCCTTTGCATGCTTCGAACTGCTAGGTTGGCAGGAGCTGGGGCGATACTAGAGCTCACCCTCTCGTGTGGTACTTGGGTCTTGAACCCAGGCTACTGGGTGTGTTTTTTCTGTTATGTAGAAAAACTATAAAATTATCAAGCATTCAGCATAGTGGGTAAAGGAAATGGCAAGAAAATAAGGTGGACAATCATAGCCATCCTCTAAGGATCAATGCAGCACATTGGGTCACTTATACCGAGTAACCATTCCTGCAATTTAACATTATTTACTCAATTCCCATGGTCCTCACCTATGAGATGTAATTCTTTTACACACAATAAAGCTGGTTCCTGCAGAAGTTTCCATAATGTAAAACCTACCCCTGCATCTAGCATCTTTTGTTTGATTAATGGTAAAGATGCAACAGGGACAGCAAAGAAGATGGGATTATGAAAAGAGAGAGAAGGAGAGAGGGGGGAGCATGGCAGGATGACTAGTTTTATTGGAGAGATGGATGCAATTGATAATGTCAAAGGGAATTGGACTTTACATAATGAGAGACATAAACAACTTTTGCTGGAAAATTGCTGAAAAACATATTGCCTGTTTTATGGGAGGCAAAGCCTGCAGCTTATTAAGAAGTGTGAATGCCCTACAAATGCAGGTAGTCCTTAACTTACAACAGTTCATTTAGTGACTTTTCAAAGTTACAATGGTAATGAAAAAAGTGACCTAGGACCGTTCTTCACAGTTACAACCGTTGCAGCTTCTCCACTGTCATGTGATCAAAATTCAGACGCTTGGCAACTGCTTCATACTTATGACAGGTGGAGAGTCCCAGGATTATGGAATCACCTTTGGCTACTTTCTGACGAGCAAAGTCAATGGCAAAGCCAGATTCATTTAACAATTTCAGTGATTCACTTAACAGCAGTGGCAAGAAAGGTCATAAAATGGGGCCAAACTCATATAACAAACATCTCACTTAGCAACAGAAAAGTTGGGCTCAACTGTGCTCATAAGTCGAGGGCTACCTGTACTCTTGCAATTCAGAACTAGTAACAACAATAATTCAACATTGTGGTGTCATAACCTTTATCAGTTGCAGAGAGTTTCAGTTTCAATTTTATAAATACTAATAGAAAGAACAGGCTATCACAGTTGAACTTAACACTATAAATTTGGTGAAGGTTTTGCATTAAAAAAGTACTACTCTGTGGAATCCTGAAAAACAAAATACTTAACACATAGAGATTTAATACTTAAGTTGCTATCTGCAGTTAGGCCCCAAAGCAATAGTAAATACATTTGTAATAAGTAGCAATAATGGGTGAAAATGAACTGTGCTATTAATGTGGCAGAGATTCATATAACTGTCTGAATGAAAATTTAAAGGAGGGCTGTTTAAATGTAATGTAAAGAGACTATTAATCAGGGATTGCAAAAGGTAAACAACTAAACTTGCTCATTATACAATGAAGAATTTGGTAATGAAAATTAAAACAGGGAAAGCTAACCTGAAAATCTATAGCATAAAGAACGAAATTAGAACCATGGATATGGCTCGCATCAACAGTGAAGGGATAAAACCATGTCGGTGCTTTCGTACACCGATTCTGCTGCATGCACAAACAGATGTGGAAATACTGAGTGTGCTTTGGGGAGTCAAATGCTTCAACTACTACTTGTAGAGAATGGAGTTTGTCCTCATCACTTATCACTCATCAACCACTACTGAGAGTCTTCCTTGTACAAATAGGAATTTTTTCTTTTTTGCTTACTGCAGCTGCTTAAATACAATACTAGATTTTGTTCCTTAGAGTACAGTGTTACAAAGTACAATTCAAAAAGACAGAACAATTATGCAAATACTTTACAGACTGTTTTGTTTACTGCTTCAGAGTAAACAGTCTGAACTGTCCCCATGAGATAGGGTTCTTTTGTCAGGCTTTATCTCACAGAGAATGACAGGTTTCCTATCCCAGCTGAAATAGTTTTAAAACTAGGAGAGATCCTATCTTACCTTGTTCGTTTAGTTTCTCATAGGAGAACTTTTCTCCTAGTAGATGAAAAGAGGTATAGGAGTTGGATCAGAGGTATAAGACTTGTATCAGTGAGACTTTGCATCTTTTCCCATCTAAAATAACCAGAAGATTCAGAGAAAGAGAACTGAAGAAGAGAGTGAGGGAAATGGGAACTGGAAAGGAAGTGTAATGGCTGAAAACTTAAGAGGGACTTAGAAAATGTTGTGTTATTAGTTTTAGTAAAGAGCAATGGCAAGTAAACCTAAAATGGATTGGGCAGAGTTACACTGTTGAAGCTTTGTTTTGTTCTAGGTATGATGGATGTTCTCTGATGAGGAAGATAGCAGAATTTGGAGAAATGTTTTCAAAATATAATGGAGAATGAGCTATACAATATTTCTGCAGCATGGTTCAATCCTCAGAAAGTGATGCTGGAGGAGATAAAACTTTCTACCAGCTAAAATAGAGACAAAGGAGGCCAGCTTGTATATTTTTATTTCACTGATTCAGCAAACGTCTACCTTGTCACAATCAAAGTGTTGTCACAGAAACCAGAAAAATAAAAATAAGGAAAAAAACCCAACCCTTTTCCTTAACCTTTTCCTATGGCACAAAGTAAATACTGACTGAAACAGTTCAAAATAGCCAGCTAGCATATATGAAAGAGAGCATGATAGTGTGCAAACTTATAGAAAGTTAGAAAAATGTAGGCCATCATATTCAGGATTACAGGAAAATAAAACAGCTCAATTGCAATGTTCTTTTTTTTTTTTAATCTCAAGTTTCTGAGCAGGAAGGAAAAAAGAGGGAAGCAGAGATGACCTCACCTTGTCCAGAATGAAATAATCTTTGTTAATCGTGAATTTGAAAGTGGTTTGCATACTTTGATGTGTTTTCTTAACAAATGGGGAAGTCCTCCCCTCCCAAAAAATTGCTATTGCACAGTGTCATTTGTCAAATCTATGCCAGGGATCTTCAAACTTGGCAACTTTAAACTTGTGGACTTCAACTCCCAAATTCCTCCTCCAGTCATGTTAGTTCAGGAAATTTGGGAGTTTGAAGTCCAGAATCTTAAACTGCCAAGTTTGAAGACCTGTCGATCCCCCTGATAGTGAACCTATGGCACGCGTGAGCCCCAGCCAAACTTACCTGTGTGCCTCCCAGCTGATTTGTGGCCTATTTGAGGCGGTTTTCACCCTCCTGTAGGCTCAAGGGAAGCCTCTGTAGCCTCAAGAGGCCGGCAGACCTTCCAGAAATCCAGAGATGCCAGAGGCTTCCCTCGAGGGCGTTGCATTGTGGGTGCCAGCAGCGTCGCTTCGGCACACCACAACACAAAGGTTAGCCATCATTGTCCTATGCTCTCACAGGAATATTTGTAAAGATGGAAACATCCTATATGTACACCATTTTTAGATGCAATATTAAGAAATATCAAATTTCTTCCTTTTTTTTAATTGGGTGTGTGTGTGTGTGTTGTGTGTGTGTGTGCAAATCTCTCAGCCGAGAAAGACAAGTAGCATTGGACTGCACTAAGAACAGGTAGTTCTCAACTTACAAGAGTTTGTTTAATGATCGTTCGAAGTTATAACAGCACCGGAAAAGGTGAATTATGACCATTTTCCACACTTATGACTGTTGGAGCATCCCTGTGGTCATGTGATTTACATTCAGATGTTTGACAGCTGGCTCATATGTAGGATGTTAGGTTGCAGTGTCCCAGGGTTATGACCTTTGTGACCTTCTGACCAGCAAAGTCAATGGGAAAGCCAGGTTCACTTAACAGTGGTGTTACTAATTTAACAACTGCAATGATTCACTTGACAAATATGGCAAGAAAGGTCATAAAATCGGGCAAAACTGAAATGTTTTTCAATGAGCAATGTGCATTTTGGACTTAGTTGTGGTCATAAGTTGAGAACTATCTGTATCACCATTTCTGCCACTATGTCCGTAGCTCTTAGCCGTCTGTTTCTGCTTTGCTGGGTATTTTCCTTATCTTTTATTTATTTTTCACCTCATGTGCTTACATATCCCGTTCTCCTGCTCTCTTACACATTTGGTTGAACTGTAAAGTTCTATCATAATGCTCATGTTAAAATGTCATCACCTATGATAGAAATAAGGGGAGCGGTGGCTCAGTGGCTAAGGCAGCTGAGTCGATCAGAAAGGTTGGCAGTTTGGTGGTTGAATCCCTAGCACCGTGTAATGGAGTGAGCTCCCGTTACTTGTCCCAGCTTCTGTCAACCTAGCAGTTCAAAAGCATCTTAAAGATGCAAGTAGAAAAATAGGGACCACTTTGGTGGGAAGGTAACAGTGCACCTTCAGTGTTTAGTCATGCACTCTGACCATGGAGATGTCTTTGGACAGTGCTGGCTCTTCGACTTTGTATCAGAGATGAGCACACACACCCTAGAGCCAGAAATGATTAGCATTATGTGCGAGGAACCTTACCGTTACCTATGATAGACATGTATTATTTTCCTTATGGAAACCGATGTCTATGCACGTCAGTTCTCCACTATACTTGCACAGACTAACCAGAGAAGATGCATGAGAATTGTTCATCTCAGCAGACATGGTTTTAGCCAGTCCATTAGCACCATCCCTTGTAATGGTGTCTGCCTATATCTAAAAACCCATTTATACCCGTGTGTCTCATCTAGCTTTGTCTCTATCTATTCTGCCCTTTGGGATTATCTACAAACTTTACCACCTCTCAAGTCTTATAACAACATTCCAACGCAACAAGCATAGACATGCCTTAACAGTCTTTATAAGAGGTCTGCTGTGATATATAAAACATTGGCCTCCTTAGTTATCAATTTTTCCCCTCCCCGCTGACTTCTTGCAAGGAGAAAGGAGAACTTGTTTAGCCAGGATATGAAGTAAGGAAGGGCCACTATAGTTCTACTCAGTGGTGGGATTCAAATTGTTTTACCACCGGTTCAGTGGGCGTGGCTTGGTGGGTGTGGCTTGGTGTGTGGCTTGGTGGGCGTGGCTTGTGGGCATGGCTTGGTGGGAGTGTTTTGCCTAAAGCTGGCGCAGCTTTCCCCATACCAGCTGAGACCTGCAGCACCTATCAGCTGAGAGGATATAGAAAAGAAAAGAGGAGGGGCAAGGGGGAGGGCGATTCTGCTCTTTTCTCTTCTTTTCCTCAGCTGAGGATTTTTTCCTCCTCTTGGTTGATGCTTTTTTTTTACTACTGGTTCAGGCGAACCAGTCCAAACCGAGCATACCACCACTGCTCTTGGTTCTACTGCTCTTGAGTGCTTCAGCCTGTTTGCAGCATTAAAAAAAAGAATGTATTTATATCAACAGATTGCAAGAGGATGGGGACGTAAACAGATGGTGACTAAAGAAACAGCAATCAGTGCAAGATCTTATGGTTGCTGAGAAGATAAGCTTTGTGGCTTATCAGGATTCCTAGGTTTTCTTTTCCACATTAACCTGTATGAGGTGTTTTTTTTTCCTATTTTCCCAGAAATGTTCCGCTGCAATATTAGGTTTGTGCAAAACTGAATTGATGCTAGCCAGTCCTAGTCAGCAAAGCCAAGGAAACCAAGGCAGTTTTACAACAGAGAGATACCTAAAGGAATTTGAAAATCATTTCTGGTTTAATCACATTTCAGTGTTGGCATTCTGTTCCCCTCAGTGAGTTGGAAACAAGAAGAAGAATCGGTGTCTAGATAGCTAAATGTCTGTAGGGAAACTGGAAGATGAATATAGTGTTTCCTTCTTTAACACAGAACCACTGCATCCCCAGGAGCTGTATAACATGAAGTCATACTAGTATTATGCTCCACACACATCTAAGATGCCATAATAGAGAACTGAAGGGGCCCAGGAAGAACTGGTAAAACCTTTTCAGCAACCGGTCTTGACAGTATGAACCAGCCTGTCCACCAAAGGAGGATAAAAAAAATACATTCTAAAGGACATGGACAAATATCTGTCTTCTTGCTAGGGCTGGCTATAAAACCTTAAGGCATTTGTACATTGTTCCTTTTCAGGTCTAGGCCAAGTTACATGTCATACATAGAAGCATATTTTTCCCTCTGTTCTCTACTGCAATCAAAAATAATCTCCAAGGCCACATATTTTCTCAAAATGGAATCCCTCCCTCCTCTCTGTCTCTCTCTCTCTGATTGACTTCTAGTTTGCTGTGAAAAGGAAAATGCTAAAAGGGAGGTGGGTTGATTTATAAGAAAATAATATTGCTTCTTAAAGAAATATTACAGGTAGTCCTTGACCAAAATTTCTATTGCTAAGTGAGACAGTTGTTAAATGAGTTTTGCATCTTTTTCAATCTTTCTTGACACATTTGTTAAATGCATCACTGCAGTTGTTAAATTAATAACACAGTTGTTCGTAAATCTGGCTTCCCGTTGACTTTCCTTGTCAGAAGATCTCAAAAGGTGATCACCAGGACACTACAACTGTAATCAATATGATCTAATTACCAAGCATCTTTTGATTACATGACCATGGGGTATTGCAATGGTTGTAAGTGTGACCATATGGTCATGTCACATTTTAGTGTTGCTGTAACTTCAAACAGTCATTAAACAAATGGTTGTAAGTCGAGGATTTCCTGTATTGCATATGGTACATAATTTGACTTACAGGAAGTTAAACCTACATGCATTTTAACATATATATTATAAGAATTTTATAAGAAAGACTTCCAAGTAGCTATATCTACAACCTCCCAGATCCCAATCTGCACAGATTGCATCTTGATGTACAGTGAATCTTGAGGCAGGAAATGCAAAATCTACCATTAATCAAGTAGGCGTCACTGCTACTAGTGGAATGATGAATCTAGTGTTATACATTAGTGTCATTATTACCCACCTTATTAACATTGTATTACAGAAATTCTGTATGGTGGTTATTGCAGTCACCTTCAACTAGACCAGAGGTCTCCAAACTTGGCAACTTTAAGACTTATGGACTTCAACTCCCAGAATTCTCCAGCCAGCATAGCTAGTTCACCCCTGAATTAGATCTTACCTAGGATTTTCACAGCTCAGGGTATCTGAGCATCTTTCAAATGCTGATGTTTATCTGCTTCCAATGGAGACTGGTGGGCCCCAGTCCTGTGCTAAAATGGTACACATAGGAAGAAGCATTGGAAGCAGTGGTGGGATTCAAACTTTTTACAACTGGTTCTGTGGGCGTGGCTTGGTGGGTGTGGCAAGGGAAGGATAGTGTAAAATCTCCAGTCAGAGGTGGTATTTGCCAGTTCTCGAACTACTCAAAATTTCTGCTACGGTTCTCCAGAACTGGTCAGAACCTGCTGAATACCACCTCTGCTTGGAAGGCCTGGAAAAAAGGGGGAATATTGGATGCCGCCTAAGACTAAATCATATTTCCTCCTTATAGAAAGACAGAGGAAGAAAATAAGAGAAAGAGGTTTCATTGAAAGGGATAAAAGAAAGGGCTCTGGAAGTGATTGATGGAAGATTTGTTAAAAGTATTTTTGCTAAACTTCTTACTTAAGCAAATCAGGAACCATTTTGCTCAAAGCAACTGATATCTGGTACTTAGTAACAGTGGTGGGATTCAAAAATTTTACTACGCTTCTGTGGGTATGGCTTGGTGGGCATGGCAGGGAAGGATACTGTAAAATCTCCAGTCAGAGGTACAAATTTGCCGATTCTCGAACTACTCAAAATTTCCGCTACTGGTTCTCCAGAACTGGTCCAAACCTGCTGAATACCACCTCTGCTTAGTAAGCATCCCAAGGAACCTAAGCCAAGTCCTCTCAGCCCGTATTTTTTTAAAATTACATTTATATGCCGCCCTTCTCTGGAGACTCAGGACTTACAATTTTGGGGATACAACCCAGTGTGCTCAGCAATAGCCTTCATTCCATTGTATATGCCTGCTTATTACTAAGCGGCATTTTACAAGGTCAGCTAATTGCCCCCAACAATCTTGGGTCCTCTTGGGTATTTTGTTAGTTGGGATCCCAAGAAGATAATGAACTACTCTTCAGTGGTTTGTGATTACTCCTCTTCTTTTCCTAAACCTAGCAGGGTGCTATTCCACAGAAACTGTCCCTGTCACTTTCAAGGGAGGCCCCAGAATGCTCAATCAGAAACTGTTCAGACAACTTAGAATAGAATAGAATAGAATAGAATAGAATATATAATTCTTTTATTGGCCAAGTGTGATTGGGCACACAAAAATTGTCTTGGTGCAAATGCACTCAGTATACATAAAAGAAAATATTGATAGAGTGATTCTGTCTCGGCAGAGTGACTCACTTACAGATACAGTTTAACAGAGTTGGAAGGGGCTTTGTAGGTCATCTAGTCCAACCCCCCACCCAAGCAGACCCTACACCATTTCTGACAGATGGCAATCCAGTCTCTTCTTGAAAGCTTCCAGTGATAAAGCTCCCACAAGTTCTGAAGGCAAGCTATTCTGTTGGTTAATTGCTCTCACTGTCCAAAAATTTCTCTTATTTCCAAGTTGAATCTCTCCTTGTTCAGTTTCCATCCATTATTCCTTGTCTGACCTACAGGTGCTTTGGAAAAAAGCTTGACCCTTCCTCTCTGTGGCAGCCCCTCAAGTATTGGAACAATGCTATCATGCCTCCCCTGGTTCTTCTCTCCATTAGACCAGCAATGCCCAGTTCCTTCAACCATTCGTTGTATGTTTTAGCATCCAGTCCCCTAATCATCTTGGTTGTGCTTCTCTGCACTCTTTCTAGAGTCTCAATATCTTTTTTATAGTCTGGTGACCAAAATTGGATGCAGTATTCTAGGTGTGGTCTTAGTAAGGCTTTATAGAGTGGTATTAGTTCCTCACTTGATCTTGATTGTATCCCTCTGTTAATGCAATTTTAGGGTTTCATTGGCTTTTTTGGCTGCGCTGCACTGTTGGCTCATATTTAGCTGGTTGTCCACTAAGACTCCAAGATCCCTCTCACAGTTGCTGCTAATCAGAGTGCTCTGATGTGTTTTCTCTTACAGTCCAGCCTCCAGAAAGATACTTCACATCTGCTTTATATATGTGACTATATTTTATAACATGAAATATAATAGGCACCTTTTCAGCGTTGAACACAACCGATTTTGTGATCGAATAGCATAATTTCTATACCATCTGCCCAATTGCAATTGATGGCAGCAAGCTGAATTTAAAAACTTAGCAACCACCTTAGATATATGTTTACTTCTTGCAAACATTACATTTTTACTGTCACATTAATACTTCAGCCTTTAATTACCATCACCCTAAACGAATAAGCTCATTAATATAAAATGCAATGGCATTTCCTAACTCAACAAAACATTTTATCCTGTATTGGCAAATCTTTCTCTATAAATTAGCTGAATTCTTTTAAAAAAAAAAAAAAACCAATGTCCACATTTCCATAAAACACACATTATCTCTAGTGTTTTATATCAGAACCATAAACATTTTTCTGACATCCCATAATTCACAAAACTATACAGCTGCAAGAGGTTTCAAAAATAATTAGAACAACCTTCTGCTGATGCAGAAAGTCCATCGCTTCAGTGAAAACACTGGACAACAAAAATTTTGCTTCTTGAACTCTTTGGGGTTTGATGGCATTCAGTGCAATTTTTCACTTTATTTTATTATGCATCCACCCCAGTAAATCTCCAGATAAATCCATCTAAATGATATATTCTGAAAAATATGAAAGGTTTTTTTTGTAGGAGTGAATGAATGTTACACTACAACAGGAGGTAGGTTAGGAAGCAAGACACTTTTCTTGTATGCTTGGGTGCTTCTTGTATGCTTCTTAGAATAGAATAGAATAGAATAGAATAGCATAGCATAGCATAGCACAGCATAGCATAGCATAGCATAGAATAGAATTCTTTATTGGCCAACTATGATTGGATACACAAGGAATTTGTCTTGGTGCAAATGCTCTCAGTGTACATAAAAGAAAAGATACATTCGTCAAGAGTCAAGAATCATAAGGTACACTTATTAATAGTCATAGGGTACAATAAGCAATCAAAACCAATCAATCAATCAATCAATCAATCATACTAGATAACAGTCAGTATAGAGCGTAAGGATACAACCAGCAAAGTTACAGTCATACAGTCATAAGTGGGAGGAGATGGGTGAAAGGAAGGATGGGAGGATTAGCAGTAATAGTAGTACAGACTTTGTAATAGTTTTTTTTAATTACATTTATATGCCGCCCTTCTCTCTCGAAGACTCAGGGTGGCTTACAATTTGGGATACAACCCAGTGTGCCCAGTAATAGCCTTCATTCCATTGTATATGCCTGCTTATTACTAAGCGGCATTTTCAAGGTCAGCTAATTGCCCCCAATCTTGGGTCCTCAATTTACCTACCCGAGGATGGAAGGCTGAGTCAACCTTGAGCTTGGTGGGATTCAGAGCCTACAGTAATTGTAGACAGCTGGATCTTAAGAGCAGGCATTTACAGCCTGAGCACAGTTGAACAGTGTTGAGGGAATTATTTGTTTAGCAGAGTGATGGCTTTCAGGAAAAAACTGTCCTGTCTAGTTGTTTTGGTGTGCAATGCTCTATAGTGTCGTTTTGAGGGTAGGAGTTGACACA